>CM019167.2:52626132-53097374 GCA_009739505.2 Apolygus lucorum | reverse complement strand
GCAATTATTTTCATAGGGGGCCATCTACATCCCAAACCGTACTGTAGGGACTAACTACAAGTTATGATATTGTTTATGTACGAGTTGTTAAGAAACTAATACGTTAGATACCAAAAATATAATTTTCATTCTTCTCTCGGATGCGCTTGCGTAAACTTATTCATACCAAATAATTCTTTCTCAGTCATTTAGGTATCATACATAATCAGTTAGGATTGTGAATCAGATACACCTAACATCTGGTGACTCCAAAATTTGTAATAGGTACGATACACCTAGATGGCAACTTCTGTTCCACCGGATCCGTTTCCGGCCCAGGAGGAAAGTTCAGAAACGTGTCAGGTAAATATTAAGTTACCACCATTCTGGCCGCAAAAACCAGATATCTGGTTTTGCCAAGTAGAGGCCATATTCAAATTAAGAAAAATTACATCGGAAAGCACGAAATTCGACTACATTTTGGCACAACTGGAACAAAATTACGTTGAAAATATTTACGATTGGTTACTTCAACATGTCACGACAAATATACGCAGGCAAAGATCAGGCTAATAGGAATTTTCAAGGAAAGTGAAGAATCAAAAATTAAAAAAATCACGAGTGGTTTGGAACTAGGTAGCTTGAGACCTAGTCAACTTCTTCGGAAAATGCGTGCCTTAGCTGGTACTGCTGATTTTTCCGACAAAGTTTTTCAAACTCTCTGGCTTGAAAAACTACCTGAAGATGTCAGAAGCATTTTGGTAATTGCTGAAGGCAGCCTTGACAAGCTAGCTGAACTAGCTGATCGAGTTTGTAACGCCAGAAGAGTAGATGAAGTAGGTACAAGTTCCACTCACCAATATTCAACAAAACAATCTAACAATGGTACAGATCAAGCAATCAGCAACCTAGAAGCCTTAACTCACGCAATCCAAGAAATTCAACGAGAAATATGTGAACTGAAAAATCAACGCTCTAATTCTAGATCCAGATCATACAGCTCTAGTCACAATTCTGCTCGAAGTCGCACTAGGAGTAGAAGTAGACCTCGTTTTAATCCACAGGGAAAGTTTTGCTACTACCACTTCAGGTTTGGAGCAAACTGTAAACCAGAGAAATGCAACGTTTCCACTTGCCAATGGAACAGTAAGGGAAACGGAGACCGACAGCACCAGTAGCTGCACTGAATGCTGTCCACGAAATTTCAAGCAGCCATAGACTATTTTTAAGAGACCAGCGATCTGGCATAAGGTTCTTGGTTGATAGTGGTGCGGACGTTTCCATCCTACCAGCCAAGAGTAACATCAAAAGTGACAGCTTAGAAAAATACAAACTCTTTGCTGCTAATGGCACAGAAATCCCAACATTTGGCATCAAAATTATGGACTTGGACCTAGGGTTGAAACGAAATTTGAATGCCTTTTATTATTGCAAAAACCACTAAAGGCATTTTAGGAGCGGACTTCCTTCAACATTTCGATCTTCTAATTGATCTCAAGAACAAACGATTAATAGATAACAAAACAAAATTGAGCATTTCAACATCAATCACTGAATCACCACCAACTGAAGACATCAGTACAATTCAATCTAACCACAAATTCGCCGATATTCTCAAACATTTTCCTGATCTGACCAAACCTACACTAGTCCCAACTGACATACGCCACGACGTAAAGCATTACATTTCAACTACAAGTGGACCACCTGTATTTGGAAAAGCTCGTCGGTTGGATCCAGAACGCTTGAAGCAGGCTAAGCAGGAATTTCAATTTATGTTAGACAACAACATCATCAGACCATCAAAATCAGAATGGGCAAGTCCATTACATATGGTGAAAAAGAAAAATGGTACTTGGAGATGCTGTGGTGACTATCGCCGTTTGAACGATCGCACCATAGTGGACCGGTATCCTCTTCCCCATATTGGTGATGTAAATCAAATTCTAGAAGGAAAAACAATCTTTTCAAAAATTGATCTTCTTTCGGCGTATCATCAAATCCCCATGGCTGAAGAAGACAAACAAAAATCTGCAATAATCACCCCTTTCGGCCTATTTGAGTATAACTTCATGCCATTTGGTCTTAAAAATGCTCCAGCAACTTTTCAGAGATTTGTAAATTCAATTCTATCAGGGTTAGACTTCTGTTTTGCGTACTTGGATGATATCTGCATTGCATCCAGTACAGAAACACTACATCGAGAACATTTGAAGATTCTTTTTGAAAGATTGAACAAATATGGAATAAAATTAATGTAAGCAAATCAGAATTTGGTCAAAGCGAAATCATATTTTTGGGTCATTTGATTACTAAAAATGGAACAAGTCCCGATCCAGAAAAAGTCAAAATTATCAAAAACTACCAAAGACCTTCGACAGTTCTTGAACTCCGAAGATTTTTAGGAGCTCTGAACTTTTATCGAAGATTTGTGAAAAATGCTGCCGATAGACAATCAGTCTTGAACGACTACCTGAAAGGAGCAACAAAAAAGACAAAAGTCCAATTGAATGGTCGGAGGAAGCAATCAAACAATTTGAATTGTGCAAGGAGGACCTAGTCAATGCTGCTACATTGACATGTCCCAGTGCGAAGTATGAAATAGGTTTGTTTGTGGATGCATCTGATTTTGCAATGGGTTCAGTGCTACAACAAAAAGAAGAACAAGGTTGGAGACCTATTGGTTTCCACTCCAAGAAGCTCAGTGAAACGCAAAAGAAGTACAGCACTTATGATCGTGAATTGTTGAGCATGTACACAGCAGTAAATATTTCAGGCCTTTCATAGAAGGAAGAACATTTTCGATATTCACAGACCATAAACCATTAACATTTGCATTCAAACAAAACAACGAAAAAGCTTCACCTCGTCAATTACGACATCTTCAGTACATATCACAATTTTCAACAGACATTAGACACATAGCAGGGAGTAAAAATCAAGTTGCAGATCATTTATCAAGAATTTCAGTCGACAACATTACAATTATAAATTATGAACAAATTGCACAAGCACAAATACAGGATGAGGAACTGGAGACATTGTTAAAATCAACCACATCATTAAAATTCAAACAATACCCTATCACACAAGATTCTGTACTTTGGTGTGATGTATCTACTGAAAATATTCGACCCTACGTACCAAAAGAGTTTCGACAAGCAGTGTTCAAAAATTACCACTCTTTAGCCCATTCAGGAATCAAATCTACAGTTAAATTGATTTCCTCAAAATTCGTATGGCAAAATTTGAAAAAGGATGTTGCAAAATGGTCAAGAAGTTGCATAGCATGTCAGAAAAGCAAGATATCAAGACACGTGAAATCACCTCTACAACCGTTTCCGAAAACTGATGAAAGGTTTGAAGTTGTTCATATCGATCTGATTGGACCAATGCCATCATCAGAAGGTTACAGCTACTGCCTAACCATGATAGACCGTTACACAAACTGGGTAGAGGTTGTTTCATTACGAAACATTGAAGCAGAAACAGTGGCAAGAAAGTTCTACAGTGAGTGGATAGCTCGGTTTGGCACACCTAGGCGGATTCATTGTGACCAAGGGCGCCAATTCGAGTCCAGGCTATTCCACTCGCTTGCTAGACTTTGTGGAATCGACATCAAGCGAACAACGGCATACCATCCTCAAGCAAATGGCAAGATTGAGAGGTTCCACAGAACATTGAAAGCCGCAATTCGAGCCAATGGAAATTCCAAGTGGACCGAAGCACTCCCCACCATCTTGTTAGGTCTCAGGAGCACCATTAAGCTGGACTCCCAAGCTTCAATAGCAGAAATGGTGTATGGGATGACCCTCAGATTGCCTGGAGATTTCCTACAAGACGAAAGTGAAATTAGAGATGAGGAAGATTTCGTTCGACAACTTCGTCAGAAAATGAGAAATCTAAAGCCAGTTAACCAGAAACACAAAAACCGTCAGACAACATTTGTGCATAAGGATTTGTCTGATGCAGACC
The DNA here is from genome assembly GCA_009739505.2 of Apolygus lucorum. Taxonomy (NCBI): domain Eukaryota; kingdom Metazoa; phylum Arthropoda; class Insecta; order Hemiptera; family Miridae; genus Apolygus; species Apolygus lucorum. The sequence goes on along the minus strand of CM019167.2, from coordinate 53,093,420 downwards.
ATGTTTTTGTTCGAGTCGATAGATTGAGAGGAGCTCTCGAGAATCCCTATGAAGGACCTTTTCAAGTTTTAGAACGAACACCAAAATTTTTCAAGATAAACATGAAAGGCGCTCACACAAACATTTCGATTGACAGACTGAAGCCAGCATACATACTTATAGACACGATGAAAGAAGATGAATACAGCACAGAAGACAAAATCAAGACTCAAGAAACACTCAAGACTCAAGAAACACGCAAGACTCAAGAAACACGCAAGAATCAAGACAAACACAAGATACAAGAAAAACTAAAGACAGAAAATTCAAAAACAGAACAAAAAGTACAAGAACACAAGACAAAGACAGGACGCACAGTGAGGTTCCCAAAACGCTTCCTAGAAGCGATTGAAGGGGGAATGGCTGTAGGGACTAACTACAAGTTATGATATTGTTATGTTACGAGTTGTTAAGAAACTAAATACGTTAGATACCAAAAATATAATTTTCATTCTTCTCTCGGATGCGCTTGCGTAAACTTATTCATACCAAATAATTCTTTCTCAGTCATTTAGGTATCGTACATAATCAGTTAGGATTGTGAATCAGATACACCTAACACGTACCATTCCTGGAAATTTCATCAAATGTGGGAGGAAAATGTAGAAGTTATGGCTGTTACAAGGTTTCTATGTATGCGCATGCGCGGAGGATACTATCGACCCGGGAGCATCGGGAACCATTTGGATGCTAACCCACACAAACCGTGAATATTTCATCGAACTCGAACAATAACTTTGCATAGGTTTGCCCGTTACAAGGATTTCATGTCCAACAGACAGGAAGGTCTAAAACGTCAAATGTAACACGTATTGTGGATGGTCCGCAGCATCCAAACATCCCTGAGAGTAACCTCCCAGTGAAATCGTTAAAAATTCGGCTTCGAGTTAAAATTACTCCAACTTCAAAGAGATGTGAATTGCATCAAATTGCGGCGTTCCTAATAATTGTTCATCGATTTCCTTCAGTTCGAGAATGTGCAGAGATCACAGATGATCTAATCAGGATCCAATTATATGGAACCATCAATAGTTCCAAGCCTCGCAAGCTCTGAAAATGCCATACAATTCTTTAGGTAGCTACGAAGGTTATACTTTTTACAAAAATTCAACTTTGGAACTTACGCAGTGGAAACCAATCGTGTGAACGTCGTTGAAATCATTAGAATAGAATGTGCTGAAAAGTAGGTACTTTTTTTTGCACATTTTTTCCTTCTTTTTCCCCCTAATCAAGTATGTATATATAAACACTGCAAATTATTACACATTAGTTTATTATTTTTCTACATAGATCACTCGTCTGCGAAGCACACGGCTTTGCCATTGTTAACACCAACCAACATCAAGAAAAACATCGATCGCATTACGGTCAGCTAAAATTTGAACGGATATTAGTCCTTTTTTGCGATTCGTACTCGTGTTTCTGATTTATCGTAAGTCAAAACCTTAAGGAGGTCTCAGTCGATCGCCGTTCGTCTCTCGTTCCGGGTTAGTATTCAGCCAAATCGAAGGGGCAAAAAGTTGAAAAGTTGTACATGAATGGAAATTTTAAAGGATTTTAGAAATTCATTAGTGCACAGCCCTAGGGAATAGAAAAACTGAAATATATCCGCTGCAATCATCAAAATCGAACAATGATTGCCAGAGAAAATGGGGAAAACCGTTAATTCAGTTGTTTTCCCCATAAAATGTAGCAAAATTTCAAATTTTCAAGGCTTTAGAAATTCACTAGTGCATGGGCCTCGGGAATTTAAAAACTGAAAGATTGCCGCTGGAATCATCAAAATCGAACAACAATTGCCAGATAAATATGGGGAAAAGATGGGAAAACCCGTTTATTCAGTAGTTTTTCCCATTTTGGTTTATTATTTCCAATAATAAACCTTTGGAATCGACCAAGAAAAAAAATGTTAACACCCTCCTCAAAATTTGTTGGTTTACGTTTCAAGGTACGTAGAATCCAAATATCGAATAAAACGCTGCAAATTATTACACAATGGTTTATTATTTTTACATAGATCACTCGTCTGCAAAGCCACCAGCCATCCAACTTGGAGAAAAACATCGATTTTATTTCGGTCAGCTAAAATTTGAATGGAGATTAGGCCTCTTTTGCGATTCACACTCGTGTTTCTGATTTATCCTACGTAAAACCCTTAAATTCTTGTAGCGAGCGAACGGTTTGTCCTACAGAGCTCCGCGTGGTCTCAAAAAATTCTCAAACTTCTATAAACTCTTAATTGAAGGACAAACAATACCTTTATATCAAAATTTTTTGAGTTAGGGCGTTTTTTTAAAATTTCAAAATTCATTTTGGGACCCTTAGAAGTGACCTACATCAACCAAAATCTTCGGGGCACAACTAGACCCCAAATGGAGCCTACTACCAAATTTCCTAGAAATCGGTCAATGCTAAGTGGTAAAAGTGCCGCGTACGGCGGACGGACGGTCAAATTTTATTCGATTTTTGGATTCTACATACCTTGAAACGTAAACCATCAAATTTTGAGGGGTGTTAAAATTTTTTTTTCTTGGTCGATTCCAAACGTTCATCATTGAAAATAATAAACCAAAATTTGGCCGTCCGCCCGTCGTACGCCGCACAGTGGGGCCAAATGGCCAAAAAGCGGAAAAAAGTCATTATCTTTTGAACGAATTACTGTATCGTCTTGGGAATGGTTTCATTCGATTCCGAATACGAAAATACATTAGAAAAATATGTTTTCTGACGTTTAAGTTTATTATTTTAGTACTAAATCTTGAATTTTGAAAAAAATAATGTTACTCAATGTGGAAAAGCGTGTGAAAAAAAAACAGAAAAGCTGTTTTACAGGCGATGGGTGTGTGTTATTTTGTTTTTTTCTTCGTTTTAGAGGTTATAGGATACGATAAAGATGATTGAATTGAGGTTTCTTTATATATGTAAGTAAATATATATATGTAAATATAAATGTGTAAATATATATTTATATATTTAATTTTGACAAAATTTTGAGTGATAAAAACCTCTGAAAATTGGATAGTAAGCGATCGAATATTGGAACGAATCCAAATTAAACGTTTGCTAAATCCGAATAAGAGATTTTCAACGATGACATGTTCTCGGTATGTCACGACAGTACGAACTGACCACATTACTGCGAATGACAATCCAAAGAACCTGGTTGTTCAAACAGAACCTTGTTGACTCTTAGCAGAAATATTTTACGAAAACGTCGCTATTTACATCATTCTGTTTTCCAATAAAAAATAAAACAAAAAATGTCTGCCAATTGGGTGTGGCACATAGCCTCCCAGTATCCATAACCCGATTGTATAGATGATCCGACCAATGTAGCCGTTACTCTGTGATTGTAGCTAACAGCCCACATAGGGGACATTCTGCATGTCAAACATTCACAATCCCTGGAAATTTTCATCGATTTCGAGAGGAAAATGTAGAAGTTACAGCCTTTAGAAGGGTTTTACTCTGAAGCTGCGGTGACGGCAGAGACGGCGTTTCTTGGTGTACCTTTAATCACATTTTAACCCACTACATCTAAATTCGGTGAAATACGGCTATGAAATTTTTACAGCTTCTTGATAATGGTCAGATTTTCAAGAAAAAAAATGAGCCAAACCGAAGGAAGGCGAAGCTCGGTTTTTCCACTCCTCTAAAGTTGTATTTCGCTATAAAAACCCAAATCTGGAGCTAATGTTCAGCTAAAATGTTATGAAAAATGATTAGTATTTTTTAGAGATACTACATATATATATCGAACATTATATAATTTTATTTTAATTTTTTGAAACACATAGAACGTGTTAGGAAATTTTCAAATTCCACTCTCAAAGTGCTTAAAATCTCGAAATATCAGGTTTGAGCCCCCATTTAGCAGTGAAAACAATTTTTAAAACATTGAAGGTCCTTCACACCCTGATTCTACAGGTAATAGACTTTGAGAAAACCACATTACATTTCTTTTTTAGTCACTTTGCAAAAATGGAGTTTTTTCCACTCCGGCCCCACTGTGCGCCGTCCGCCCACTTTCCCCACTTAGCATCGACCGATTTTGATGGAATTTGGTATGTAAGCTCCGCTTGGGGTCTAGTTGTGTGCTGAGATTTTGGTTGATGTAAGTCACTTCTGAGGGTCAAAAATTAATTTTTAAATTTTGAAAACGCCCCAACTCAAAAATTGTTGATATAAAAATATTGTTTTTCCTTCAATTTAAGATTTTACAGAATTTTAAAAAATTTTGAGACCACGTGGAGATCTGTAGAACAAACCGTTCGCTCCCTACGAGAATTTGAGTGTTGGACGTACGATAAATCAGAAACACAAGTGTGAATCGCAAAAGAGGCCTAATCTTCCGTTCAAATTTTAGCTGACCGAAATGCGATCGATGTTTCCTTCATGTTGGATGGTTGGTGGCTTTGCAGACCAGTGATCAATATAGAAAAATAATGAACCAATGTGTAATAATTTGCTACGTTTTTCTTTGGCAATTAATGTTCGATTTTTATGATCCCAGTGGCAATACTTCATTTTTTCAATTCCCTAGGGCCGTGCTCTAGTGAATTTCTAAAATCCTTTAAAATTGCAAATTTAGGTACAACTTTTTAAGTTTTTGCGCCTTCAATTTCGTTAAATACTGAAAACGAACGGTAACCGACTGAGACTCTCTTAAGTTCTCATAGGGAGCGAACGGTTTTGTCCTACAAGGCTCCGCGTGGTCTCTAAAAATTCAATACTATCTTAAATTTATGGAAAAACAATACCTTCATATCAAATTTTTCAACCCTTCAGAAGTGACCTTCATCAACCAAAAGCTTCGAGGAACAAGTAGACTCCAAATGGAGCCACATACCAAATTTCATCAAAATCGGTAAATTGAGGGAAGTGCCGAGTACGGCGGACGGCCAAATTTTTATTTGATTTTTTGATTCTGCGTTCCTTGAAACGTAAAACAACATATTTTGAGGGGGGGGGGGGGGGTTAAAAAAATTTCTAGGTCGATTCCAAAGGTTTATTGTTGAAATTAATAAACCAAAAGTTGAATTCTTCCAACATATCTGCAGGAGCTATAATTGTGATTACGTGTTATGTACGCCAGCACTGATCGACCACAATTTAGGTTTATGATTTCCTACAATGACCTTTGGAATCGACCAGGAAAAACAAATCCCTCAACAATGTAAGTTCATAGTTGGGTAATTCTGAGCAATTATCCGGTCAACTCCGATATTTCTCAAACTTTCGTATAATGTTATAGACAAGGAAAGACAATAATAGAATGCAAAATTAGACGTCGCAAACGTAATGCGATAAGGCAGGAAGTGGTGCGCATACGCAACACATTGGACGTTTGTGGAGGGAGGTGCGGGGAAGCGTGCCTCGATACGGAAACCGAAAACAACATTTTATCGGCCATTTAGCAGAGTTTATGTTTAAAAGAAAGTACTCTGATTACAAAACAAGAGTGCATCATCTATTCAGAGCAATTGGCCATCTGTATAACGGTGAAAACGAACACCCTAACATCACTCGTGAAGCTGATACAGATAGCGAGTCAGATGACTACTAAGGTAAGTTCACAATATATTTCCTTTTCCGACACTTATTTTCGGTCTGAATATTGATATTTACTACTCTACATATATCATGGTTAAGTATGAGAAATATCGGAGTTGACCGGATAATTGCTCAGAATTACCCATAGTTGGCTATAAATGTCACTCGGTCGTATTATAGTAGTTAATGAGAATACTCAATCGTCATTTCCAATACCTGAAAACACGAAATAATTGGGTCCTGTTCAACGACTATATGACCGACGAGATAGCGTCCTTCTTTATCGAAACAAGACACCAAAACATGAATGAACCGCGTCAGCGATGCGAACGACTGATTCAGAGTTCCAATTCTTGTGTGCTCAACGTTAGCAGTTTACGAGGTTTCTTTGAATTCAGCTCAAGCGATCGATCGGAGCCACGAGCTTCGTTTTATTGACGGATCATCACTTCCGCCAAGCACGTCAGTCGGTTTGATATGGAAGGTCCAAGGTATTTGAAAAGCGAAATCATCATCCTATTGTAAAAGGCCAGTATCGAACTCCGCCTAAAATTTCGGACGCCTGCACTTAAAAAACTAACTGGCTAGGGTAATATAAATATAGTAAACATGTTTTTCCTTTGAACTACGTCAAGAAGTCTTACAAACTTCTTAGATGTCATTATTGTCCCGTCAAAATTCCTTGACCATTAAAAAATCAATGATACTTGTGTAATCTGATGTGAGCTCATAATTTCTCAAGGTACGGAGTAATTCAAATTGTGCCTATACAAGATTATGGCCTACCTTGTCTACATTGTGCAATATCTGAATTGTGCCCCATAGACTTGAAACACAGTTTTTTTCAGTAACATTGTATTTTCTACCTATTTCATAGTTTTTTTTTTCTTTCATACTACTTATTTATTGAGTTATCGTTGTGTACAAGTAATCATACGTGGAAAAGATAAGTGGTAGTAGTGTACATAATAACTCATTTTGGTTTATTGTTTTCAATAATGAACCTTGGGAATCGACCAAGAAAAAAAATTCACCCACCCTCAAAATTTGTTGGATTACGTTTCAAGGTTAGCAGTTCTAATGACCGTTTGAAAAACAGTAGAAACTGATGCTCACGAAATTTTTTCCGTAATGAGTGCTTTGATTCACTCATTATTTTGGATATCAAGAGAGAAATAAAACATGTACAGTTCAATATTCTTTCCAATAGTGTACTTAAATGTATCAATTTTACTTGGTAACTAGAGAGAGTTTTGGTCGTTCTAAATAGTCCAAAGGTCGACAACGCGAAAAAGAATTTTTTAAATCCTGATCCTCATTACTAACGAAATGTAGTGATTTAAAAAAACTATCAACACTTTGCATTATTCCAGAGCAAAGAGTTCAGTATACTTGGGACTTAGAAGAACTGAACTGTGAGATGAAGTCAGATCAGCAAGGTTGTACATCTACACTTAGCCAGGCATTCCTCTTATTCTGAGTAAATCTGTGTTGAGGCAGATTTGAATTAAAAATCGAGGGAACAAGATTTTGTCAGTAACTAAACTTGAAGACCGTAAACTTATAAGACCTACAAGTAGTACTGGTGAACACACAATAACTTTATCAGTCGTTCACGACCCGACGTGGATTGGTGAATTTTACTTATCTTCCTCAGTGTCTTTCGATGCAATAAGGCTTACTCAATGTTGATTCGATTCAATACGAAGGGATCCTACAAGTCAAATTATCGAGAACTCGAAAATACTTCTGAGCAGAGGGCGATACCCGGATGACAAAATAAACGATTCGGCTGGCCAATATTTTTAGTCAACAATTCATTGCAATGCCTGCCGCCCAATCTATTCACAGTGGTCTATCGTATTCAAGCTGTTCTCAAGCAAACACTTTATGGTCAACAGCCCTGAGTGGAACAGATATGTACATACTGATTAGTGTGATTTCTTTTTCCAAAACAAGTGAACCGCAAAGGCCGTGTAACTGTAGTGGGAGACCAATACGCATAAAAGAGACGTTTCTCGGGTTTACGTTCAGTGCGGTTCGGTTCTGGGTGGAGTGAGGGTTGTGCGCCCTGAAGACGGTTCGGTCACCCGTACTCCAGGATGTCCCACATTCACTCGAGGTACTGATAATAATCTTCGGACAACATATTTTTCTATTCTTAGAACGAACGACGAGGCACAATCGCTCTCACAATACTTGGAGCAAATACCCTTGAATCAAGGCTTCACTTATGGGCATAAACATGCAAAAAAATGTTCTTGCCTGAGCTAGACAAGAATGTATCTAACAACATAAATGTATCAATGACAAGAAAAACTACGTAGGACTATGGACGAAATTTCTATAAAACCTATAATTTTATCGATCTATTTAAATTGAAAAACTTCAACAATAAATGGCTTTGATACAACACTGATCTATAACCGAATGGCAATTTTGAAACAAACCTCGAAAAAATTGTACTCGTATTTTTGGTTCTGACCTATCGATAAGACACAGGTGGAGTGATGCGTGTACTCATTGGGCCATCCGTAGGTGCATAATACTACTCACTGTGGTGGCCAATCCAAATGATTGAGACAATAATTAACTCAATTAATAACAATAATAAATTAATATTTTAAAGTTATTGAGATTACCATATCATTCACCCTCGGATTATTTTTGTAATACGCTTCCTTCTTACTGTAATCATTGAAGATCATGCTCCTGAAATCAACATGTACCCTGCGGGTCGTTTTGGATCACTATTTGTGAAGAATGATTGTAGCCTCTGCGCATGCGCAAACGTAAATCCCGTAACAGCCATAACTTTTACAATTTCCATCTAAATTCGGTTAAATTTTCAGAGATTGTATAGATGAGACTCAAGAATGTCAAGAATGAACCTTTGGAATCGACCAAGAAAAAAATTTTAACACCCCCTCAAAATTTGTAGGTTTACATTTCAAGGTACGTAGAATCCAAAACGCTGCAAATTATTACACAATAGTTTATTATTTTTCTATAGATCACTCGTCTACAAAGCCACCAACCATCCAACATGAAGAAAAACATCGATCGTATTTCGGTCAGCTATAATTTGAACGGAGATTAGGCCTCTTTAGCGATTCACACTCGTGTTTCTGATTTATCGTACGTCCAAACTTTAAATTCTCGTAGTGAGCGAACGGTTTGTTCTACAGAGCTCCGAATGGTCTCAAAAATTTTAAAAAGTCTATACAATCTTAAATTGAAGGAAAAACAATAACTTTATATCGAAATTTCTTGAGTTAGTGCGTTTTCAAAATTTCAAATTCATTTTGGAACTCTTAGACGTAGCCTATATCAACCAAAATCTTCAGGGCACAACTAGACCGCTAATGGAGCCTACATACCAAATTTCATCAAAATCGGTCAATGTTAAGTGGCAAAAGTGCCGCGTACGGCGTACGGACGGCCAAATTTTGGTTTATTATTTTCAATAATGATCCAAAAATCGAATAAAAATTTGGCCGCCGTACGCGGCACTTTTGCCGCGCATTGACCGATTTCTAGGAAATTTGGTATGTAGGCTCCATTTGGGGTCTAGTTGTGCCTCGAAGATTTTGGTTGTTGTAGGTCTCTTCCAAGGGTTGAAAAATAAGGTTTGAAATTTTGAAAACGCCATAACTCAACAAATTTTGATATAAAGGTATTGTTTTTTTCATCAATTTAAGATAGTTAGAAGGTAGTTAGTTAAGATAGTATAGAATTTTTAGAATTTTTTGAGACCATGCGGAGCCCTGTAGGACAAACCGTCTGCTCCCTACGAGAATTTAAGGGTTGGACGTACGATAAATCAGAAACACGAGTGTGAATCGCAAAAGATGGCCTAATCTCCGTTCTAAATGTTAGCTGACCGAAATGCGATCGATGTTTTTCTTCAAGTTGGTTGGTGGTAACAATGCCAAAGGCCGTGTTGTTTGCAGACGAGTGATCTATATCGAAACATAATAAATCTTTGTGTAATAATTTGCAGCGTTTTTGACATCTATGAAAAGTGAAAAGAATGCTTCTCCACCCTGGTAGGCTCGGAAGCAAGATAGGGCAATACCTACTAGCTTTGGTTGTGGGACCAGCAGGATTAGAGACGTTAACGTAATAAACCAATTACGGCATTGTGTATAGTTATATCACCGGATGAATCCGGGCAATATGCAAATATCATACACCCGACAATTTTTATGGACACTGAGGGACTTCCTAAAAATAAAGAAGAACAATACGGCGAGACTGAGTGCGGTGACGTATCCGGACTTCATGTAATAGACTTCTGAAGCGCTAATGGAATCTCCGCGCAGCGTCTTGACTTGATGCAGGGCGACGTAACCGGGTAACTAAGGCCGTCTCAGACGCAAACGTGCCAACCCGACCAGCCGAGGGAGCGGGCACCGATCACGTGAACCAATGATCGCTCTGGTTCTGAGGCACTTCTGTAATTTATATCAGCGGGGTCCCCTCTCGGCGGTGTCTCTTCATCTCACACCGTCGACGTATCAGATTAACAACTGAGCTGAGGGTTGTGTCCCACATTTTACGGGACGTGTTATTCACCATCACTGTGAGGCAGATAAAATCGTAGTTCTTCGTATTCTACAATTATCACTCTAAGACACTTCAATCATTCAAGGACGTATCTATATTTAGGACATCACGTAAAGCCGAAATATCACATTTAAGCTAAGCGCACACTAGAGCATCGCATCTCAAAAAACCGCCTGGATAAGTTCAATGGGATTTAAACTGAGGTGCGGACACTACAGTCGTGGCGGAGCGCATTTCTCAAGGGGTTTATCCCTCGGACAAATACGACCCCTCGCAATGCGATGCGGCCTTCAGTGCGCGCTTAGCTTTAACCTTCCTTACCAGCATTGAACGGTGAAAAACGCTACAAATTGATTCACAAAGGTTTATTTTATTTATTTATTTTGATTTATTATTTTCAAAAATGAACCTTTGGCATCGACCAAGAAAAAAGTCTGCCATGTGGGTGTGGCACATAGCTTCCTCGTATCCATAACCCGATTGTATAGATTATCCGATGCTTAGTAGTTAATCTCAAAACATCAATCTCTAAGTACCTAGCACTACCCTCATAGGGGGCCATCTACACGCCAATCTGAACAATCCTGAAAAATTTCGTCGAAATCGGATAGAAAATGTGGAAATTATGGCTGTTATAAGGAATTCACGTATGCGCATGCGCAGCAGCTACTATGAGTCCGGGGGTGATGATTTCCGTAGGGGATTATCTACACGGCAACCCGCTGTGGCAAGGATTTCACGATTTTTATGAAATTTGTTATGTAGTCTCCATTTGGGGTTTAGTTGTACCCCGAAGATTTTGGTTGATGTAGGTCACTTCTAAGGGTTGAAGAATAAGGGTTAAAATGTTGAAAACGCCCTAACTCAAAAATATTAGATACAAATGGTATAGTTTTTCCATCAATTTAAGATAGTGTTGAATTTTTAAAATTTTTAGAGACCACGCGGAGCCCTGTAGGACAAACCGTCCGCTCCCTACGAGAACTTAAGGGTTGGATGTACGATAAATCAGAAACACGAGTGTGAATCGCAAAAGAGGCCTAATCTGCGTTCAAATTTCAGCTGACCGAAATGCGATCGATGTTTTTCTTCATGTTGATTAGTGGTAACAATGGCAAAGCCGTGTTCTTTGCAGACGAGTGATCTTTACATATAGAAAAATAACAAACCTTTGTGTAATAATTTTCAGTTGTAAAGATCACTCGCCTGCAAAGAACACAAATTTGCCAGCGCCACTACCTGCCATATTTTTGCTTCACAATCAAGTTTATTTCGAAGAAATAAACGCTTCAAACTCAATTCGAATGAAAACCACATTGTTTAGTAATGCATGCATTCCAGGGGACGTCCCATTGAATAAGCATTAGGTCAATTAATAACAGTTGGTGAGCGAAAAAACTGTATCACTCAATGTAATTTATTTAGTATTTTAGACATAAATAGTGTCCCCCCCCCCTCGCCCTTATCCATCATAACATTTCTAGCGGCATGGGAGCCTCGAACTTAGAAGAGCATTTTAAAATCCATGATCTACGATACCCAACATGGGAATTCGAGTTCACCCCCCACCCCTCCACCGTCTAACACCAATGGTGCCGGTCTGGCATCCGAAGCGGTAATACTTCGAACTTTAATCTATTTGTTTTGATAAGGAGTCCGTCGAAGTTCATTCCGTATTCAAGGTGAAACGCACAAAAAAACCCACGAAATATGCAGTTTATGGTGCCCTGGCACCATGGTGGCACCACTATTAGTTCCATGGTGGTACAGAGAATAATTAATGAAAATCCGGAGGTATAATGAGAATTTTCCATCAATTTCAAAGCTTGGGTGCAATTAGTAAGCTATAAAGGAACCGAAATATTGAAAAATCGGATATTTTCTCATTATTATCCCCCCACTCACCCAACCCCATGCTAACTTTGATACTCTATAGTGTGCAATTTGGAAGATTTCTGAGTCGAACAAAAAAAGAAACACTTAAATCGGTTGGAAATTGAGGCCAGGGTAGATTTTACAAGATTATACCCGCAAACGCACGTTTTTTGAGCATTAAACCCCCCTTTCCGCCCCTTAAAAGGCAAAATTCGAAATTCAGGCGACGTAGTGCACAACTAGATAGTTTTCCGCGTCGAACAAAAAAATAATCACGAAAATCGGTTGAGAACTGAGGGCTGGGAGAGACACAAGATTTTGTCACACACACACAGACATACACCTTTGGTTTTTTTTCGCGGATTTGGATTCAGAATGGTCTAATACGGATTAGTGTGTGTGTTTACTTTTTTTATGTCGAGTGTTGTCCAACTTTACCCCAGATCGATCGCATAAGGACGCCCAAGTCTTACTATGGGACGTCCTAAAAATGAGCAACTGATAAACTGCTTGGATTTCACGAGGACGAATCAAAGTCAATTATTGGATAATTTTGTAGCCAGAAACGAAGAATACATTTCCAAACTTGCAGAACAAGTTGGAAGAACTCGCACGCTGCAGAAAGAGAAGTTAGAGTGGAGATGGAGCTTGGAGCTAAAAGATGAGGAGCTGATCATGCTCTACAATGAATTCCAGGAACTAATCCACGTTCAAGGAATGGAAGGGTCTGGACTCGAAGAACTGATGAAAGACAAAGCTGGAATGACTACCAACGTTTCCTCTCAATTTGAAAAAAAAGAAGCAGTAGTTGCTAACAGAAGCCAGCAAATCAATGCTTTGACTCAAGAGATGAGAATCGTTAGAAAACCGCTGGGGTGTGTCTCTCATCGCCTCACACCGATTGGACGCTTTGAAGGACAACGATTAACTCCTTTTCTGAGTGATACTCGCACTTCTAAAAACAAGGAATTGATGGCCAATAGAAAAACCGTGGAAGTGATGGTCAAAACTTCGAATTTGATCGCCAATAAACTGGAGGGTTTTGCGGCTGATTGTGCACCTAGGCGAGATCGTTGTCATACTCTGAATTCATGTAGTAGTGGGAACTATCTGGCTCTTGAGATAGTGATCGCGAAGAACAAAAAACTACTAGTATAATTGCTGGAGAAGCCAGGACGGATACTGGGAAGAGAGGTAAGGACAGTAAAATTCATGATTGGTGGATTGTCTACCTGAACACCACCGAGAGAGGAGATTTCAACGCAGGAGAATAGCAAGAAGGGAGTACCTACTTGATATTATCAAGTATTTCTGGGGTAATTAATTCAATCCCGACTAGTAACATTGCACCACTGCCCGTTTCTGTAGCGATAACCGTGAGTTTTTCAGAGTGGAGTGAAGATAGATGACCTCGTGGTAACTTTATTCTAACATTTAAACAATTAATTCTGGGGGTTACAATTATCTGATCAATGAGCTCGACCACTCAAAATGTTCAGGAAGCCCTGAAGATCAATTCACTTACTTAAAAAAAACCAATTTAACCAATTTCGAGTGGGAGAAATCGTATTTGGAAATGTTTTGGAGTAAATCTTGGGGTAAAGTTTGAAGGTTTTACGGTAGTGTTATGGATTTGAAAAATGTTGCGTGTGACTGCCATTTGGTGATGGTTTTTCTTAGCATAAATAATAAAAAGTAGCTCCAGGTTTTGATGCCAATGAGTGTAGTTTCTCTCTTGAATTTAGAACTATAACAGTATATTCAGCTGTTAACTGGTTTAATGAACTGGTTCCCCTGAGATCATCAATATTAAGGACAGTCGGCCCGGGAGATTATCTGGATTAGTGACCGTTTGATGGCGGTATCGCAGGTCTTGATAATTTTTCGGGTTAAGCCGTTAGGGAACCCCGCTTCGTTTAATCGGGCGAGTCAATAAGTTGCCTTGAACGAAATCATCACAACCAATTCAGATCTTCTTTACGGAAGACAGATGATGACGTCCGCGACGCTGGGAATAGCAGTTGGACAAAAATTCAACCTGAGATGGTTGTTTACATTACTATATCATCATATTCATATTGAGGAGCTCAGTGAAGGGATTCTAATGGTATTTTTTATGGAGTATGACTATGTATTGAAACTAAAGGCGATAGGGAGAGTTTATTGGAAGTGATTTAACATGCGCCAGCCCAGTGAGGAATAAGTGACCATACATGTTCAAGCTTGAATATATTCATAAATATATTGTCAAAATCTTTCCAGTTCTGATTTCTTCATATTCTAAAATTGAAAAAAATTGTTATGTAGTTTATAAAAGTAATTAGGTATCTGAAAAAATATCGTATCCCTGAAATTCAAAAGAAGAAATACTTTCTTAAGGATAAACAAGGATTGACTTCTTATTAATTGATTATACGATTGAACCATTCCCCCTTCCCACTGGTATTAGGTACTTAGGAAGATTCCAATAGAACTATAACTATACGAGATGGACCAACAAATTTTCATATGAAGATTACATCACACAGTCAAACTCATGAAGGAATGTTTATATTTACACATTTGCATTCAATAAATTCGATAGTAATTAATTGTGTACCCATTTGTAAATAATATACATTTCATGTGTAAACAAAAAATTATAAACAGATGTACCGCTCGAGTCAACGTAGAATGAATATTTTCCTACTTCAAGAGAAATTTTTTCCTTGGACGTTTGTATTTTGAGTATGTATTAAATACATACTATTATTACTACTATGTTATTATTAAAATACATTATTACTATTATTATTAAGTATGTATTAAATAGATAATATTATTATAACTATGTTATTATTAAATACATTATTATTAAAATACATTATTATTATTAAAAAATTATTATTAAATACATACTAAGTATGTTATTATTAAATAACAAATTTTGTTATCATCCACCCACTTTGAAGTTCATACGACCTTTGATCCTCATTACCTCACGCTACTGAGTAATAAGATCAAAGACATTTCTTATAATTTCGGAGCTGATCATGATATACGATAAACTGAAATCATGAACTATGGAATTTGGGTTATTTTGAAAAGAACTTTGCTTTGAAGCTTTTTTGGGTTGATTTAACACCGTTTACTCACCAACCATGGGAACTGTTTCAGGCCTTGAAATCGAATTCGCCACCGCTGAACACCTCCGCCAATCCCCTAAACAGTTCCAAAATATAAGTCGTTAAGTAATAATGAGCTAAAAACAGAACGCATCCCTTCATAAGTAAACAAACTTTCTTTCACGCGTTAGAGGCAGATGTTCTTCTTTGACGAACACCTATGCCCATATCATATCCAATAAACTTACGTAATTCTGAAACGCTCTACAATCTGAAACAACAAATAGTTGGTAATTCTAGAACTACTATACTCTATAAAATACACTAAAAACACGTATTACTAGTTAATCTAGTGTCTTCAATTGTCCAAAGAAATTAACTGTTCTTCTACTAGCAGGAGACAACTAGCTTTGGCGGAAACTGATCCGTGCGAAGCACTGCTCCTTCCGCGTTCATAGAAGGACTTTCGATAATTGAATTTGTGGTCCTTACATGCTTGCAGACTAGTCGACATTCGATGGGCAGGGTGGAGGTCCTTCCTTCATCAGCCAAGGTCCTTCAAGCAATGCCGCCCACCTTTCAGGAGCAAATGACGGATCGTAGAGACAGTGGCTGGCCAGGTCACGAGCCTACCCGTTAAGCAGGTTACATATATGATTACATGCGGTTTCTCTTACTTCCGAAAGATTGAAATTGAGAGCTGAGGTTGTATATAATGGTTATTGAAAATGAAAGCAGTAAGGATGGGAAGAAATACTCCAAATGATAACTCTATCTATATTCTCTATATTATAGAGAATAACTCTATGATAACTCTTATAACTAACTAACTAATTAACTAATAACTTATGATAACTCTATCTATATGTATGACGAAGAGGGCGTATTCACTGTCCCTCTCTCGATACATCGATACACTCGTCCAGTATCGATAGCTGATTCATTCAGTATCGATAGCTTCTCGTTCATTCGATCCATCGAGAAGCCGATTCAGATATTGTAATAACTGAGGGTTTTAATAATTAATATACCGGATGAACGGGGATATAAAAAAGATAATAAGCGGCCACCTTGGCGAGATACAGAATTGGACTGGTTTCATTTGGTATCATTACCTGATTACCTTTATGGTACTTGGAAGTAGGTAGGTACATTGAGGAAGCATGGATGTAACAGATGTCTTATTATATTTCGGTAGCGCCTAAATTGAATAAAAACGGAGTTGAGTAGAACGTTGTCTATTTCCACGAAAATAATGAGTTACAAGTTAAATCGATTTTGACGGTTAGGTCATCATCAGTAACAAACAATAACTGAAGGTACATCACAAAGAGCATAGCTTATATAGTCACCAAGTGAAAGGGAGCTTGAATCCCATTGGTCAAGAAAGTGAAAGTCATACCCAATCAGATAAGTGAAAGGTGAATCCTATTGGCTCAGAGAAGTGAAGGGACCTGGGAGGATCATCAAATGCCAGTCAAGGCAGACAAAGTGAAAGGGAGCTCAAACATTGGTGTGGGTAACATTGTGAAGGGGAGACCAAGCTATTGTAGGAAGGAACCTATCAATGGTGAAACATGTTGAGGGACCACCTCATTCAGACATTTACCAGACCTATCACTCTTAAGAATCTCGAACTTTTCAAGCACATCCAACATACCTCCCTTCGGGCAAAAATGAGGAAATTCTATGTACCGTCCGTTTGTTAGATCAAAACTAAAGTTATGATTGGATTCTCTTAGGTGATTCGCAAAAGCAGAATCACCTTTGCTATCCCTGAAATCCTTTTCATGTTCTTTTATTCTTTCCCTAAATTTCCTACCAGTTTGACCACAATACTCAAGCCCACAAGAACATTTCAGCTTATAAACCCCACTTTTATCTTGAACGCTAATTTTATCTTCAACAGAACCCAACGAAGCTTTAAGATTATTTTCATTTTTAAAACCTACTTTGAAACCTCTAGATGATAACATTCTGCCAATTTTGTCAGAAATCTTTCCATAATAAGGTATACTTATCCACTTTTTCTCTTCTAATACAACTTCTCTAACCAAATTAGAAACCCCGTCTGTACACTTTTCCCTAAGAACCTTGTTCCATATAGAATCAATGAGACATCCCCCATATCCATTGCTTGCGGCTATACTCTTTATAATAGTTTTTTCTTTAGATACATTTTGATCACTCATTGATCACCGCTGTCTCCTTTGCTTGCGGATATTTATATGGATCATCTTGAAAAACGAATCTTTGAAAAGTGTAAATCAAACAACCTTTTATATTGGTATAGGTACATTGATGATATAATAATTCTATGGACAGGAACTGAAAGGCAACTTAATTCTTTTCATGAAAAAAGCAATACACTAGATCCTTTTGTTAAATTCACTCTTGAACTAGGTGGAAATAAGCTTAATTTTCTTGATCTGTCCATCTCATTGATTAACAGAAAACATGATTTCTCCATTTATAGAAAAGATACCTACAGTGATATCACTATTCATAGTACATCAAATCATCCCTTAGTTCATAAACATGCTGCTTTCCATAGTATGATCAATAGAGCTTTGTCAATACCAATGAGTGATCAAAATGTATCTAAAGAAAAAACTATTATAAAGAGTATAGCCGCAAGCAATGGATATGGGGGATGTCTCATTGATTCCATATGGAACAAGGTTCTTAGGAAAAAGTGTAGAGACGGGGTTTCTAATTTGGTTAGAGAAGTTGTATTAGAAGAGAAAAAGTGGATAAGTATACCTTATTATGGAAATATTTCTGACAAAATTGGCAAAATGTTATCATCTAGAGGTTTCAAAGTAGGTTTTAAAAATAAAAATAATCTTAAAGCTTCGTTGGGTTCTGTTAAAGTTAAAATTAGCGATCAAGATAAAAGTGGGGTTTATAAGCTGAAATGTTCTTGTGGGCTTGAGTATTGTGGTCAAACTGGTAGGAAATTTAGGGAAAGAATAAAAGAACATGAAAAGGATTTCAGGGATAGCAAAGGTGATTCTGCTTTTGCGAATCACCTAAGAGAATCCAATCATAACTTTAGTTTTGATCTAACAAACGGACGATACATAGAATTTCCTCATTTTTGCCCGAAGGGAGGTATGTTGGATGTGCTTGAAAAGTTCGAGATTCTTAAGAGTGATAGGTCTGGTAAATGTCTGAATGAGGTGGTCCCTCAACATGTTTCACCATTGATAGGTTCCTTCCTACAATAGCTTGGTCTCCCCTTCACAATGTTACCCTCACCAATGTTTGAGCTCCCTTTCACTTTGTCTGCCTTGATTGGCATTTGATGATCCTCCCAGGTCCCTTCACTTCTCTGAGCCAATATGATTCACCTTTCACTTATCTGATTGGGTATGACTTTCACTTTCTTGACCAATGGGATTCAAGCTCCCTTTCACTTGGTGACTATATAAGCTATGCTCTTTGTGATGTACCTTCAGTTATTGTTTGTTACTGATGATGACCTAACCGTCAAAATCGATTTAACTTGTAACTCATTATTTTCGTGGAAATAGACAACGTTCTACTCAACTCCGTTTTTATTAAAATGGTTTTCCACAATCTCATCGCGAGTGATTTTATTCGTACCTCAATTGAATACTGGCGATGCCGCTGACATATATTATAAATAATACCCAAGGTGCATTTCCAACTCTAATGATAATTTAACCTAAGAAGTTCGACGTCGCGATTTACGTTCAAACCCTCAGTTTCAGAGGGAGTTTTAGAGGTTTTTATGTTTTTCGTTCCTGGGGCCTGGTATTGGGCATAGTCCCCAGAATACCAATACTAGGTAAAGAACATAAATACACCAGTTAAAGTCTTAAGATTGAGAAACAGGAAAGCTGAGGAAGTTCCCTACTATATAGCATAGTTTTACGAAAGCTAGTTAGTTTGATACCATAGTTTTTCAATAATGGTATCAGAACTATCGCAAGGTTTACAATCGAGTTTATTCTGCCAGGGAGCGTTGGTGGGCCCAAAAGGGGGATTAAAGAAGCCAGGAACACCCCTGGGAGTTAAGATTACTATTTACCTGTTTTTTCTTGCAGGATGAGTGGATGAAGAAATGTATTCTAATTTTTAACTATGCAAGAACTATTAAAATTTTTAATTCTGATTGGATATTGTTATAAAGAATTTTACTGATTCCGAAACCAAAAAGCATTCTGAGGATTAATTTTATTCAAAACAAGCAACTTTTTTTAGCGATTTTCTTCAAGCTTTATTCAAGACTAAAAAAGTCTATCAAGTGGGTGTGGCACTTATGGTTTATTTCAAAACATCAATCTCTGAGTACCTTGCACTACCCTAATCGGAAGTAGAAGTTATGGCTGTTACCTACTAGGAATTCACTTTTGCGCATGCGCAGCAGTTACTATCATTCCGGGGTGATGATTTTCATAGGGAACCATCTATACGCCAATCCGAATAATCCCTAAAAATGCATTGAAATCGGACACTAACTTCGTATAGTTTTGCCCGTTACGAGGATTTCATGACAGACAGACAGACTCGGAAAGAAAATTTTGATTTTGGAGACCTTTTTTAACCTTGAAAAGTGAAAATAATGCTTCCGCTATCTTGGTAAACTCGGAATCA
The DNA here is from genome assembly GCA_009739505.2 of Apolygus lucorum. Taxonomy (NCBI): domain Eukaryota; kingdom Metazoa; phylum Arthropoda; class Insecta; order Hemiptera; family Miridae; genus Apolygus; species Apolygus lucorum. The sequence continues at coordinate 53,073,657 of CM019167.2, read as the reverse complement.
AAATATTTTCCCAATTTTCTCTTTGCTTCTCCAACCTTTAATTACCGCGCCAGTCCTCACTTCCCCCATCTCCTCTACTTCACCTCTACTCACCTCTTCTCCTTTACCTTAGACAAACACATGTCCTTCTCTTTGCTATGACCTCTCAATGAGGAGGACGAAGTTATGCGGTATTCTGTACCTCAGAAATCCGGAGTAGAGAAGGGACTGGAGTCCTGGTAAGATGCTGAGAGGGTAATATAAGGATTTACACCGTCCTATACTACTTGTTCATCATTTTGTTTATTCGGATCAAACGTAATTGAATGAAGGGTGGATTAAATTTCTCTACAAACTCCTCAATCAAATTGTTTCATTATTACCTTCTTTGTTAGTTAGGTAATATATATGTACGTCTATATATGTATGTGTATACCTACGCTAAATTAGAGTGCTCGAATGATTCAGAAAATGTTGAATATACCTTCAATACCTGCATGTTGAATATACCTTGTTAATCATGAAAAAAAGTTCCTGCCGGGAAATTTACTCATTCGCTTGTCGTTATTCACCATCAACTTTCGACTTATTGAAGAAACTTCAATTTAAAATAAAAGCAAAGTGCTGACCTCCTCGTCAACATCACCAAAAAGAACTAACTTCTGGATCCGCCACTGACAGTTTCAAACCCATTCTTTATTGGACTGGATCGAATGAATCCAAAGTTTTTGAGAGACTTTTGCCTCTCTAACGCTTTGCATAAATCCATTAAATGTAGTCGCAACCACTCCGCCATATCCGATCATTCTTCCCGCGGGTTGGGGATGCGACCGTGACGCAGCACCAGGGGGGACCTCCTCCCAGAGTGGTGTTGCGTGGAGGTCGCAGAGCAGCTAAGCAAGCAAGACGGCGGGAGAGTACCACCGGGTTCAGAGTTTGTGGAGGAAGCATCCGGCACGTGTAGCTGCGGAGGTACTGGAGGAGCCTGGGGAAGTTCAAGTTCAGCCCCCTCTTCAGGAGTTTGTGGATTTCTGGGAGCCACTTTTGAGTGCTCCCAGCCACAACCCTGGGGAGCGAGTGGTTCCCCCAGTCTCCACCAGGGATTCCTTACGCGGCATTTTGTGTTCACCGGTGCTACTTGACGAGGCACACAAGTGCCGTGTCAAGAACTCCACATCCGCTGGCCCGGATGGTGTTTCTGCCCGTCGCTGGAATAAAGCACCAAATACGATTAAGCTGCTCATCCTCAACCTGCTCATGCTCGCGGGAAGACCCCCGAAAGCGTTAACCCGTACCCGAACCGTATTCATTCCCAAGAAAGGGGGAAGTGGGCCTGGAGGATATCGACCGATCTCAGTATCCTCGGTAGTCTTCCGCCACTTCCAAAAAGTACTGGCATCTCGCCTCCAGGTGGCTGGTGTCATTGGTGACGTCCAGAGAGCGTTTCGGCCAGCGGATGGCACAGCGGAGAACCTTACAGTTCTCCAAACTGTCATCTCGTTGGCCCGTATTAAACGCCGGCAATTACATCTCGCCGCTCTGGACGTCGCTAAGGCCTTTGACACAGTCAGTCACCTTGCCCTGACCGATTGCCTTCGTGGTGTCGGGGCCCCATCTCGATTAATTGAGTATGTGGCCTGTCTGTACCATGAAGGCGTGACGGTCCTCGAGGCAGGAGGTGAGGTGTCAGGGGATGTGCGGATAGGGCGTGGGGTACGCCAGGGGGATCCCCTATCACCACTCCTCTTTAACCTGGTCGTGGATACGGCCTTGGGTAAGCTGCCCACAGAAGTAGGGTTTGATCTCGCCCCTGGGGTGCGAGTAGGAGCATTGGCCTTTGCTGATGATGTTATCCTACTCGCAGAAACCCGCGAGGGCTTGCAGATTGCCCTCAATGCATTTGCTAAGCAGCTATCCAGGTGTGGACTCGTGGTGAACCCCGATAAATGTGGGTCGGTTTCCTTGGTCCCGTCGGGTCGCCAACATAAAGTGAAGGTTGTGGATGGGGGTTTTGTCATAGGACAAGCCCCCATTCCTTCTCGATCTGTGTTGGAGGTCTGGCGGTACCTTGGAGTCGACTTCATGGGGGTTGCCACCATTACTGCCAGCCGTGTGGACCTTGGTAGGGCACTAGCCCGCATCACCAAGGCTCCATTGAAGCCACAGCAGAGGCTGCGCCTCCTCCGCACGTACTTACTGCCGAAGCTAACCTACGGGTTAGTCTTCGGTAGGCTTACGGCGGGGAGGCTGCAGGAATTAGATCGAGAAGTCCGCTCTGCTGTGCGCTCTTGGCTGAGGTTCCCACCTGGTGTCCCAAGTGCCTAGATCCATGCACCGGTCAAATCCGGTGGGCTTGGCATTGTGGCTCTCTCCGCATGTATCCCTTCTCTGCGCCGCCAGCGCCTGTTAGCCCTTCAGGGGTCGAGCTGGGAGGTCGCCCGTGTTGCTGCTGGTCTTGATTTTGTCAGGCAGCAGTTAGCATGGTGCGACCGAGCAACACCATCTGCTCCAAAACCCAGTTCGTCTGCTGAGTTCGCTGCTGCCCTGCATGAGTCAGTAGATGGTAAAGAACTCCGACAGTGCTCCGAAAGCCTTATCTCATCCCAATGGGTGGATTGGGCTTCGGAGGGCATTGGGGCCCGCGACTACCGGAACTTCCACGCCGTCCGCGTGGCAACACTGCCAACAGCGGTACGGTGTTCTAGGGGTAGTCGTGGGATGACAGATACCCTTTGCCGTGCTGTCGGAGTGGAAATGAACACCTGTATCATGTAGTGCAGCAGTGTCCACGAACTCATGGGGGCCGCATCCTACGTCATGATGCGGTCGCCAAGCAGATAGCAGGTGCCTTGTCATCCAGCGGCTGGGATGTTGAAAGGGAGAGATTATACCACATGCCAAGTGACCAGGGCAAGAAGCCTGACATTGTTGCCGTCAAGCCCGACAGGTCTTGCATTATCCTGGATGTCCAGGTTGTTAATGGCAGCATGGACATGGAGCAGACCTGGCGGGCTAAGATAAGAAAGTATGATAGAGATGATTTACGGCAAGCAGTGTCAGAGGTAAAAGGAGTGGCACCCAACAACATCAGGGTGATGGCTGCGACCTTGTCGTGGCGCGGAGTGTGGTGCGGGAAAAGTGCCACGGAGTTGCGCGAGTTGGGCATCTCAGTAGGTGTACTCCGTGGTGTCACCCGCCGCGTACTGCTCGGCTCATATTTAAACTGGTGGTCATTTTATAGAGGCACTTCCCTTCATCCCTAGGGCCGGCGTCGGGTGAGTCCTGGGCGTCCTCCCCATTATTTTATTTATTTATTTATTTTATTTTTCTGGCGTGCCCCCTCCGTCAAAAAAGACATTTTGTCTTTGAGGGGAGTTCTATAAAAAAAAAAAAAAAAAAAAAAAAAAAAAAAAAAAAAAAAAAAAAAAAAAATTCACATTACTTGGCAGATTCTCATTATCCAACCTGATGGATTGCCTTATGTTGTTCTAGGTCATTAATAATGTTGGGTGGAAGAAAGCTGGCATCCTCCTCTCACTTACTTCTTCTCATCTCAATGATCACTCCTGGAAGCGCTGTTCAATTCTGTGGAAATGACCTGTCCGATGCTTTAGCCATGGTTTGCGCCGAAACAGGATACAACATGCCTACTCTAGTCTCATCGGACAGCGCCGGTGAGTATCAGGTTACCGACTTCATTACGAATATTATTATTAGCTATTATATCAATTATTCGTATACCTTTGTTTACGGTGGTAATTACGGGATTTCACGGGATTTTTTTGCACATGGAAATTTGCTGTGGGAAAAAATTAATGAGAATGAGTGACATGAAAAATCGCAATTTGAAATGAAAATTTCGAAATTAAATTCGCTAAATTCGGATATGTAGACATTTATCGCCCATTATTATCCTTGAAAACTTACTGAAACTGGATAAAATTGTTTCATGAAAGAATAATCAGATTATTCTGATAGATTCTATCAGAGTCACTGTTTTATATTATAATTTAATTGTCACCTTTCAATATGACTGATTCTCAATCTTAATTTTCGGCAGATGATCGGCGGTATCCGAGAGAAGCAGGTGGGAGGCAAAAACGAGGGATTGTGGATGAATGCTGCCGCTCCCCTTGTGGATGGGCAACAATCGAGACCTACTGCCGCCCTCAGCCCTCATCGACATCGGAGAATCTTCAGATTCAGTAAGGAATTTATTTGCACTCTTGTTTTGTCAAGTGAGAGGAAGGTATGGTGGGAATCGAGTGTGAAATGGTTCCTGAAATGGTGTGATGGTTCCTATAAGCGTACACGCCGTGAAAAAGTGAAAAATTTTCACTTTTCATCTTGAATCCTGATAGTGACTCAAGATAGCCATCACACTTCAGGCAGTATTAAATACCAGAATTAAATACTGCCTGAAGTGTGATGGCTATCTTGAGTGACTATCAGTATTCAAGATTTTCTGCCTTCTAAGTAGGTATAGTTCATTTGTAAAAGTCTGATAATTGTGACGTTGGTGCAACTTAAAATATCACTGCGTCACTTATTCTAGGAAACGAAGCGACCCTCCATCCGACGACGTTTTTAAACAGCAAGTTGAAGCATACTCGATATCGCATCCTGTGGAACAAGGGGTCCGACACCAAAAACGACGGCTGTTCTCCCAAGCAGAAGACGCTGTGGTCATCAAGAACAACCGTGTGTTCCATTCCCTTCTCGACGACCGACGATCTGAGATTTCAGTGACGTCCAATAAGGTGAAGCGAAATGAGAAGAGAAAACCTCTCGATGAAGAACACAAGAACCCCGGAGGAATGCTCCACAACCCTCCAGACTCTGGAGAGAAGAAAGTTGAAGAGTTGAAGCATGGGAAGTTCAAGCTTCATGAGCTACAGTACCTCCAAACCAGACACCATCGGGCTAACAAATTTCATCATAAAAGTCTCGTGAAAGGAAAGGTATGTAACCTTATTCAAACGTAACATCATACATTTATGGAGGATTACGAATCTTCTCAAGTCTTGTCTTAATTGACTTGCTACAAAGATGATTCCTCGAAGAAGTTAAGTGCTCTTCATCCAGGCTCAAAGCAACCTAAAGCTTGTCAGAAATGGCGTAATTTTCGTTCTATCCCCCATTCTTGATAGTAAAGTAGTAAAGTAAATATCTATTCCAGATCGAATTTTGATCCAATTGACATTCCTGGCGTCGCGGACGTCATCAGCTGTCTTCCAAAGAAAAAATCAGATTTTATCCTGATGATTTCGCTCATGGCCACTTATTGCCTCGCCCCTTCTTGATTGTCGACATTTAATTTTCTCCAAGTCACAGAAATCGAATTTCGCTCATCGCATGCCCCTCTTGCAGACGTACAATCAGGATTAAACCTTTCAAAGTATGTTTTGACTAGAGAGTTGTGATTATACCCACATAGATATGAGTACAGCCCTTGGGAAAACTTTTGGTAGGATTTCTTGGAATATTAAATTTCCCAAAATTTGGTTTTCGAGTTTTAAAATATTCGAAAATTGAAGAAATTTTGAATTGTTTATGCTTTTTGAATTCATTGATAGATGCTCTACAACTTTTTGGGAGAGGGATTTCGATTAATATTGATGCTGCAATGATATAACTCATTCAAAGTGGAGGTTTCGCGGTTTTTAGACATTTTGGATAAAATCGTTGTTTTTTAACTGTCAATTGTGACCGTTGTACAATTCTAAATTTAGAGTTTGACCAGTCCATTCGACGCAAAATTTAATGATCTTTCATTATGTATATGGTCAATATTTCGCTAGGATGCGTTGTTCAGACGTAAACAGATAAAAACTGAAAAAAGTCGTAATGATTCAAAACAATTTTGTGTTTGTTAAGATCTTAGTTATGATTATAATAACTTATAATGTCATATTGTATATTTTCAGAGTTCGCAAGTCGGCACTGTATCGCCGTATTACTTCGGAAAATTCCTCGTATCTCCAAAAGCTCGTAGGCTACCCTTCTAACTTAGTCCTTGCTGAACCAATTGTTATTGAATTTTGCTGACTACCTTTGTTAAAGTCGCTTGAATCAGAAAGTCATTTTTCAAACTTCTACGACATCCATTTATGGAGGTCGGTAACCAGTTCTGTTTTCCTCTTTTGCTTCGAGTTAACCCTATCATTCCTCCTAAACACTATGTGCCTTATTAATAACAATTAGGGTACACAGTTCGGTAACTATACATAGTTCATTTAATAGTTCAATAGTACATAGATGTTTTAGTTTCTAGTTGAATGCACTACTAGCTGTTTTTACCATCTTACTACCTCTATCATTCTTAGTGCATTCGTATTCGATTTTGATTTATTGGTAGTTGTTACCCGTTGCCATCGTCTGATCTCTAATGTTGACGATGATAAGCGATTTAACAAATTCTGCAATAAATTGGTATTCAGCCTGAACATCTTGTGTGTGATTCAAATTATATGATCGAATCACGTAATTCACTCTTACACATAAAACCTCCGATGAGTTTCGGTAGATAGTTGGATGCCTTTGACATATTTAAGATCAGAATAGTCCTATTATTATTCAAAACAGCTACACACAACCTTAATGCTTGTAATATACTAAATTAATCAACATTATCGTTTTTGTTCCAATCATCATTTAGCAAAGTACTAATCATCGATTATCGAACGAAAATCAACACCCGAAAGAATATAACGAAAATGAAACTAGAGTGTGTAACGGTTCTTTCAATTTTTATTAGAATTTTTCATAACAAAACCCAACAAAAAAGGAGACTATCTTGATTAGGAAAACTGACTACAGTAGTGTATTTTTTGATGCAGAATCCGAATTTGAAGTTTTTAGTGATACCTCTTAATAACTCTGGTATGGTAGTTCGCATTTCGAAAAAAAAACTGCTATTTATCTAAGATTTATCTATATCAACCTCTCCCTGATTTTATGGTCAAAAACTACAAGAACAAAAACAATATTTTTTTATCATTTTATTGTTGTATAAAAAAAAAACTTTTTCGTCAATTCTGACAAAAAAGTAAAAAATTAGTCAACATGCTTTTCAATTTAAATTTTTACTGAAGCTTTGATTTTAGCGATATTTCTAAAGTTTACAAATCCATAGAGGAAATATATAAAGGAGTCGCAAAAAAAAATTTCATTTTAAATACGGATTCAGCGTCAAAAACACATAGAAATGCCAAATACCGTCCCTCGGCCCAAGACTCTCTTATTATTCTTCGGGATGTGATCAATTTCAAATTGTGTAGTTGAATTTATGAAATTTCACATTGATTGTTTTTTACATTTGAATATAACAAATGATTCGGAGGCATCGACCTATCTACCGTCTAGCGATGACGAAAACTACCTCTCCCACTATGACCTCAACTTTTAGAATTTAGGAACGAAAATTCTTGTATTCAGAGTTAAGCGACCAATGAAAATTCGTTGTGTAATTAATGCAAAACGTGTAGGTAGGATTTATCATGTAATTCATTTCCTAAACTTCAAGAAATTCATTCCGATTACTACAGTCAAATACCGAACAGTATTTAAATCTCATAAGTGACGTTCATCGTAATACCTGCTTCTAACCCGAATAGCCTTAACAACAGTTTTGTAGGTAACAAAAATAGTATACGAAGACAAAAGTTGCTGACTTTTTGGAGCAGTATCTAGTATATTGATGATAGATTAGTTATAATGACTGGAGGAGTGTTGACATAGTATTATTCTGCTGCAAAAGAGAGAAGCCATAACATGGTGACAAGGTTCCTTGAATTTTTTTATTTATTGAAAACTTTATTTAATTTGTTATAATAAGTATGTATAGAGAAAAAAAGAAGCCAAGTGTTGTCAACAAGCTATCATTGATATTGTAATAAGAAGCCAAAACTTAAAACACACAGTTTTGTCCCGGGGAAAAAAATTTAGTAAAAACAGAACGGAACCTTATCATAGTACACGAATTTGAAAAAACATAATGTATTTTTGAAGGTAGCCAGATGATTTTCAGGTACGACTTGCAAGTGTTCTGTTTTATTTTCACTAATACTTATACTTCATTATTGTCAGCTCTTGAGAAGAGATCTGATGTTTAAAAGGCTTTAGTTATTTCAACGTGACCAAATCGTTCAAGTCATTATATTCTTCAAGCCTTCGTACCTATAGTACGGATTACGTAGGTATTTATTTCTAACTGTTTGTTCGTTTAGGCAAGTTAACACATCGTTTATGTGATTCCAATCAAAATTGTTTATGTTAATTTAGTTAGTACGTAGATTAAACGTGTTTAGTCTTCTTAGCCCGGTGTACGCTAGAAATGGAGAGAAGAAGGAATAACGAAAATGGTGGTTTAGTACTTATTGTGTCACGGATACTGTGATATGACCACAAATCAATTCATGGAAGAAAGGAAAACAGCTCACTCGACCCGAATATCATGTTTAAAATCCATCTATAGTATTCCACCTTCTCTATAACGGAGGATGCTGTACGAAATGTGTGTGAGAGTGTGTTTGTACTTAGATATTAGTCGTTTTTTCTTGGTCTTATTGAAACACTTTATCCGATGAGTAAAATTGGCTATGATTATAAAGGGAAAACCATTAATATGCATTCATAGAGAATATCAGTGGATTATGTACCAAGCTGTATACTATCTTTGTTGTTGAATATTTTGTTTTAGATCTTGAATGTGATAATACTTTTAATATCTTGTGATAATGATCATTTTGTAAGTGGTAAGGGAAACATTAGGTCAATCAACAGGGATGTTTTATATTACGTAGGTACGTAATTACCTGCATCTAGGTAGTTGTAAAGTTTTTCATTCGAAAATATATTATTAACAAACCGTCAGCTTTCACTCTTACTTTGGTCGTGTGAAATGGTCTGTATAATTCGTTCTTTTGTACTGCGATCGATTTAACATTAATAAATAATTATAGATTACTGTTGGTATCCTGTTGGATCATTTACCTATACTCGTAACAATGCATAATGGATTATTGTGTTGTAATGGTTGATTCCAGCAAAGTCCCCAAAACAGAAAGTGACTTTATGATAACACAAGCTTGTATATAATTTAACCAGTGTTGAACCGATAAAAAATGAACTCGGCAGGACTCGAACCTACAACCTCTGGTTATTGAGAAGAGTAGGTGCCTAATTTGCCAATGATTCAAAGGTATTAACCCTCGCCTTCATCGTTTCACCATTATGAAGGTACTTCAATAGTACAGGACTTTGGGAATATGTGGTGATTTGAGATCAGTCGCGTTTTTCCAACATCAACCAAACCTGTCGACGCGCGGGAGAATTTTACGAAATCACTATACAACTGGTCGGAGGGTTTTATGTGAATCTTTATCTCCAATTCAAGCAGTCCGGACGGGCAACACGTAGGCATTTCTGCGTAAGTACAAGTTTTGTTGGTGGTCGAAACGACTCTGGGTCCTTTTGGTTTATTATTTTCAATAATGAACCTTTGGAATCGACCAAGAAAAAAAAATTTAACACCACCTCAAAATTTGTAGGTTTACGTTTCAAGGTACGTAGAATCCAAAAATCGAATGAAAATTTGGCCGTCCGTCCGCCGTCCGCCGTACGCGGCACTTGACCAATTTTGATGAAATTTGGTATGTAGGCTCCATTTGGGGTCTAGTTGTGCCCCGAAGATTTTGGTTGTTGTAGGTCACTTCTAAGGGTTCCAAAATCAATTTTGAAATTTTGAAAACGCCCTAACTCAAAAAATTTCGATAAGGTATTGTTTTTCCTTCAATTTAAGATAGTATAGAATTTTTAGAATTTTTCGAGACCACCCGGAGCTCTGTAGGACAAACCGTTCGCTCACTACGAGAATTTAAAGTTTGAACGTACGATAAATCAGAAACACGAGTGTGAATCGCAAAAGAGGCCTAATCTCCGTCCAAATTAAAGCTGACCGAAATGCAATCGATGTTTTTCTTCATGTTGGATGGATGGCGGCTTTGCAGACGAGTGATCTATATAAAGATAATAAACCATTGTGTAATAATTTGTAGCGTTTTGTGAATAAAAAGGGAAACGTTGATACTCGGTTGTATATTCTTTAGCTACAGTTTCGCTGGGACAACTTGCCAGCATCTTCAGGCTAAAACATTTGAGAACAGCAGATCTCTGTGCAAGTTGTCCCAGCGAAACTGTAGCTAAAGAATATACAACAGAATATCAACGTTTCCCTTTTTATTCACAAAAAGGACCCAGAGTCGTTTCGACCACCAACAAGACTATATCATCCGACTCAACACCCTTCAACAATAAGTACAAGTTGTTCGTACCGGTGAGCGCCCCAAGATGACCAAGCCCGGACTGTATTCAGGTTAGTACAGATTGGTTAGTACAACATTCACCATTATTTTATTTTGACGAGAGTCAGGGAGTTGTCAAGGATCTCGATGAATTTAAATTGAAACAAATAAAACCATTATAACCAGAATTAATGTGTTTTAGATTTAAAAAATAGTCCCGATTTACAAAATCGTGGAATGATTTTGATACCAGATTACTCGACTGCTACGGTTCCGGAATTATTTCCGTTCTTCTTAATGCGTCTGATCGTCATCTGATCAACATTCTCAACGTTTAGACAAAGTTCCTCCGTACGTGGTGTTGGACTATTGCACATACATACTTTTTTTTATAGTTTAAGAACACGGATTTAAGATCGAAACTCCCCACAGTACAAGTAGCGACGAGATGACGAGGCTCGTTAGGGTGTTCCAAAGTCACTAACCCCTGGACGTGAGACTAGGACTACTTCAACATGGCTACGCACATTTTTTAAATCATCAGCCAACTTTTCATTCAGCAGAAAAATAGAAGACGATTATTGTTAATTTATACAATATAAAATGAAACAGTCTGTGGTGCACTCGGTTTAAAAAACGCTGCAAATTATTACACAATGGTTTATTATTTTTCTATATAGATCACTCGTCTACAAAATCACCAACCATCCAATATGAAGGAAAAAATATAACAAAATTAAAAAAAATAAAAAAAAATAAAAATAAATTTGAAAAAAAAACATCAAAATCGCCAACCATCGATCGCATTTCGGTCAGCTCTAATTCGAACGGAGAAATTTCATGCAACTTTGGCTTTATTGTTATTTTAAAATTAGTTCCGCAGAAAAACCATAAAACAAAATCCGATTTCAAATGATTTGGATTTTTGGTGAGATTGATTTTTTGCGGCTGTCAATCGTGTTATTTTCACACAAAAATATCAGGGATATGAAAGAGCATTCTTGAACAGTAGGTAGGTACTTTTTATTTAACATCTCAATAAAATAACTCATTTGTTATAGACGAATTGCGAATCATAAAAGCTGTGTAGAAAAATATTGTCAAGTAATGCATGCATTCCAGTGGACGTCCCATTGGATAAGCGGTAGATCAATGTAAACCAGTTGGTAAGCGATAAACTGTTTCACTCGATGAAATTTATTTAGTATTTCAGGCAAGAAATAGTGATCCCCCCCCCTCACCCTTATCCACCATAACGTTTCTAGTGGCATGGGAGCATCGAATTTCAAGAGCTTTTGAAAATCCATGATCTACGATACCCAACATGCAAATTAGAGTTAACCCCCTCCCAGTCTGGCACCAAAGCGGAAATACGTCGTAACGTTGAACTTTAATCTATCAGTTTTGGTAGGCAGTCCGTCGAAATTAACATCCGTATTCAAGGTGAAACACATTTTAAAAAAACATGAAATATGCAGTTTATGGTGCCCTGGCACCATGGTGGCACCACTATTAGTTCCACGGAGGGTAAAGAGAATAATTCATGAAAATCCGAAGGTATAATGAGAATTTTACCTCAATTTTAAAGCTTGGGTACAATTAGTGAGCAGTAAAGGAGCCGAAATATTTACAAATCGGATATTTTGTGAATATTATCCCCCCACTCGCCCCCTTCCCATGCTAATTTTGATAATCTGGTGAAATAATGTGCAATTTGGAAGATTTTTGAATCGAACAAAAAATAAAACATGCAAATCGTTAGGAAATTGCGGCCTGGGCAGAGTTTACAAGATTATGCCCGCAAACGTACGTTTTTTAATCATTAACCCCCCTTCCCCCCCCCTGAAAGGCAAAATTCGAAATTCTGGTGACGTAGTGCACAACTAGACAGATTTCCACTTCGAATAAAAAAGAACCACAAAAATCGGTAGGAAATTGAGGTCTGAGCAGAGTAGGTACACAAGACTATGGCCGAAAACGCACGTTTTTGGATCATCAACCCCCCCCCCTTCCCCCCCCCCCCTTAAAAGGCAAAAATCAAAATTCCGGCGACGTAGTGCACAACTAGATAGTTTTCCGCGTCGAACAAAAAAGAATCACGAAAATCGGTTGAAAACTAAGGCCTATGCAGACAACACAAGGTTTGTCACACACACACACACACACACTAACAGACATACACCTATGGTTTTCAATCAATCAATCAAATATTTTTTATTGGAAAGGCCAAGAATGGCAATACAATCGTCAACAAAACAAAATAAGAGGCAAATACAAAAATTAAGAATGAATACATAACAAATGAATGACTGGTTGACTAGAATTTAAAAAATTATATGGTAAAAATCACTTATGCTGTAAAGTTTCTGCGTCAATTAATAAAAGCTCAACTCTACGTTCGAAAGAATCTACAGATAAGGATCGGAAACTAACAGGCAAATGATTAAAAAATCTAACACCATTCTGTAACGGGTCACTACGCACAGATGCAGAGAGGCGTACTTGAGTCGTTCGGTAGTCACTGCAAGAACGCGTATTGTGGGAATGGATGTCACTTCTACCTTGGAGAACGGAAGAGTTTCTGAATACCAGACACAAGCACTTGTACACGTATAGTGCTGGAATTGTAAGGCAATTTAGCTCTTTTGAAACGGCCACGGCTTTATAATTTTATTATTAAGCTTTATAATTGACTCTTCTAGGGACTTTTCGCGGATTTGGATTCAGAATGATCTAAAACGGATTAGTGTGTGGTTTTTTTTCTGTTGAGTGTTGTCCAACTTTAACTCAGATCGATCGCATAAGGTCGCCCAAGTCTTACTGTGGGACGTCCTAAAAATGTGATGAAGGCACTAGAAGACACTGCCTATACGTAGAGATCCTGTAAGTTAGTGAAAATGACACGATTTATAGGAATGAACATTTCAAATAACTTCCTATAGGGTAATACAATAAATATCATGAATAGGTATCGTTCAGATTCATCAAAAGAGGTATTGGCAAAAAACTTCAAATTATAGCGTGTTATACGAATCACTATTCAGAAAAGATCGCCATGCTCCATTCGGCATTACGGCATAAGTCGCACGTTATTTTGGTATAGTTATGTAGCACAGCACCAATAACCCACAGGCGGCATAGGGTGACTCCACGAGATCGAAAACAACTCACAGGTGAGGAAGAAAAATCCGCGCGTTCGGGCAAGGATGGTCAGGCACACAGACATGGGCTCAATCTGATAGAAACGTTAAGCATTAGTGATTTACTGGAATGTTTAAAGAATAGCGGCATGGAGTGCCGCCCCGCGGGTGCCCGAGGGATAATCAGCAGCCACATGATGTTTTCACACCTCTCTTATTTAGAAACGACTTCGTGATACTTGTTACACATCGGTTTGTAAAGATACATCTGAAAAACTCTCTGGAGCTTCGCGGAAAGCTGGAAAACCACGGCTGTCTAGGTGGGGCTGGAAACATTTTTATATATGCTTTATCGGCGTAGTAGCTTCCATAAAATGTACTCCATTGGGAAGAAGCCGACTCTACGGTGTCTTCTTCGCAATTATGGCATTTGTAGCCATTTGGTCTGCACGTTCGTTTCCGTGGACCACAATGTGTCTTTTTATCGATAAAAAATTAATGTCCTCACAGCAATCTTTTAGAAAGCTTACTTCTGTTAGGATCTTTCTTTCTAGGCATTTATAGGGCTTCCAGGTCCTATATTTTTTAATGCTTGTACTGCGCTTGCTGAATGTGATATTAACACATTTTGTGTGAAACGTTGCAGACTTGTCTTCAGGTAGGGGACCGGCAACCAAAGAGCGTACGAATGCGATCAAAAAACTAGGCATAATATATTGAAGCTTCGTTCCAGATTTGCCAGCTGCCAGAGATGTTAGCACGTCTCATCGTGATATGCTGATGCTGTTCTTCCATCCATTTTTGACCCATCCGTATGAACAAAATAAATCGTCCTTCAGGCCACGTGGCATGTAGTGAATGGATAGTGGCTGCTTTCGTCTCCGGGATTGATTTGTTTTTCTCGCACAGATTTAAATAGCGTCTGCCAAGTGAGTGTGGCACATAGCTTCCTCGTAATCATAACCCGATAGTATAGATGATCCGATGTATAGTAGTTATTCTCAAAATATCAATCTCTAAATATCTTGCACTACCCTCATAGAGGACCATCTAGACGATAATCTGAACAATCTTGAGAAATTTCGTTGAAATCGGATGGAAAATGTAGAAGTTATGGCTGTTGCAATGAATTCACGTTTGCGCATGCGCAGCAACTTCTATTAGTCTGGGGGAGATGATTTTCATAGGGGACCATCCACACACCAATTCGAACAATCCTAGATAATTTCATTAAATTCGGATGAAAAATGTAGGTGTTATGGCTGTTACAAGGATTTTACGTTTGCGCATGCACAGAGACTACTGTTAATTTTAAGGCCTTGAGTTTCATTTGGAACCATCTACAACCTGATCCTGCATAATCCCTGAAAATTTCATCGAAATCGGACGATAACTTATACTTCGTATGCCAGTTACAGACAGACACGGAACCAAAATCGTTCAGGAAGGTTCACGCGAGTGGAAATTTCGATTTTGGAGAACTTTTTTTTTTCAACCTTGAAAAGTGAAAACAAAGCTTCCGATACCTTGGTAGACTCGGAAGCAATATAAGGGGTGGGCTTATTAGTGCTTTATAATCGAATTCGTACTCGTTACGAGTTGGAGGGACTGCAACTCGGTTGAGATTTTGATGTAGTTCTAGTATTAAGTAAGTATCTAGTATTAGGGTAAGTATCCTCCAAATATTTGATCCGATACTTCGCAGTTAGAGTTTGAATGGTTATTTTCGCAGTTTTGGGAAACTGTTGAGGCCTTCTGCTCTATATTGGAACCAAAAATTGATTGGTGCATTGGTAATGGGTAGATACTTACTTACACCAACCTTACATCTTAGAGCAGTTGTGGATGCGGAATTCAAATAGTGAGAAACTCAGCCACCTTTCATAAAATTATGTATTTATTTATACAGGTGTCAACCGTTGAGATGAACTTCAAGGATCGATTCCACAACTAATTTGCAACATTTTTGTCTTATAACAATTTCTTCACATCCTTAACATCCAACTTTACTATATTAAGATTTTGCTTCCGAGTCTACCAAGGCTTTGTTTTCACTTTTCAAGTAGGTATGAAAATAAATGTTCGCCAAAATCGAAATTTCCTCTTGAGTTTCTGTTTAAGGACTTCCTGAACAATTTTGGGTCCGTGTCTGTCTGTATGTCAGCCATGAAATCCTTGTCACAGCCATAACACTCACATTTTTCATCCGAATTTGATGAACTTTTCAGGGATGTGCGGGTTGGCTTGTAGACGGTCCCCTATGAAAATCATCACCCCCGGACTGATAGTGGCTTATGTGCATGCCCAAACGTGATTTCCTTGCAACAGCCATAATTTCTACGTTTCCCATCCGATTTTGATGAAATTTTCAGGGCTTGTGCGGGTATACGAGAACATATTTTCTCATTATCACTTGTGAACACATAATATGCCTTCCGTCTTGATATTCCCTTGGTACCAAGACAAATCAGAACAATGAATGAAATAGTGCACTTTCATTTTAGGTGTAGGTTAGCTGTATGTACTATGTTCGAGTACATGTATTAGCTGTGTGTACTTGCTGTATGTACTAGCTGTATGTACTACGAACTCAGTGATGGATTCTGGGGAGTGGCCTAGAAAGGAAATCATTCATTTGAAGGTGCTAGGTATGTTCCCAAAAAAAAGGTGACCCAAAAAAATTATGATTCTTGATTCTCTCACCTCACCTTTCAATTTTTCCTGAAGTGAAAGAGGTTATTTTGCTATTTCAGCCTTCAAGATTTGTTAAAAAAGGGTGTTCACTGATAGTAAAAGAAATGAAGGTAAGGTTTCTTTTACTAAAGATAATAACAAAT
The DNA here is from genome assembly GCA_009739505.2 of Apolygus lucorum. Taxonomy (NCBI): domain Eukaryota; kingdom Metazoa; phylum Arthropoda; class Insecta; order Hemiptera; family Miridae; genus Apolygus; species Apolygus lucorum. Next base: position 53,057,397 of record CM019167.2, on the reverse strand, counting down.
ACATATCAAAACAATTAACATATTTTTTATCAATCAGGTTAACAATATATTATTGTGTGACAATCAAACAACGGGAGACAAAAAAGAAAATTCTCAATTCACGTTGTGAATCGGGAGACTCAAGAAAAAATAAGACGGCATTGAAACTATTAAGACAAAATGATTTTTATTAATAGAATGGAGGTACCTACCTAATTGGGAGCTACGGAAACGACAGATTCTGAACAACTGATTAACCCAGTAGCATTTTCTATGGGGCAGTGGAATTGATGATTGTACATAGAATAGGAAGAGAAATGAGTTGTCCAACCTTAACTGCGTGGTACTCATGGTGCTGATGACGATGACTTGGCCGATCCGATAGATAGGTACGAGTTCTGGTCGTCCGTTTCTGTCAACCAAATCCTCAGAGAATTCCGTTATTGCTTAAGCTGGCAACAACTTTTCTGGCGGGGTACCCCGAACGAAATGGATATGGCAGTTCAGCAATGAAGGCCAGTTCGCGAACAGCAAAGATACATTGTTGGGATCTGTAGATTTCTTGTAGGACTCCGGAATGATACTGAAGCGACTGGTGGCGACAGGAGGTGCAAGCGGCGATCGGAGCGATAAGAAAGCGGCAAGAGTCCATAAGCGGAGGACGAGATTAACAAAATAACTAATAACAACTTAGATTTATAAGAGTAAACAAAAACAAACATTGAGAGCTGCTCGGCTCCAACAATTATAATACCGTATATGCTTGCAAGCTATAAAATATTATATACAAATTAAATGTAGAGCTCATGAAATTACTGGTTGCTGTTTTTCTTGAATGTCCCTTTGGAAGCAATATCCGATAGGCTAATTGTATAACAGCACACCTCGCCTTTCAGCCTCATTTATAATGATGTGTTTAATTGAGTTCCAAAAAGTCTCTCCTGTCTGCCACTCAATACAAGAGGATTTTTGAACCAAAGCGTCGATCTTGGAACCAAAGCGTCAATCTTGGAATGCCAAAATACATATAAGAAATTATGAGAAATAGGGACAAGAGTGAAGACAAGTCACCTAAAATTCAAATTAAAGTATTTAAAATTTATGATATATCCAAGTTAATTCCTCTGAATATTTTCTTATCTTGTTATCAAACGGAAACTGAATTTATTCGGAGCCTTTCAAGGAGACATGGAGTGTTGTTGGTAATAGACCACTAACAGAGCCCGTTGAGCAATGATGGATCTTTGCATCCAAGATCCGTCCGGAAGTCTCGTTTAGGAAAATATTTAATCTACTACGGGTTCCAACTCTTCGGAAAATGAACTCAGTCCAACGACTTCATCAGAATAATGTACCACCGATGAGTCTCTAAGATACCCCAGGATATACCTCCCACCTCCCATGGTCACTTCCATAGAATCGTGCCAAATCTCTCAGTAGGTGAGGCTTTGAGACATACGTGTTAAAGGCAAGTTGTGAAGCATCATTCCCTGCATTAGAAATAATCTGGATTGGACATATCAATGAAAACATGTTTTGAACTGCATTTTGCTCGAGATATTGCTCATAAATCTCGACAAAAGCATTGTGTGTCTTGGGAGCTCCAACATAGATGACCTGAGATTTGAAACAATTTACTGTAAGATGAGGTAATGAGTGAGGTACCTTAACGACTCATCGAGGTATTAGTCAGCTGAATTTTGGTTTGTATTGTGACGGGTCATGACAGGAGGTGCATTCATTGGCAATGCATGGTGTGTGATGGAGGTGTTTCTTTCCAGTACGCTGTTTTTAATAACAATCGAAAAGACGAGTTCGTTATCCAGGAATTTTGGACAACCCTAGGGAGTCTAAATTTCAAGAAATAGGTTTTAAAAAAGCCATAGAACGTGTTTATAGGGTTTTTGTGGGCATTACCTTCATAACCACAATAGGTTAAAGATTCAACATAAAATGTATAATACATATAAGTACAATTCCAAATATTAAAAATTGTCAAAAAATATTGTAAAAATAATGGTTATATATAATAAAAACTTGCATATGTTCGTTGTACCCAAGAATTCAATAGCCGAGTGGGTATTTAGTGATTTCCTATTAGTTCGTGGAGACGAGTAGAACATGAACATAAACTCTGTCTTCTTCAAAACATACACTGTGCTTACAGTTTGTTGGTATGGTTGGTACTTATACTGTGAATCTAAAAAAAATCCGGTGGGTACTGTATGAGTTCCGGATGACGAGTAATGCAGGAATATGGACCACTGAAATTTCATGCTGTTGAATCATCAAAAATCAACTTCCCTCGACCGGGGATCGATCTCCTATTGTTCCGACTAAACCATATTTACACTTCTGAGTCGGAGCTCGATACCACTGAGCTAAGGAGTGAATGGACAGAAATGCGAAGAGGTAGCACAACAATACACTATGTTGGTAGGTATGGTATACAGAAAATAGGAAAAAATTATAGTTTACGTGTGGGTACTCTGAGTTTAGTTTTTTAATTAATGAGTTTGGGGGGGGGGGGGGAGGAAAGTATTTTTTGAGGTGTTTGATTGTACTTCGTGCCACACCCACAAGGCAAACCCTCCATTGTTTTTTCCTTCACTATAGCTTTAACTGAAAGATTTAATTGAAAATTCCCACATTAACTCTTACTGCATGAATGGACTTTTATTCAGTCAGATGTGTAAGTACACCTAATTAATGATGATCGATTCAGGATAGACGTTTTCTTCGAGACTTTTTCCCTTTCCTCAAATTCTGTACGCTAGTAGTCTCTTTGAGGTCTTAAGTAGGTAGTTTCAAATATACTTATTAATCTCAATTTTTTAGGAAGTGGCCTCAGTTCAGTCTTTCTCTTAGTATGAAGGTCTTCCATAAAATTCTGTTCGTCAGTTCATTCTTTCCTTTAGTATGAAGGTCTTCTAGTAAAATTCTATTCCTGACATAAGGTAACAATTTACAAAAATCACGACATTTCCCATACGGCGCTGGTCTTGAAACCATTGTTTTCCATCACAGTTTGATCCGATAGCTGATATTCCGCGAGTAATGTCAGACTCAGTGATTTGCTAACTTGTAGCAATCCATGTCGGCCGGGATCTCCAATGAAGATGCGTGAACGTTTCCTTTGATTGAGGAGCCAATTCAGGATCATAGAGCCGAACTCACTATCGTAAAACATGTCTCCAACTATCAAAATGTCCATATTGTTGATCTGCTCTGAACTAGCCAGTATATTGTGGTTCACTATGTGTATCTTCACAGAATTCAAGTGAGAATTGATGCTAACAGCTTCGCATGCAACTGAAACAAAACATCAATAAATACTTTTGTCATACCCATCTTCTCAACTGCTTTCTGACTAGATAAGTCTGATGGTAGGAAGGTTTTGTATTCGTTCACCAAGTAAAAATGGTCCTTCAAAATGAGAAAGTTTCTCTCGCGTTTTGCATTTGGGAGCTTTTGAACAATTTCGGCCACTGTTTGCCAGTCGGTTAGTTTGTAGAAATTCCGTGTCTTGCGCTAGTCATTACGTTCAAGGTTTGTGAGTGATAGCCTCCCCCCCCCCCCCCTCATTGGAAGATAATCCCCTAAAAATTGCTTTACGAAATGACCAATGCAGACGCAAACGTGATTTTCCCGAATCATAATTTTCTGGCTAATATAGGGATGACAAAATCTATTGTGGGACCCCTTTTTTAAGACCTCGTCACTAAATTGACACGATTCCTTGGTGTTGACAGTTAACACTAGTTACACACAACAGTTACTTTTTAGGACGTCCCACAGTAAGACTTGGGCGTCCTTATGCGATCGATCTGGGGTGAAGTTGGACAACACTCAACAGAAAAAAAATAACCACACAGTAATCCGTTTTAGACCATTCTGAATCCAAATCCGTGAAAAAAACCATAGGTGTATGTTGTGTGTGTGTGTGTGTGTGTGTGTGTGTGTGTGTGTGTGTAACAAAATCTTGTGTACTCTGCACAGGCCTTAGTTCCCAACCGATTTTCCTGGTTCTTTTTTTGTTCGTCACGGAAAACTATCTACTTGTGCACTACGTCGCCGGAATTTCGAATTTTGCCTTTTAAGGGGAGGAAAGGGGGGGTTAATGCTCGAAAAACGTGCGTTTTTGGGCATAATCTTGTGTACTCTGCCCAGGCCTTAGTTCTCAAACGATTTTCGTGGTTTTTTTTTCGTTTGACGCGAAATACTATCTAGTTGTGCACTACGGCGCCGGAATTTTGGATTTTGCTTTTTAAGAGGGGGAAAGGGGGGGTTAATGCTTAAAAAACGTGCGTTTGCGTGCATAATCTTGTAAACACTGCCCAGGCCTCAATTTCCTACCGATTTGCGTGTTTCTTTTTTTGTTTGACTCAAATAACTTCCGAGTTGTACATGATTTTACCAGAGTACCAAAATTCGTAACGGGAGGGGGTGAGTGGGGGGAATAATATTCACAAAATATCCGATTTTTCAATATTTCGGATCCTTTACTGCTCACTAATTGTACCCAAGCTTTGAAATTGAGGAAAAATTCTCATTATACCTCCGGATTTTCATGAATTATTCTCTGTACCACCATGGAACTAATAGTGGTGCCACCATGGTGCCATGATGCCATAAACCGCTTATTTCGTGTTTTTTTTTTTTTTTTTTTTTTTTTTTTTTTTTGTTTTTCACCTTGAATACGGATGTGAACTTCGACGGACTGCCTACCAAAACTAACAGATGAAAGTTCAATGTTACGACGTATTTCCGCTTTGGTGCCAGACTGGCACCATTGTTGGCGTTTGGGGAGGTGGTGGGAGGGGGGGGGGTGAACTCGAATTCGCATGTTGGGTATCGTAGATCATGATTTTTAAAATGCTCTTCAGATTCGAGGCTCCCATGCCGCTAGAAATGTTAAGGTGGATAATGGTGAGGGGGGGGGTCAGTATTTCTTGCCTAAAGTAATAAATAAATTACATCGAGTGAAACAGTTTTATAGCTTACCAACTGGTTAAACTGATCTAATGCTTATCCAATGGGACGTCCCCTGGAATGCATGCATTACTAAACAATATGTTTATTAACTACATACTCATTCGTTTGGTTACGTGATATCCTTAAGTTTGATTTGATTACAAGGTTTAGATTTGATAGGTGGCTTGCCTCAGTAGGCTCCGGAAAGGACAGATAGTCCAGCCACTGTGCATGCTCAAACGTAAAATCCTTAAAAACAAGCATGACTTCTTCAATATTCGTCTGATTTCATTGAATAATAATTCAATTGTGGATTGTGCGAGTTTTTATTTACTTACGGCTACGATTATTGTTGGTGTTGATCGCATAATACCTTTGTTCGAAGAACAGATACTGGCCAATAGGTATAATAAATTATTCATAAACGAACTATTTACCTAGATATCGTCGCTTAAGGGGCATCATGGCATATCTCAATTGTTGGCCTTTTTGAGTTAAACATCAATTTCGATTCAAAATTTCACGCTAAATCGCCTGGCGTTTTGCGAAAAAAAAACCGCTCAGTGCGCCACAATCGCCAGTTTTGCCATCATAGCATAAGTGAATTGTTAAAGCATCATGACATATCTCCAAGTCTTATCAGCAAAATCACAATGGACGCCATGGAGAGCGCTTTGACTTTAGTAACTTTCATTGTTTCTCTTATAATTTTGGTTTACACCTTCCATTTTTCAGTTCGTTAGGAACCAGTAACCAGTAACCAATCAGCAACAAATTTCAGGAAAGTTTCAGATAATGGCTTGTATAATAATTAGCTGTAGGGCCATACAAAATGAAGAATTGGAATTTGCTTGAGATGTGCCATGATGACATTATCATTTATTGAGATATGCAATGATGGCTGTTTGTTTTTTATCAGATTCTTGCTGTTTGCTGCCAGTTTTTAATTTAAATAAGTAGTAGGAAATTACTTTCTCTCCTTAAAAAAATTTGAAGCATTGTTTAGACATTGTTAGACATTTAGAGATCCGAACCTCATCCGTTAGAGCCTAAGCTATTGAAAAAATTAGTTTGTAAGTTGCCTCCATCAATCCGTTTGCAATGGGGTGAATACCTAGCTGGAAGTAGAAATTCCTACTACTTGCCAAATATTAGAGAGTTCGCCAACTGGTTGGAGATGTAAGCGGATGCGGTTTATGTTATCGTCGAATCCGCTGAGTTTTAGACAGATTTTTATGAAAACAAGGCTGGTGAAGTCCAGAAGAGTTCCTCGACTTCGAATTCACATTCAAAACCATGTATGTTTTGCCAGAAGTTTTGGAATTTCAGGAAGCTTCGAAGGAGCAAAAAACTCTAAGATCTTCAAACCGAGAACAGTTTGAGATTTCCAGTTACCAGGTCGTAGTTTATGTGTAGAAGAGCTGGGAAAAATTTGACCACATATCCGACAACTGGACATTTCTAAAGATCCGAAAAGCGTATTCAGGACCATGGAATGGGCCTGCCATCAAGTGTACATGGGTCCGTTGGGTGTTGGATGGAAATATATCTTCAGAGGAAAGTATTTCAACTACGAAGAATTGGCAGTATCTTCATTGGCAGGAAGTAAAGTCTCTGAGGAGACATCGTATCAAGATGTAGAATCAAAGCGGTTATTCGATGAGGAAGTCGAGTCAGATACCACTAAGGCCAGATTAGTTGTCAAAGAAGACCCAGCTCACCTGAACGAACCCTTACGATGTGTTGACGGTTGTTAGGAAACCAATTGAAGGAAAGCGAACGACAGGTAGCTTCAAACTGAAAATACCTATCGGAAGAATAAAAATAAATCTTCAAAATTTATAAACGCTGTCAGGTCTTGCGATGGAGTGGCCTCGAGTCTGGTGAAAGCTTTGGAGACAACTAGTTTGAAAACTAAGAAGGCGACGGAGGGTGTAATACCGCCATCAAATTCTTCAGCTAAATCCAAAGGTTTGGCCACAAACGATGAATCAGCTAAAAGTCCGAACCCTAAAGGATTAGCGAAAGAACATCTTTCACCTCAGAGCCTCTCGTCGTCGTCATCGAGTAGCCCAACGAAGAAGCCAAAACTAACCCTTCGCTAGAAGAAGCGAAACGCTGGTAAAGGAGATCTCAAAAACTCGACCAGTGATGAGTCTCTGAAGAGTCCTTTTTCGTCCCATGTACAAAACATTGCCGAATTTACTCTATCAGTTTACGAAATTAATACTTTCGAACACATTTTCCCAAAGTTCTTTTCTTCAAGAAGATGTTCAGAATGAATTACTACTGTCTGAAAAGTTCGGACGAGTTGGTATTTCACTCTTCTTTCTTATAATTAGTTATTTTCACTTCTTTCTTATACTCGCGATGGCTTGGTATTTAACTTATTCGTCCTACTGTCCTTCCATGCCAACTTATTAGTTTTCCATCTAATTTGTAGGGAGTTCTACGTACTTACTCGTATTATAACAATAGTTCGGTCAATTTTGTCATTATGATGTAATGAAACATATTGGTCATCATCACATAAGTCAATGTATACTTAAGTCATCAAGACATAACTCGGCTATTTTTTTCATTAATTGATTCTGAGGGAAAATACCTATTGAACTGGGTTACAGGAACGGCTAATAAAGCAAAAAGTATTACAACGGCCGCGAAGGTGTTTCTTGTTTACAGGGAAACGGTTTTCTTTGTCTCCTGGAAAGTTGGGTAAAATTAGATATGTCATGATGCCCCTTAAGCGACGATTTGAGCAAGTACGTGTTATTATGTGAGGAAGCTCTAATACCCACCCAAATCGGCAGTGATTTTATCCCGATGATTACAAGTTTGAAATAATAGTTTTTCTTGATACAAGTATAACTTATTTTTGTCAGATTCACTTTAGTAGCGGTAGACAGGATGATGGCCCCCTGCATCAAACAGGATATTATGTTGTGCAAAGTTTGAACCCATTCTTTCTTCGATAGTTCGAAAAAATGGCTCAACAATTCAGCAGAATAAAATATTACGAATATTTAATATCTTTAAATGGAGAATGAATTTATCTTCACTGGAGAATTCAGTAGAATTAACAGGAGAATGAAATGGACGTTTCAGAGGAAATAAAATGATTTCACTGGAATTTTCAATGGACATTCTGGAATAATATCTTTAAATGGAGAATAAATACGAGTATATATCTTTATCTAATTATTTTATAAATTTGATCGTTACTGCATTTAATTTCGTGGTATTTCGTCTACAAGATGTATTGTTACTTACTTCTGTCGATATCATTTGCGAATACGTTGACGGCACCGGCCCTAGCTGCAGCAATGGCTGATGCTCCACATCCACTTCCTACATCGAGGACATTGGATCCGCGGAATATAGCTGCATTGTCCAGGATGAATCTAGAATCCCGAAACGTGGTGTCAAGTAATTATCTACAGAAAGAGAAAGGCACAGAACAAGGCATAGATGGTTTAAGTAGAAGCCTACTACATGGATAGTCAACATATTTTGGTTAATTATTTTCAATAATGAACCTTCGGAATCGACCAAGAAACAAATTGTTCAACTCCCCCTCAAAATTTGTTGGTTTACGTTTCAAGTTACGTAGAATCCAAAAATCGGATAACAATTTTGCCTTTCGTCCGCTTTCCGCCGTACTCGGCACTTTCCTTAGTTCCCATGGACCGATTTCGATGAAATTTGGTATAAAGGCTCCTTTTGGGAGCCTATAGTTGTGCCCCAAAGCTTTTGATTGATTTCAGTCGCTTCTAAGGGTTGGAATTTTCAAAACAACCTAGCTCAAAAACTTTCGATGTAAAGGTATTGTTTTTTCATCAATTTAAAATAGAATTGAATTTTTGGAATCGAATGAGATCACCCAGAGATCTGTAGGACACACGGTTCGCATCTTATGAAAACTTAATGGTTGGACTTACGATAATAAATGTGATCGTTGTTCATTTTTTCTGGTTGTACTCAGTTTTGCGTCCTTAGCAACTAGCAAAAGTAAAAATTTTCTAAGGAAGGCACCCACAACTCTTTATTTCTTCGGAATAAAGTTGATTGTGAAGTGAAAATATGGTTGGTAGGTAGTGGCAAAGGAAAAACTATGTTCTTTGGAAGTGAGTTATCTATACAGAAAAATAATTTGTGTAATAATTTGCAGCGTTTTTATTAGAGTTCATATTTACGAGAAGAGGCCAAGGATGTGAGAACAGAGAACTACCAGAATGATGACAGAAATTAGACCTTTATGCCGAAATAACGCTAAAAAAAGTCTCAATACATTATACAATACTCCTTGACAGGAATCCGCCAGGCTGTTATAAATAATAAAAAACATTGTAAATTATTGCACAATGGTTAATTTGTTTACTGTATAGATCACTCGCCTGCATAGAACGCGCCTTTTCCATTAATAAGCACTACCAACAAGAAATAAAATTGCGATACGAGTTGTGGGTGCCTTCATTTGGAAATTTGATTCTTGGTAGGTAAGTTAGCAAACAAGTACAATAATGAGTGACTTGAAACTCAACACGAAGATAGAAAAACAGCTGAAATTTTCCTCAATTTCGACAGAGAACGTTTATGTACGCGATTCACAGACGTGTTTCTGATTCACCATTCGTCTGACTTACGGAGCAAAGAAGTCAGGAACCCCTATAATGGCCCGAACAGGCTACTTTAGGTAGTTCCGAAGAACAAGAGGGTAAGAAGGGGGGGTGCAGCTTCTCTTTCACTGGCTCAGTGAAACTTACACGTCTGATAAATTTCACAATGAACGCGAATTGAACAATTGTTTAACGTCTGTAGTATCAGGTAGTATCACTAGTTTCTTAAAATTTAAAACTATCACAAATTGATTTTTTCTAAAGTCATGAAACATTCATTTTTAAGGTACCTAATTAATTATCCTCATTGGGAGAACCGTTGCACCCATAAAGCTCTGGGTAGTGTCCAAAAATTCTTTAAAATTTAGGACATTTTGAATTAATGGAAAAACAATACCAGTATTTTGAAAGTTCTTGAGTTCTCTCTCCCTCTCTCTCTCTCTCTCTCTCTCTCTCTCTCTCTCTCTCTCTCTCTCTCTCTCTCTCTCTCTCTCTCTCTCTCTCTCTCTCTCTCGATTAATCAATCGTTGCCTGAAAATGATCAATCTAGCAGACTTGGAGTTTCGCGAGTTTTGTGAAGATGCAATGGAGGACATTGAACAGAAAGTGACCCATATGTCTGATCTTCCCATTGGAAGACAGCAACGCCAGGAAATGCAGTCGGACGAAAACCCAATCTGAAATAGTTCTTTACTTTACTACTTACTAGAACTACTATTCCTAAAAATTTCATCGAAAATACTTTTTCAAAATGACGGTAGATTAATTCTTCCAACAAACCTTGTCACTGCCTGACCCCCTGCCCAGTAAAACCCCCAAAAGGGGTCAACAAATGGGCAATCTTCTGGCTTACACTTCCACAGGTGCGATTCCGGAGTTATCAATCGTAACTTGAGCTCTGGAGTGAGGTGGGAAGTACAGATTTTTGTGAGCTGATTGATTGAGTTTCTGATGGCGATTCTGCTGGACAATATCCCTGTGCAGTGTGAGTGTACGAGTCTCATCTGTATGAACAAATAAATAGGAGTTCAAGTAGAATGGTTAGGTAGGAACTTACCAAATTACCAACTTATCAGCATAATTTCCTGGAATCCCAAATATGGCTATGGCTAAAGGAAATACAAAACACAGAATTCTTGATGCATGAACAAATAGGTAATTTGTTGTTAGATTAGGATGAATTGCATGTTGATGAAAATTAAATTGATTCCTACTACAATGCCAGGTTCTTACCCAGAAATTTCGGAACAGTGAGTCTCGACATCGAGGAGCTTTCACAAGTAACACAACGGAACCATTACCTCTGCCTAAAGACGACAGAAACCTCCTGTTTTACAGTTTTTACACCTCCAACACTGACATGAATCAGACCTTACCCAAAATGAGACACTTTTCTTTCTGTAGTAAACCTTTTCTCAGAAAACTTTAAAACATAGCTTTCTATTTCATTATCTTATATTAGGAGGAATGGATTTAACCCTCGAATGGTAACATCTGGGTCTGGCTGGCATCATGCGATCTTTTTGTGTATACAAATTGGTGGGGGTGAGTGGAGTTCCACGATGCTTTAAATACTCTTGGTTTATTATTTTCAATGATGAACCTTTAGAGTCGAACAAGATTTAAAAAAAAAACGCTGCAAATTATTACACAATGGTTTATTATTTTTCTATATAGATCACTCGTCTGCAAAGCCACCAACCATCAAACATGAAGAAAAACATCGATCACATTTCGGTCAGCTAAAATGTGAACGGAGATTAGGCCTCTTTTGCGATTCACACTCGTGTTTCTGATTTATCGTGAGTCCAACCCTTAAATTATCTTAGGGAACAAACGGTTTATCCTACAGGGCTCCGCGTGGTCTCAAAAAATTCTACACAATCTTAAATTGATGGAAAAACAATATCTTTATATCAAAATGTTTTGAGTTAGGGCGTTTTCTGAATTTCAATATTCATTTTTCGACCGTTAGAAGTGACTTACATCAACCAAAATCATCGGGGCACTGCTAGACCCCAAATGGAGCCTACATACCAAATTTCATCAAAATCGGTCAATGCTAAAAAAGGAAAGTGCCGCGTACGGCCATATGTTTATTCGATTTTTGGATTCTACGTATCTTGAATCGTAAACCATCAAATTTTGAGAGGGTGTTGAAAAATTTTTTCTTGGTCGATTCCAAAGGTTCATTATTGACAATAATAAACCAAAATCGAATAAAAATTTTGCCGTCTGTCAGACGTCCGCCGTACACCTTACGCGGCACTTTTCCCACTTAGCATTGACCGATTTGATGACATTTGGTATGTAGGCTCCATTTGGTGTCTAGTTGTGCCTCCAAGATTTTGGTTGATGTAAGTCACTTCTAAGGGTTGAAAATTAAATTTATAAATTTTGAAAACACCCTAACTCAAAAAATTTTGATATAAAGGTATTGTTTTTCTATCAATTTGAGATTGTATAGAATTTTTAGAATTTTTTAGACCACGCGGAGCCTTGTAGGACAAACCGTTCGTTCCCTACGAGAATTCAAGGGTTGGACGTACGATAAATCAGAAACACGAGTGTGAATCGCAAAAGAGGCCTAATCTCCGTTCAAATTTTAGCTGACCGAAACGGGATCGATGTTTTTCTTCATGTTGGATGGTTGGAGGCTCTGCAGACGAGTTATCGATATAGAAAAATTATAAACCATTGTGTAATAATTTGCAGCGTTTTTTCTCTGGCAATTAGGTATTGTTCGATTTTGTTGATTCCAGCGGCAATCTTTCAGTTTACAATTCTCTTGGGCCACGCACTAATGAAGTTCTTAAATCCTTAAAAATTCCAAATTTAGCTACAACTTCTACAGTTTTTGCCCCTACAATTTAGGGAAATACTAACCCGGAACGAGGAACGAACGGCGACCGACTGAGACCCCCTCATCAAAGGCAAAATTCAAACTTCCGGCGACGTACTGCACAACTAGATAAATTTCTGCGTCGACCATAAAAAACCTCGAAAATCGGTTGAAAACTAAGGCCTCGGCAGAGAAGGCCTACAAAACATTCCACACGCACAGGCATTCACCTACCTATGGTTTTTTGGCGGATTTGGATTAAGAATGGTCTAAAACGGATTAGTATGTGGTTTTTTTTGCTGTTGAGTGTTGTCCTATTTTTACCCCAGATTAATCGCATAGGGACGCCAAAGTCGTACTGTGGGAAGTCCTAAAACCGTGGTTCCTAGTGTCCTGGCACCATGGTGACACTACTGATTTTATCCACGGTGACACCCAGAATTTCGGGTTCATGAAAATCCAGAAGTATATTGATTATTTCAAAGCTTGGGCACCATTATAAAGCGTAACAGGATCCGAAATATTGAGAAAAAAATTGTGAACATTATCCCCTACTTGCCTCTTTCCGTTGCTAATTTAGGTAGTACCCTGGTGAAGTACAAACTGGGAAGTTCCGCGACGAAAAAAAATTTGAGAATAAAGGCTGGCCAGAGTAAGATTTTGTCCCCTTCACACATAGACATACTCCTGTGCCCCCTCCCCCCCCCCCCCCCCCATCAACTCAACTTGATTCAGAATTTAATGAAATTGATTTGTACGTAGTTATTTATTTATTTATTTTCTATTGAGTGTTGTCCTCGTTGAACCCGGATTAATCGCATGAGGACGCCCAAGTCTTACCGCGAGGTGTCCTAAAAATGTGGTTTTTAAACATTTCCCACCTCATTTATTCATCTCAAATCCAATGAGGATTTTCGTGAATGCCTTAGGATTCTTCCTTCTATTGGAAAGTTTATTGTTAGTTATTGACAATGCTCTTCATCTGCATAAACATATGGTCACAGGGGTTTGTCCTACAGAGCTCTGGGTGTTCTCTCAAAATTCTAAAAAATTGATAGGTAGGTACCATTATAAATTGATGAAGAAACGATAGGTAGGTACCTCTCATACGAGATTTTTCGAGCTAGGGCACTTTTGAACATTTCAACCCTTCATTTTTCACCCCTTAGAAGTGATTGACATCAACCAAAAGCTTCGGGGCACAACTAGACCCCCAAAAGGAGCCCATATACCAAATTTCATCAAAATCGGTCCATGCTTGCTAAGAAAAGTGCCGCGGACGGCGGACGAACGGAAAAAATTGCTTTCGATTTTTGGATTCTACGTATCTTAAAACGTAAACCAACAAATTTTAAGGGGGTTACCTTATTTTTTCATGGTCAATTCCAAAGGTTAATTAATGAAATTGATAAACCAACATCAGAGTTTAACGTATTGTTCACAAACCAAAAAAAAGTCTAGTCATGCAGCATGAATTAATAAGCGAATTTTCAAAGAAATCTTTTCTTTTCTACAGTCATCAGGGATTATTTCAGAATGTTCCAAAACGGATTTCAGTAAAAAATTTCGAAAAAGTCCATCCTAATGTTCAAGCCATCGCAATAGCTTAAGTTTAAAAAAAAAAAAACCTAAAAACCAAACGATCAAAATGAACCGAGTTTTTGTGAAATCAAGAACTAAAACGTTATAATATTACAGATGTCAAGATATCATATTGCTAAAACTGAAAACATTGGAAATAAAATGTAAGAATAATAACAACTTAACTTTTTATAGAATACTGTTTTTTTTTCTTTTTTTTTCTGCAGCAGCTCTTGTGATTAGTTTACATAATACAGGAGAAGATTTAGTGCTATCAGAAAAACACCTATGCCTAGAGTAGTTCATTCAAATGAGTTCAAAGCACGACAATGACATCAGTGTTTTGCTTACAAAAACATTTTTTCAAATCGATATTTTGAAAAAACCATAGCTACAAATGTGTGCTAGGATGTTGTGAGAATAATGGTGCCAAGTTTACTCTGATCAGATGATTGACAACGACGCAGTGGTCCAAAAATGTGAAAAATGTTGAAACTGAGCGCCGTGTTAAGGAGCTGTTTGCACGTTTCTACTTTACCCGGGGAGAAAAATTTTGCTACGGGTACTTACCCAATTCATCAGTAATATACAGCAAAAAACTAGTGAATTTATCGATAATTATGGGCAGTAGGTACGGATAAATGAATGACCGCGGGCCGAAAATGCCTGGATAGCTCGCTGTCCCCCTTCAAATCAAATCAAATCAAAAGGTTTTTTATTGAATTTTTTATTGCCGTTAAGGGGGTCTCAGTCGGTCGCCGTTTGTTCCTCGTTCCGGGTCAGCATTTCACAAAGATGAAGGCGCAAAAACTTAAAATACTATAGGATTTTAGAAATTCACTAGTGTACGGCCTTAGGGAATTGAAAAACTGAAATATTGCTGCCGGAATCTTCAAAATAAAACAATGATTCCCAGAGAAAATTGGAAAAACCGGTAATTGAGTTAGATTTTTCCCATAAAATGTAGCTAAACTTGAAATTTTCAAGGATTTTACAAATTCATTAGTGCATGGGCCTTGGGTATATAAAAACTGAAAGATTGCCGCTGGAATCATCAAAATCGAACAATAATTGCTAGAGAAATATGGGAATAACATGGGAAAACCCGTTTATTCAGTAGTTTTTCCCATTTTTAGGACGTCCCACAGTAAGACTTGGGCGTCCTTATGCGATCGATCTGGGGTGAAGGAGGACAACACTCAACAAAAAAAAAAATAACCACACAGTAATCCGTTTTAGGTGTATATCTGTGTATGTGTATCCATAGGTGTATGTCTGTGTGTGTGTGTGTGTGTGTGTGTGTGTGTGTGTATGTGTGTGTGTAACAAAATCTTGTGTACTCTGCCCAGGCCATAGTTCTCAACCGATTTTCCTGGTTCTTTTTTTGTTCGACGCGGAAAACTATCTAGTTGTGCACTACGGCGCCGGAATTTCGAATTTCGCCTTTTAAGTGGGGGAGGGGGAGGGTTAATGCTTAAAAAACGTACGTTTGCGGGCATAATCTTATAAACTCTGCCCAGGCCTCAATTTCCAACCGATTTGTGTGTTTCTTTTTTTGTTTGACTAAAATGACTTCCGAGTTTTACATGATTTCACCAGAGTACCAAAATTTGCAAGAGGAGGGGATGAGTGGGGGGATAATATTCACAAAATATCCAATTTTCAATATTTCGGTTCCTTTACTGCTTACTAATTGTATCCAAGCTTTGAAATTGAGGAAAAATTCTCATTATACCTTAGGATTTGCATGAATTACTTTCTGTACCACCATGGAAATAAAGTGGTGCCACCATGGTGCCAGGGCACCATAAACCTCATATTTCTTGGGTTTTTTGGTGTTTCACCTTGAATACGGATGTGACATTCGACGGACTGCCTACTAAACCTAATAGATTAAAGTTCAATGTTACGACGTATTTCCGCTTTGGTGCCAGACTGGCACCATTGTTGGCGTTTGGGGAGGTGGTGGGAGGGGGGGGGGGGGGTGAACTCGAATTCGCATGTTGGGTATCGTAGATTATGATTTTTAAAATGCTCTTCAGATTCGAGGCTCCCATGCCAATAAAATTGTTATGGTGGATAATGGTGAGGGGGGTCACTATTTCTTCCCTAAAGTAATAAATACATTACATCGAGAGAAACAGTCTTATCGCTTAACAACTGGTTAAACTGATCCAATACTTATCCATTGGGACGTCCCCTGGAATGCATGCATTACTAAACAATATGTTTCTTTGTCAATTATTGTTCGATTTTGGTGATTCCGGCGGCAATATTTCAATATTTCAATTCCCTAGGGCCGTGTACTAATGAATTTCTAAAATCCTTAAAAATTTCAAATTTAGGTAACCCGTTTTAAGTTTTTGCGCCTTTAATTTCACTAAATACTAAAAAACGAACGGCGACCGACTGAGACCCCCTTAAGCATAAGTTTCGGGCTTTGTCAGTCTGTAAAAAAACGCTGCAAACCATTACACAATGGTTTATTATTTTTCTATATAGATCAATCGTCTGCAAAGAACACGGCTTTGCCATTGTCACCACCAACCAACATGAAGAAGAACATCGATCGCATAATTCGGTCAGCTAAAATTTGAACGGAGATCAGGCCTCTTTTGCGATTCACACTTGTGTTTCTGATTTATCGTAAGTCCAACCCTTAAATTCTCGTAGGGAACGAACGGTTTGTCCTGCAGGGCTCCGCCTGGTCTTTAAAAATTCAATACTATCTTAAATTGATGGAAAAACAATAGGTACTCTTATAACAAAATGTTTTGAACTAGGGCGTTTTAAAAATTTCAACCCTTAGAAGTGACTGACATCAACCAAAATCTTCGGGGCACAACTAGACCCCAAATGGACCCTAAATACGAAATTTCATCAAAATCGGTCAATGCTTACTGAGGAAAGTGCTGCGTATGGCGGACGGACAGCCAAATTTTTATTCGATTTTTGGATTCTACGTACCTTGAAACTTAAACCATCATATTTTGAGGGGGTGTTAAAAAAATGTTTCTTGGTCGATTCCAAAGGTTCATTTTGAAAATAATAAACCAAAATTCGGTTGGTTATTTTGTATACAATTGTTTGTTATTCTTTATAATATAAAGAATAAACGATACTTTCATAATATGATGGGATTGGGCCAGGGGCGGATCCGGAATTTTTTTCGGAGGGGGTCACAGGGTAATCAATCCCAATCCCATCATATTATGAAAGTATCGTTTATTTGGAGAGATCAGGCATGGACTGAATGAAAGAGGCGGGGCCCGACTCCGCCTTGAAGCACTCTTCCTTCTAACCTCTAAAAAGGAATACTGAGTAGGTAAGTATCGTACAGTACTACTTCCACACCATGGATGCTGAATTCTAATTTGTATTTCTTCTTCCATGCCTACTACTGTGTTCGTAGATAACAAAAACCATGATGCCCTGATAGTGAGGTTTCTGGTTTATCTTTATCGTAAATGTGTTGCAAAACAGATTTTTCTTGTCTCTTATCACTGAAATTCATAATTGATACCGCGAAACACAAGAATACCATTTCAGGTTCTTATGGCATACTAGAGTATCTGGCGTTAAGGTATTGTCAATGTCGTGAAAATATTATTAATACGAAATACGCGCTATTAATACGATCGTATTGAATCTGAATAGCTCACCTTAGTGCGTTGAACAGCGCGGAGATGGAAAACGAGTAAACATGGAAGTGTGAGATATTTTGTCCCCGCCAAGGCATCCAAACTACTTCCATGGTCGCGTTGTAAAACCATCAACCAAGTATCCCATGGGAGTGATAATAGTGAATTAAACCGAATTCCATGGGCGAAGTATCGTTTTGTATTCTGTAGCGCCTGTCGGCTGTCGAGACACTCGACCTGCCTTGCTCGAGCAGGACATAGCAAGCCGGGTCCTCTATTCATCAAAAATCTAAAATTAACTTCCCTTGACCGGGGATCGATCTCCTATCATTCCAAATCCGAATCGGAGCTCCTACCATATGAGCTAAGGAAGCAAATG
Source organism: Apolygus lucorum (assembly GCA_009739505.2). NCBI lineage: Eukaryota > Metazoa > Arthropoda > Insecta > Hemiptera > Miridae > Apolygus > Apolygus lucorum. The sequence goes on along the minus strand of CM019167.2, from coordinate 53,039,385 downwards.
GACAGAAATGCGAAGAGGTCACTGATCACAACATCTCCCCCCCCCCCCCCCCCCGTTAGGAAATCTTAGGTACTCCGTTACCTAGTCAGGGAGGTAAGAGGCAGCTTTGGCCAGCGTTTTCCAACCCAATGGAACGCGCTATTTTTGACTGGCTTTGGAGTTTTTGTTATTGTTCCTTATTGGAGGATCTGCTGACCTCAACGTTTGTCCGAATAGGCGGTGGCTCGACTCGTGTCTTGGGAGGGAGTTGTTTTGATGACCTAATCTTAATGAATTAATGTTTCTCTGAGAAATGCTGAGGAGACCATTCGTGTCCGGTATGACTGCGCCCACAGAGTAACGGAGACAAGTTAACAGAGAAGAAAGCCAACGTTAAAATGGTGTGCAAGCATTTTTGAGGCTGCCTCAGTTGTGCTATCTACTTTCAGCTATGATTGAGGAACTACTACGGAAGTGGTGGGGAGGGGGAGGCCACACTCTTGATACTGCTTCTTTTCAAATCCTTTCGAATGACCAGAAATTGATAACTTTTCGTTTCATCATTATTTAGATTTGCAAAAATTACTTGGAAAAACCAATCGAGGCGAAAGGTATTTTCAGAGTTCCTCATGCAATTGTTGTTGTCCCTATCGCCAGTAGTTCAAATATTCAATTGACAACTGCCACCCAAAGAAACGTTTGAAACCCAGTGTATTATTGAAAATCTCTCGATTTTTTCGTACATATCGCGAATATAACTGAATGTTATCAAATTAATTACTTAGATGCAGCCGGTAACACACCAAGGAGAAAAATATGTTATAAACAAGGTGACTTGTTGTGATGAGGTTGGGAACAAGTGATCATGAACGCTATCTGTTGCTTTCCGCTAAAACTACGTCCTGGAGCTCCACCAATCAGAACGCTTCTCGAGCTACCACATTCAGCTTTCAGCCCAGTGACTGCGCCACAATGTTGAATCATCAAAAATTAACTTCCCTCGACTGGGGATCGATCTCCTATCATTCCGATTCTGAATTGGAGCTCCTACCACTTGAGCTAAGGAAGCAAATGGACAGAAATGCAAAGAGGTCGCTGATCACAACATCTCCCCCCCCCCCCCCCCTGTTATGAAATCTCAGGTACTCCAATACCTAGTCAGGGAGGTGAGAATACAATTATTATCTACGTACCGTATTGGAGAATCCGTCGTAACCAGCAAGTCGAGTACAGGAGGCGAGCGCTTTCGATGTAAAGACATCATCTTCAGGCCGTCGAGAGAGTACTCTCTCGACGGCCTGAAGATGATGTCTTTACATCGAAAGCGCTCGCCTCCTGTACTCGACTTGCTGGTTACGACGGATTCTCCAATACGGTACGTAGATAATAATTGTATTCTTATAACTAGCGGAACTAACCCCATTCATTTAATACCAGGGAGGTGAGAGGCAGCTTTGGCCGGCGTTTTCCAACCCAGTGAGAACGCGCTATTTTTGACTGGCTTTGGAGTTTTTGTTATTGTTCCTTATTGACGGGGCGGGGGATCTGCTGACCTCAACGTTTGTCCGAATAGGCGGTGGCTCGACTCGTGTCTTGGGAGGGAGTTATTTTGATGACCTAATCTTAATGAATTAATGTTTCTCTGAGAAATGCTGAGGAGACCATTCGTGTCTGGTATGACTGCGCCACAATGTTGAATCATCAAAAATTAACTTCCATCGACCGGGAATCGATCTCCTATCATTCCGATTCTGAATCGGAGCTCCTACCACTTGAGCTAAGGAAGCGAATGGACAGAAATGCGAAGAGGTTGCTGATCACAACAGTTCTGCCGAGCAATGCTTGAATGCCCAGACAATGAGGCAGAGTCACAACTGCAAGGATACTATTTTCTACTAGCCTATTCTCATCCCTAAAGCACAAAATTTATATCTGGTGAGAGAAAAGATACTGGGTAAGAGGGATAACATAAATAGGCACACCTGTTGAATCAGAAGGCATTCATTGAACAGTAATCTCACAAAAACAACAGTTTGTAAACGTATTATCATTATAATGATTACGAAAGGCACTTCATTTAGTCAAAAGCTGGGTGAGTAACTTATTTGTTTTTGTAGGTAGCTGTAAAATAGACTAGATACTACTCTCGGTAATTCATACACGAAATTGAAGCTAGTAGGTATAGACCATTTAAAATACAGAGAACTCTTGAGAAAATACAAATGAAACTACCTAGGTAGCTATATTACGAATAGTTCAAGAGATCAGTCAAGCTCCATTCGTGCAGCATGAGTGAATTCTCAAAGAATTCAGCCAATTTTTCACACCATGATGGGCCACTCTCTCCAGGCACTATTGTCAATTCCAACAATACATACTCTATGATACTTGCATACTATTGATGCATCCTAAAAACCTCGAAACAAAAAGTTTTATAACGAATTTTGCTCCTCAATTTTCAAAATATGACCAATAAAAGTAGGTAAGCACTTAGACAAACGACGTCGTCCTCCTTTCAATGCACTATGGAAACAAGTCTGCACCTTTTAGGATTTTTGGAGCGTTCGAAGCATCAGTTGTGAGAGAGTTCCTAGTGGGTTGGTTCGGCTTGGATACGGCATGACGTATTACACACACACTCTCAACCCAGCGTCGCATTGTGATAAGAACGCGCTGTATCCGATACGGCGCCGTATTATTACGGTCGAATACGTCACTAGGAGGCAATCTGGCGCGCCATATTGAATACATGGCGGAAAATCCGGTTCCGGTGCGCCAGATCGACCCTACTAGGAACTCTCTATTACGGCAGAATACGTCACTAGGAGGCAATCTGGCGCGCCATATTGAAAACATGGCGGACGATCCAGTTCCGGCGGCGCCGTATCGACCCTACTAGGAACTCTCTACTCTCAATCCAGCGTCGTATTGTGATAAGAACGCGCCTTATCCGATCCAGCGCTGTAATATTACGGTCAAATACGTCACTAGGAGGCAATCCAGCGCACCGTATTGAAAACATGGCGGATGATCCGGCTACGGCGCGCTGTATCAAACCTACTAGGAACTCTCTATCGTAAAGTACTGCGAATTTTCCAAAAAGTATTTCCAAGGGAGACATTTCTAGAAGAAATTATGTTGTAAACTTTCTTCATCAATCATTAAAAGTAGGTTCCTGCCTATTTATAGTTTGCAACATCCTAATGAGGAACATAGATTGTGTTGACGACGAGGTACTAAATTAATAAGAACTAATAGATCGGACTAGGAAAAATGTAAGTACGTAGGTGGAGACGTAACTAATGACGACAGCCATTCGCTCAAAATTAATTCAAGACTCATGTAGGAGTAGCGAGTTACAATACAACTTTCACGCGTTTTTTCTTCATTTTAATCGGCTGATCTGTTGTAGTCGATCACAGAATAATGTATTTTGAAATAGGAATTCCAAGGCTCGCGTTTTAATTCTGCACAGACCTATGTATAAATTGTTCCAACTGAGAGAGAATTCACAAACTAGGTATTAGGTTCAGAACGTATGGCACATGTGGTTGTATTTTTCAGATTAAAACAGTTGTTCTGCATATTCCAATAGGATGTTCACAATGTTTCAACTGATATAAAAAATGATCCTTAGAACTCATGTACCTACTAGAATCTACATAAAAAATTTTATAAACTATTTACTAATATCACAAACCACAAAGCGAGTGCAAATGCAATATAGATATCAAGGTTACCTAGACAGTTATGTGTTTGTAAGACTTTCAAGAGTAGTATTAATTTTTTATCGGAGAAACTCTTTGATTTCAAGGTAAGATAGCAAAAATACGCACCAATATCAATAGCTCGCAATTGTACAAAAATAGTAGAGAAATATGAATCTAATTAATATCGTTAGCGTAAGATCAAAGTCTGATTATAGCGAGTATAGATGTCATTCTTTCCTCGTAGCTCTACCTTTTTGCTTATGAACTGCCGATATTTCATTAAGCGAATTGACGAAGAAAAATGAAGTTATTACGATAGATACACTATTTTCGGAATAGAGATGTTTCAAATTGATTTCTGAGACTCTCAAGTAGTCTAGTCTTGTTTTGGTTTATTATTTTCAAAATAAACCTTAGGAATCGACCAAGAAAATTTTTTTTTTAACACCCCCTCAAAATTTGTTGGTTTACGTTTCAGGGTACGTAGAATCCAAAAATCGAATAAAAATTTGGCCGTCCGTCCGCAGCACTTTCCCCACTTAGCATTGACCGATTTTGATGAAATTTGGTATGTAGGCTCCATTTGGGGTCTAGTTGTGCCCCGAAGATTTTGGTTGATGTAGGTCACTTCTAAGGGTCGAAAAATGAATTTTGAAAACGCCCTAACTTCACAAAATGTTGATATAAAGGTATTCTTTTTCCATCAATTTAAGATAGTAGAGAATTTTTTGAGACCACTCGGAGCCCTGTAGGAAAAACCGTTCGTTCCCTGCGAGAATTTAAGAAACACGAGTGTGAATCGCAAAAGAGGCCTAATCTCCGTTCAAATTATAGCTGACCGAAATGCGATCGATGTTTTTCTTCATGTTGGATGGTTGGTGGCTTTGCAGACGAGTGATCTATACAGGGTGATTCACGAAAAGGTTACACCCCCCTTCATTTCTGCAAAATACAGCGTAAAAAATTCCGATCAACGCAATTCTTCATGATTCTTGTGAGGATCTCAGGAAAAATACTTTTGCGCAAAAAAAAATGCTCGCAATCGTGCGCAATTGACACTGACTTCATTTTTTCAAATGGAACCCCCCCTTTTTTATTACCAATTCGAATTCTACGTCAAATTTCATGAAAAATTCATACCCGAACCGATTTTTTTTATTGCGCGCAACCTCGCTTTTTGAACGCTCAAAGTTGCGCAACTCCACAATTGCACAAAAATTAGGTTTTGGAGAACCCTAAGTGTGGCACATGTTTTTCCATCATTAAATAAAAATCACATGGTGTCATCCGTTTTTCAATTTGACTGGAATTTTTTTAAATGGCGGCCAAAAATTCGGTTGTTATTAGTGAAAAAATCGCTCTTTTTAAATCGTTATGAGTTTTTAGGCAATTTTATTCAGTTCAAGCATGATCGTACTACCAGTTTTTATTTTTAACTCCACTGTAGACGGTTTCAAGCCCGTGGTTCAAAAGGAGGTGAGAAAATGAAAGATAAACATGATTTCTACCTCAAAACTGATGTTTTCGTGAAAGAAATGTTAATGTTTCCTCCTGAAATCTTGGTCTTCCTCAAAACGGATGACACCCTGTGATTCAGCGTCAAAAAATGTTGAAAAAACATGTGCCACACTAAGGGTTCTCCAAAGCCTAATTTTTGCGCAATTGTGGAGTTGCGCAACTTAGAGCGTTCAAAAATCCAGGTTGCGCGTAATAAAAAAATCGGTTCGGGTATGCATTTTTCATGACATTTGACGTAGAATCCGAATCTGTAATAAAAAGGGGGGGTTCCATTTGAAAAAATGAAGTTAGTGTCAATTGCGCACGATTGCGCGCAACTTTTTTGCGCAAAAGTATTTTTCCTGAGATCCTCACAAAAAATCATGAAGAATTGCGTTGGTCGGAATTGTTTACGTTGTATTTTGCGGAAATGAAGGGGTGTAATCTTTTCGTGAAACACCCTGTATAGAAAAATAATAAACCATTGCGTAATAATTTGCAGCGTTTTTTATTTTGTCCACGATGTTACTGCTTAATGTTGCAGTTGTTTGTTCGGGAAGATACTTCTTTTCAGTAAACTAGCGAGTAATATCATTACCAGAAACAAATTTTTGGTCAACAAGAGTTGCTGGTGAAGCTAGTGGGCGTACAATAATGTAGTAAAGTAAAAGTAAAGTAAGCAACCACTTCAGGTTGAATTTTCGTCCGACTGCCATTCTTGGCGTCGCGGACGTCATCAGCTGTCTCCCTAAGGGGAGATCAGAATTTGTTCTGATGATTTCGCTCATGGCTTCCCAAACATCACCGCCCTGGGTTGGAACGAGAGATTGCCGATCGTCTAATAGACAGAAAACTTTCTGCTGGCGACCAGATTCGAACTCGCATCCCCGCTAGACGTACAATAATGTATCTTCCTTTAATTAATACGATACATACTTAAAACGAGTTTTTTTAAAATTAATAATGATCCTTTGATTCGGACTACTCAGAAAATTCTGGTAAAAGAACTCATCGTTTTCTTTATTTCTATTGACAGTTTGGACCGGTAAGGAGTTACTAATAAATGTATGAAATTACACACAAAAAAAAAAAAAAAAAAAAAATGAATTTTGGGATTGGGAATAGTTTGATGAGCAATAGCTTCATTATCTTCGTAAATTTGCTGCAAGCTTCGTGAATCGTATGTATTTAACACAGGTTTTCTTACGTTCTGCCTAGTTGCATATAATCACCTCCAAATTGCTACCTTATTTTCGACGGGACGTAATGGTCAGTACTTTCTGGAGGTATCGTTTTGAAGAATTTAGGCTGTGTCTTAAGTCTCGAAGAATTGAATTCCAACAGTTAAAAACTATGTTTTCCATGAGTTATGCTTGTGCTTGAAGAACGTGAACTATGTAAAATTACTCTTTCCGAATAGAAAATAAAAAAAATTATCAACATTTATAAGCTCTTCAGAATAAACATCTTTGCATCTTCTGTAATTGTGACAAACAATCCCAATAATTTCTTGCAGGTATAACATTGTTATTAAATTCATTACTATTAATTAAACATTACATTGAAAGAAGGTTTGAAACGTTACAAAGACACCAGTTCCGTCTAACTTCAAATGACAACTAGTTTAGAACTCGTCAAAAGACGGTCAAAGACTTTGCTAAAGACATCTCAAAATTCGAGACTTTGTCCAGCGGTCCGACTTTGTCAAAAGACTGAAAAACTCAACTTTGTCCTAAGCTAGCGCTTAGCCTGAAAAGGCTAGGTTTGCACATGCTTAGCTGAAGAGATCCGAAAGATCGAAACGAAGTACCAAACTTAACTATCCATTGAAAATGGGAATTTGAAACTTTGCGACTCAACCCAAAAGCATCTTGATGCAGAAGGGGCAGTCAAACATTTGTTTCAGTGTTGATGGGATTTTGGTAAACCGTTTTCGTCATATCTCGGTGACTCATCAGCAACGCGAAGAAGCGTTGGAACGATTTGGATTTAAAACGAAACTGCTTTATTCGACTTGTCAAAAGACGGTCAAAGACTTTGTCAAAAGACTTTTTCTCAAAATTCGAGATTTTGTCAAAAGACTTTGTCAGTTTAGCTAAGAAGCTATTTCCGAAGAGTTTAAACATTCGTCAAAAGACGGTCAAAGACTTTGCTAAAGACATCTCAAAATTCGAGACTTTGTCCAGCGGTCCGACTTTGTCAAAAGACTGAAAAACTCAACTTTGTCCTAAGCTAGCGCTTAGCCTGAAAAGGCTACGTTTGCACACGCTTAGCTGAAGAGATCCGAAAGATCGAAAAGAAGTACCAAACTTAACTATCCATTGAAAATTTTCAGGCTAAGCGCTAGCTTAGGACAAAGTTGAGTTTTTCAGTCTTTTGACAAAGTCGGACCGCTGGACAAAGTCTCGAATTTTGAGATGTCTTTAGCAAAGTCTTTGACCGTCTTTTGACGAATGTTTAAACTCTTCGGAAATAGCTTCTTAGCTAAACTGACAAAACAAACTACAAGACTTTAGCAAAGTCTTTGACCGTCTTTTGACAAGTCGAATAAAGCAGTTTCGCTTTAAATCCAAATAGTTTAGAACTGTTCCATCAGTGCCAGTCATTTGTTCTATCGTTGGTGTTACAGTGATACATTAGTCAGGTGGTAAATAGATTAGGTGATTTCACGGACGTTGTGACGTCAGAATTCACTTTCCCACCACAAACGCACATCTAACAAAAAAATAAGAATGGTATGAATGGCCTTAGCATAAACCAGAATTCATGTCTAAACGTACCAAGTCTTTGGAACGTAACAAAATAAATAAAAACTATATTGAATTTGTATTAGTGTTACAATATTTTATATGTACAGGTATCGTGTTAGTTTACAAGTTACTAACTAGAATATCTACACTGTCAATACTAAACGTACTGTGTCAATCACAGATTTCTAGTCTACTGCAGACTCTAGAAACCCAACAAGACCGGGGATTTATTGAAATAACTCAATTAACAATGAGATATTATGGATAGGATAGATGTCTGAGTAATTGAATAACGTTCTACGATAGATTGCAACTAGAATAAAATATTAAAAGTATAATAGATATTAAAACTACGGATACAAAATACAAAACTGAATAATTAGAAAAGGTCTAATCAAGAGTCAACAGTAGAAAAATTTAATCCCCTTCACTCGTCCAGGCAGCTATTTTATCGGCAAACACCTATGAAAATCTTTTCGGCGCTTATCTGTACATTGTCAATCGCAAAATAGGCTTCAGAATTAGAAGACAAAAAATAAATGTGCGTAAAGTTAAGGGGTGCAGACAATTGCGACCATAGGTGCTTTAATTGTAGGTTTCCTGAGAAAAATCGGCAGAACTTTGCTGAAGCCATGGAGAATGAAGCGTAAGATCCACCTGCCAATTATCAACCTTATATAAAAATGGTCTATGTTAATGTTAAAGCGTCGTGACAACTTCTCAACTTGAGGGAGAGTTCAATATTCCGTGGAACTCAAATACATAGTGATGGTAGGATCAGTTTTTATTAAGAAATTACGTAACTATTTAGTAAGCGATCAAAATAGTTATGCTGGGAAGGATCGATCTTGGGATGCGATACAAAATTAGGTACCTATCTTGCATTAAGTTGGCGACAAGCATATGATGGCTGAATGATATAAATAGGCGAAAAGAGATTCGTAATTTTCAATTTCATTCCGTGAGATGCCGTCATAGCAGCGAGATTGGGAAACGACATTGATTCCCTGAGAGATGTCAAAACTCACGTCAACCACAAATTTAAGGACCAATTGAGGATTTTTGGTCAAGATTTATTAGTATTGTCAAAGATCCCTAATTTCAATGATTTCTAATAAATTCTGATCCTGAGCACTCACATCACATCTCTCTAATCAAGATTTTGAGTTATCAAGGATACAACACATGAAATGAAAAAATTACGTAGTCATCACAGGGTAGTTTTGGTACTTGACAAACTTCAGCAAACATACCTCGAGTAAACCGAGTCTATTATACGTGTGATGTCCACGTCGTTTTAGTTTACATGAATCACACCATAATACCTCAGGTAGAACAACAACAAAAGACGATCCAATCTTCATAAAACTCTGAACCAATACTCCAATAAAGCAGTTCTCTCAAATTAAACCGGAACAAAAATGTTATCACATACAATGGAGAGAAACTCTAAAGGAATTTTTTCCTTACAAATTACCTAAAGTGAGAGAAATCAGGTCACGTGTTATTATTTCCAAAAGTATGGCAAGAGTATTCTCCAGTGATGATTGTGGCTTTTCTCATTTGCAATCTACGCAGAGTCTACTGGTGCGGGAAAGCAAACTGGTTTGAAATTAGCAACTTCTTTGTATACGAGCTCTGCAACAAAAGAATGAATGAATGTCTTTATTTTGCCTCCATACAAAAGTTGTACATGACAAGTCGTCAGGAGTGTGTATATATAATAAGTAAATATCAAAAATTGTCATTAGATAAATAACAAGTCAAATAAATACAGAAACAATGCCGTTAACAGCAATCGTCAGACAGAGGTTAAAAAAAAACCGGGACAGGGAAGATGATTAAGAGAATTAATTGTTTGACATGGATAACGACAAGACAACGACGAACAGCACAACTACTAAAGATTAGGAACATTGGTTTAACAGAACAAAATTTCACAGCCAACAACGCACAGCACAAATTACATCTCCTGCATCCACAGTTCTGGCGAGAACGCCTCCGATGCATACGGCGACAGGGAGATTAGGGCGTTCTTGATATTTGTTTCAAAGGAGCCAGGAGAGAGGAGGCGGATCCTTTCAGGGAGGTGATTAAAAGTCCTGACTCCGAAGAAATCAGGATCCCTTCGGTCAGGGCCAGACGGTGACGAGGAAGGCTGAAAAGGTCCCTGTTCCTAGTCTGATACTGGTGAGTATCACCAAGCTTGGGAATGTCGGGTGCTTCCCTCTTCACTCGCAGCAGCGATGCCAGGACGTACAATGCTGGAAGGGTTAGGATATTTGGTCCTTGAACAGGGGTCGGCAATGAGCATCAGGAGCGGCTCCTACCAGAATCCTCACTGCTACCTTTTGGAGTCTGAATATGGGTAGTGCGTTACTAGTGCTGTTCCCCCATAACAGCATTCCATACCGAATGCGCGATTCGAACATGCCAAAATACGCTTTAAGCAAGACTGGCCTTGAGACTGCAAAGGAGAGCCGCCTCAGCAGGTAAACCATCTTTGCAAGGCTCACGAGTGCACTCATGTGAGCCTTCCACGAGATAAACTCGTCAACCCTCAAGCCAAGGAGTGCGACAGAACTGGAATCGCTTCCACAAGCACCAAATCTCAGCGATTGAGTTTTGTCTTCGTTGAGTACTAAGAAGTTTGAAGTGCACCACTGAGCTACTGTAGACTAGACATGCAAGGAACATGTGTCATATTCCTCCAAAGAGTGAGCCCTTATCAGTGCAGTTATGTCGTCGGCATACATAATGATCTGCAGCCCCCCCACTCCAAATCCCATCGGGGCGCTCAAGTACATCATGCCGAAGGTCATTAGTGAAAATGATTAAAAAACAGGGGACCCAAAATTGATCCCTGCCTGACACCCGAGGGTAGTGATTCTAGCTCTGAGTAGTGGCCATCAAACTGAATGCATTGCTGCCAACCAAAGAGGAAACTCTCAAAGAATGAGAGTGCAGCATTATCGAAGCCGTAGTGCTCGAGCTATAACATTAGAAGAAACGTCTGCCAAGTTGGGTGGGCAGTATAGCTTCCTCACTCATTGTAACATGGACGTATAGAATCAGTTGGTGAAAAAATTATGATTCTTTATTTAGCGGTCCACCGTCTAGGACCTAACCCACACAATCCCTGAAAATTTCATCGAAATTGGTTGAATAGTTGCGGAGTTTTGGTTGTAACAATAAATTTAAAGTTCGCGCATGCGCAGCGGCTATTGCTTGACCAATTTGATTGAAACTTATAGGGTGTCTCTTAGAAGTTAGTCCCTAACTAACCTCCAAATTTGAGCAAAATCGGTTCATTAGAAACCGAGGTTTCAGGAAATTCACGTTTGCGCATGCGCACTCGCTCCTATTGGTCCGAAGGTGCTGAAATTGATAGGGAACCGTCTAGGACCTAACCCGCACAATCCCTGAAAATTTCATCAAAATCGGACCACAGGTTAGTATAGTTTTGCCCGGGACAAGGATTGACCACAGACAGACAGACCGACAGACAGACAGACACGGAACCAAAATTGTTCGGGAAGCTCTAAAACGCAAAAAGCAAGTGGAAATTTTGATTTTGGAGGACATTTTTTTTTCACTTCTTTCACGAATACAAAGCTTCCCTACCTTCGGTAGTGAGGAAGCAAAACAAGTTAACCACGTTTATGCGATAACCCACGAAATATGCGGTTTATGGTGTCCTGGCACCATGGTGGCACTACTAGTAGTTCCATGATGGGACAGAGAATAATTCATGAAAATCCGGAGGTATAATGAGAATTTTTCCAAAAATTTCAAAGCTTGGGTACAATTAGTAAGCAGTAAAGTAACCGAAACATTGAAAAGTCGGATATTTTGTGAATGTTATCCCCCCACTCTGGAGAAATCATATACAACTCGGAAGTTATTTGAGTCAAACAAAAAAATAAACACGCAAATCGGTTGGAAATTGAGGCCTGGGCAGAGTTTACAAGATTATGGCCGCAAACGCACGTTTTTAAAGCATTAACCCCCCCCCCCATTAAAGGCAAAATTCGAAATTCCGGCGAGGTAGTGCACAACTAGATAGTTTTGCGCGTCGAACAAAAAAAGAACCAGGAAAATCGGTTAGGAACTAAGGCCTGGGCAGACGACACAAGATTTCGACCTATCACCTGTATTTTTTCGCGGATTTGGATTCAGGATGGCCTAAAACGGATTACTGTGTGGTTATTTTCTTTTGTTGAGCGTTGTCCAACTTTACCCCAGATTGATCGCATAAGGACGCCCAAGTCTTACTGTGGGACGTCCAAAAATTTTGAATAGATGTTGAGAAATTGGCCAAATGGGGAATTTGCCTCACATTTTTTTTTTTTTTTTTTCGAATGAGGGTTTATTTTTATGGAATAAAACCATAGTGAGCTGCTCGAAAACGCATCCAAAAAATTTAGAGAATTTAAGGAAGATGGAAATTTTAAATGTGGTGGCAATGTGTAGGAGGCAGCCATGTTTGAAACGTAACGGATATTCTACCAATCTGACTTCAAAGGAGGTTCTGTGGCGCTTACCACAGAAGCGGAACATACACGAACTTTTAGCTTACAAGGATTAACACAAGAGTGTGTGAACTAGGAAGGAGGGCAGAACACAGAACTCAAGACACAAAAGTAACCAAAAGAAACAATATTACTCACTTTTTTACAATACGATTCTACCTAGTAGTTTATCAAGCATTATTAGTCTTCATCTTCTCTTATTTAGTTTCAAGATTTGAATCACATTATTCGAGTAGCCATTTCACTGGATCGTTTTGTGTGGCGGTGCTAGAACTCTGTCTGTTGTCGGAGTTGTTTTCGCGTCATTTTTTTTTCGTATGACGTCAACAATATTCCTCGATTTTCGCGGTGTTTTGTAACAGAGGCTTCACTTGTTTAGGCATTTTCTCCTAGGGTAATTTTTTCCCCTTGGTTATTCCTAGTGTTAAACGTTATTCTAGGGCCCTATTATAGGATTTGACTTGAAATTCCAGAATCTAAAATTGAGGCGAATTCCCCATTGTATCGAAGAAAAGAAAAAAAATCATAGTAAAATAAAATTGGTTTGCAATTTTATTAGTACTTTACAACGTCACACAAACACACGAAAATACGCTAATTTCCAGTCAGCAAGGTGGAAAAGTACTAAACTCACCTTTCCACTGTTCGACACTAAGTTCCATGTGTTCAAAACTTTCATCATACGGTGGAGAAGAAGGCTCATCAGTAGGGTCGGCATACTGCGCTAAGTATGGATGAGCCAGGGCTTGCTCAGCAGTAATCCTTTTCCCCGGATCCAATTCCAGCATTTTTTCCAAAAGATCGATAGCTGAAAATGTACGCATGAGTCAGAAACATTGGATTGAGACTGTTGATAGTTCGATTATATAAGTACCACAATAGTCAAGACTGAGGCAACCAATTTTTGATATTTCAAAATTCAAATTAAATTTGGAAAAAAATAACATCTTTAGACGGATAAATTCTTACCCGAAGGGTTAGCTCCTCTGAATACATCACTAAAATTTCGCCTCTTCAAGACAGGAAGAGACTGAATATACATTCTGGCCTGAAATAAGAAATGATGATAAAAATACTTGACAAAATTACTTCCAAGGTAGGATAGCAGAATGAATAAGCACATGCGCCGGGAAGCATTGTCTGTTAAATGATTGAACAATGGTAGTAACATATAATATATGTTACTACCATTCATATTATATAGCTATATTATAGCTATATAATACGAAAAACCTATAGCTCATCGAAAAGTTCAGCATTTCCTGAATGTAGTTAATTTATTAAATACTAATTCTGCTAATTCAGCGTACAATAATCTTTACGATAGGTTTGTTTGAACCAAATTGATGGCAAAAGACATAGATGGTTGAAGGAAGTTGGTGAAGGCTGCATACTTCCTAGGGAGTTATGGAAAACTTAGCATACAAAGTAAAGTAAGCTATAGAGAAAAATTAATTTGAGACTCCTCTGCTAGATATTATGCCTTTATTGGATTTCAATAAAGAGAATTTTTATCTAGCGAAGGAGTCTTAAATTGATTTTTCTCCATGATAAATATGTGCCTCACCATCGGCAATATTCAAAAAATAAATAAAGTAAGGACCACAATGAGCTAAACTTGTGAAATAGTCATAAGTGGACTGGAGTCTTTTTTTAAAGATAGTTTCCCCTTGATGAGCTATTGGAAGTGGAGGGGGCACGCTGAAACAAAAACTAAATAAATGAAAACAGTAAAATGTGGGGAAGACGCCCCTGCTATTCAACACCGTTCCTGGTGTCAGGTGATAAAGGGGGATGTAGGGTAAAGCCTCACTGGAAAGACTACCAATACAAGTAAGTTCTGAGCTAGAGTGGTGACACCACGAAGTCCTATTGCTGAGATTTCTACATAACATAACTCCGTGGGCCCAGACCACACGTCTCGCCAGAACACGGTTAAGGATGCTACCTGAATGTTATAGGTTCCTACTCCTATATGTTCAGATATCATTTGCCAGAGATCTTGTCTATCATATTTTTGCTTTTTCTACCTCCAGGTGCGTTCAAGATTCGTAGCATTCACTACTTGAGTGCCAATAATCACAATAGACAAGTGAGGGCACATGGTGACGATATCTGGCTTCCAACCTCCACTTGGCAAAGTGCACTTCCTCTCCATTTCGACCTCCCAGCCACTGGATGATGATGGCAAGGCGCCTGCTATCTGCCATACAACTGCATTGGGACGTAAAATGCGGCCACCAAGAGTCTTAGGATAATCCTGCATTCATGATACATAAAGAACAGACAAGAAAACTCTAGGTGAGCTAGGTTCTGGAGAGGGTGGTGTTGCTCAGCCGCACCATTCTAACTTCTGTCTGACAAGATCAGCAACAGCATGGGACCTCTCTGCTCGAGTCAGATGTGAACTGGCGTCTGCAGGTTCACCTCTAATCACCATGGCGTCTTGCCCTGCATTGTTTTAAGTCCAGCCAGACACCCTTGGAGGTACGTTTAGGACTTCGAGTAGCAAAGAAGCACGAGCGGAATGGGTGAAGTACAGAAAGAAAAGTCTAGCCCACTTGGAACTCTCACACATGTTTGGCCGAATTGGGTTTTGAGCCAACTCTACCAACATTACAAAGAAAGAGATTTTCAACAACCAAACTTGAGACAAATATAAGGAGTGAGGAAGTCTCAATATCTAGTTTCATTGAATATTGTGGTTTCCCCAGCCAATAATGCTTCATGACACATATCAAAACTTATAGGCAAAGACGAATTGATGGATCATTGTAAAAACAAAATGCCAGAGCTAATTTCCGCATGATATCAACCAATGATTTTTGATGTTCTAGTTCTTCATTGATCTCAATCCACCTGATCTAGAGCAATTTGCAATAATATATTCTTCAACGTTTTTCCGAAATAACACCAACCCGTGGACTCATCTTTTCCGTTACTTCATCAGTTGGAGTTCCACAAAGAAAAAGAATGCGATGGAGCTGATCCATTTCTGTTTTCTGAGTTAAGGAATTCTCTAAACTACCTACAGAACCTACAACTACATCACTTACATTACAACTGAGGGGGAGACTTTAATGTTAATGATTCTCAAAGAAATATCTCAGTTAGAGCATTCCAAGAACGTGCAGCATCGGTACTTAGGACGCTAAGTTACAATATCATTCCATTTTTTTTAAATATTAATATGGTTGCGTTTGATACGCTCGATTTAGTGAGGCTAGACTTATTAGCAGCCAGTTTTGCAAGTAATCGCCCAAATGAAAGACATAGAAGCAGAATAGAATAAGAAGGTGAACAGAAAAAAAAGAGTATTAGAGCTCAAAACAAGGGAGAAACAGTTTTCTTCTGAGCCTGGAGGTCAGGAAATGATTCAGGAAGTGGTAAAATAAGATGAGTCTCCCCTCGAAACAAACTGCTGAAGTGACACTTAACAAAAAAGTGGTAGAAACTTAAGGCTGGATTTGTGTCCGTCTCTGACTAGCAGGAAGCATTCACGTGGTGAGGATATATTTGAAAAAGTTCAGCATTTAAACTAGAATATACGAGACCTCTGAAATTGTCCACTGTGAACTTCACCCCTACAAGCGTTTTTGGCATTGGTAAAGGTAGCTCAGAAAAAGTAAAAACCTACGGCAATTACATGTAGTTTCACACTTTCAAATTCCAAGTGACCTAACAGACTCTGTTGGTTTCACAATGCACATTCATACCCCTATAGAATACGCTAAAAATGAAAGCTATTCCCCCCCCCCCCTGCAGTACCTCGAATACGCTGTTGGAAGAATACATTTAAAAAAAAAAAGATACGCCAAAAATCGTGAAACGCCATGATTACCACATCGCATACCTATCGAGGTGAGAATAAGTTTATTCTTATATCAACACGCTCACTTGAAGCCCTATCTTGTTAGTACGGCATTGTCAGCAATCATAAATTATCTTACACCGTTGTTTTCGAGAAGTTCATCCAATATTTACTATCGACTGGTGGTTTCAGATGCCAGAGTTCGCCCAAGGTTTAAGATTCTGTAGAAGACCATGGTTTTTGAGGTTTGAGGGGAGTAGGATGAGGCTGAGGGCCCTTTAAATGAATTGCTACCAAGATAGATTCCTCAATTCGAAACATAGGAGGGGATACGATGTCCTCATCAATCAATGCAATCAGATGAGGAAATTCTTCCAAGATAATACAATAAAATTCAAAGAGCAAGCTTTTTCTCACACTTCATGCTTTAAGTGAATTGCCATTAAAGAAGATATCTTTATTCAAAACATAGAACAAAACGTCTGCCAAGTGGGTTTGGCACATAGCTTCCTCGTATCCATAACCCGATTATATAGATGATCCGATGCATAGTAGTTAATCTCAAAACACCAATCTCTAAGCACCTTCCACTACCCTCATAGGGGACCATCTACACGCTAATCTGGACAATCCTAGAAAATTTCATCAAATTCGGATGAAAAATTAAGTGAGTAGATGTATGTGATTGGATAAAAAAACGCTGCAAATTATTACACAATGGTTTATTATTTTTCTATATAGATCACTCGTCTACAAAATCACCAACCATCCAATATGAAAAAAAAAATCAAAATCAACCATTGATCGCATTTCGGTCAGCTCTAATTAGAACGGAGATTAGGCCTCTTTTGCGATTCATACTCGTGTTTTGATTTTTATATATATATATATATATTTCAATCTAAACCCTTAAATTTTTGTAGGGAGCGAACGGTTTGTCCTACAGAGCTCCGGGTGGTCTCAAAAAATTCTATAGAATCCAAAATTGAAGGAAAAACAATACCTTTATATCGAAATTGTTTGAGTTAGGGCGTTTTCAAAATTTCAATATTGATTTTGGAACCCTTAGAAGTGACCTACATCAACCAATAGCTTCGGGGCACAACTAGACCCCAAATGGAGCCTACATACCAAATTTCATCAAAATCGGTCAATGCTAAGTGGCAAAAGTGCCGCGTACGGCGCACGGTGTACGGCGGACGGACGGCCAAATTTTTATTCGATTTTTGGATTCTACGTACCTTGAAACGTAAACCATCAAATTTTGAGGGGGTGTTAAAAATTTTTTTTCTTGGTCGATTCCAAAGGTTCATTATTGAAAATAATAAACCAAAATGCTTAGCCTCTACTGGGATTCGAACCCGGGACCCCTGGGGGATAATTCCATGCGCTACCAACTGAGCTATTGAGGCCTAGTGATGCAAAGAATAGGATTTGAGATTCTCACAGGGACCATCCCTCTATGAATGAATCGCTCTATGAAAAACCATTCTCTATTATTTTCATAGGGGACCATCTAAACACTACTCTGTAACATCCCTGAAAATTTCATCAACATCGGGTAGAAAATGTGGAAGTTATGGCCGTTACAAGGAATTCACATTTGCGCATGCGCAGCGGCTACTATCAGTCCGGGGGTGATGATCTTCATTGGGGACCATCTACAACCTAATCCGCATAATCACTGAAAATTTCATTGAAATCGGATGGAAAATGTGGAAGTTATGGCCGTTACTAGGAATTCACGTTTGCGCATGCGCAGTCGCTTCTATCAGTCCGAAGGTGGTGATTTTCATAGGGGACCATTTAAATACTAATTTGTAACATCCCTGAAAATTTCATCGAAATCGGATGGGAAATGTGGAAGTTATGGCCGTTACAAGGAATTCACATTTGCGCAAGCGCAGTCGCTTCTATCAATCCGGGGATGATGATTTTCATAGGGGACCGTATAAACACCAACCCGCACAATCCCTGAAAATTTCATAGAAATCGGACAATAACTTCGTATAGTTATGAGCGTTACAAGGAATTCATGACAGACACACAGACACGGAACCAAAATTGTTCAGAAAGGTCTAAAACGCAAAACGCGAGTGAAAATTTTGATTTTGGAGAACTTTTTTTTTCTTCCTAGAAAAGTGAAAAACAAAGCTTCCGCTGCTACCTTGGTAGACTCGGAAGCAAAATTGAATTGGAGATACAATGTCATCACCAATTGTTACTCAATATAATTTTAGGGAACCACCTTCCAAGATGAAGTTCGAACATGTCAACTAACTCCCTCGATGATGATTCACTCAGTTCAGCGTACTGCGAAGCACAAGCTACTAACATTCCACACCAATTCTCTTAATAGCGCCAATATCCCAAAGACTAGCAATGAGGACGTCGATCATTTGGAAAAGTTGAGAACTTCCTGAAATTTTTTCCCTTTACCGGTTATTTTACCACTCAGAGGGGCTCTGCAGCTGCAACTCCCAGATTCTGCTTTCCCAACAATCCAAAAATCTGACAGAAAAGTACATCCTCCAAGGGCGCTCACTCCATGTGAACATGCTTAGTAACCTGAACATTCAAATTTGGTACAACAAATTTGGGAATTGAGTCCAGCCTATGACCCAATTTGAAGCGTGAAAGGGATACAATTATTATTGTTATAATGTCTAACTTGTTAATTTAACGTGTTACTTATTTACTTGTCTAACTTGTTAAATTAACCTCACCCATTGCATCAAGTCTATTTATTTGTTACGAACTTTGTCCAGTAAATGAAAATAAAATTGAAAAGAATGCCAAACCGAAAGCAAATAATGCGTAGTGCTCAACTCTTCACACGTTATTGGATCATGGAAGATGCAAATAGGTTGGTTGGTAACAGAAAGGATGAGAGGAAACTCGCACAATGTTACACCAAAAGCACACTAGCTGAGATTCCACAATACAAAATAATAAAAATGATAAATAAGTAATCAATCATCATGAGTTGTGAAGAGTCAATGGAAGCAAGAGGCAAAGCATGTAAAGGTAATTCTCTATTTACAGCAGAAGCATCGTCATTTATGAATTATTTTGAGTTCTTTTCTTACCGATTCACTCGATATTCTCTGCATGAATTCAGCACTAGGCGTGCCAAGTACTTCCATGATCAAATTCAGTTGGTGAATATCTACATGACAGTAATGGAAAAAGCAAAGAAACAAGCAACAGAAACATGCACTAAACATTTATGTGTAGGTAATTGAGAAGATGAATGTATGCACTGTAAAGTTGGAAACTGGAGAAAGTGGGTTTCAGAGACTCCATGTTGAGCTAATAAATTCACTGGGTTCTTGTATGAATTGTCAGTTTGCATCTGAAACAGCACTGCTCTGGGTTGCGAGGAGTTTTTGTTTCGTTTAAGCTAACGAATGGTGTCATTGTAGGCCAGCCACATTTAGGGCGCACATTCAGCTGAGTCGTACAGTTTTAAAAGCACGTTGGAGATCATCAGGTCAACGAAAGTGGTAAAGAATAACAGGGATTCTCACGCATTGAAAAATCTAATTCCGTACCTGTTTAGACCACAGGTAAGTTTGAAACATAAATAATACAAAATGTCTACAGGATGATATTTCGCGTTTGAGGTGTGCAGGTAAAATAATCTAGAAAATTTGATCATGTGAATCACCACCAAACATTAAAGGTCACAGACTCGGCTAAGTCAGTAAAAAAAACCACAGACCAACAACGGGCTACGAGCCAAATGTTTCAAGTCAAAGAAATTACAAGAGGTACTTTAGTCACATTAGGTTGATTTCAACAACCAGCTGTAGATATACTGTAGATGTACTGAAGTTAGTTGGCTACACTTGCTTTGCCCGTTTTTATGCATGATGTGAGTGGTCTGGTGGTTATTTGGAATGTCAACTACAAAACTAAGTCCACCTAAATTCGACCACTCGGACCCAATAAATAAAAGATACCCTTTAAAGAATGGGATTAAACAATTTCATGAGAATTCCTAATGGCAAAGTTGTGCCACCTCCACAAAAACTGTCTCACAGTTCTATGGGAGAAACAAAAATAGCCCTGAGATGCGTCACAAAGTGTGGTAGACTGGAAGCTAAAACTCAAAGTTTGAATGCAACTGAGATAAAACTTTTTTTTTCCTGCTCTCCTATATTGGTTACATGACTTAGCTCAATGTGGTTTACAAGAATTTGGAATATGCTCTGGCCAGAATCTCAACTTTCCGAAGCTATAACCAAAAAATGTTTTACAAAGGAACTCAGTGAAAATATTTGTGTTTGAACAAGGAAAAACGTGAATTTTTTCAACGAAATCGACGTTTTGACGGGGGTCGCTCCTCCTATCTGCACAGAAAAATAATAAACCACTGTGTAATAATTTGCAGAACTTTTTCAATTTTGAATTGAGAAAAACACCTTATTCACTTCAACAAGCTAGTCAGGGGCTTTAATCATATCAATATGTAGACAAATTGACATTCACTCATATAAACTCATCATTTTTACCAACTTTATTTTACCTCCCCCTTGATGTTTATGATTGATGATTACCTAACCAATACCTACGTTAACCATACCTACCTAATCGTGACATTGCTAGCGTACACATTTAATTGCTCTCAAAGGTAGTTTGTCAATATATATCCCGTGAAGTTAGCAGAGTTCGTTTTCTAGATAAGCATGAAGACAAGAGAAAGGCACTGATGATACCACAATCAGCTATTGCCTATGTCTTCAGAGGCAGCCATCAGAATTGAACTGAACAAATAGTAGGTAACATGCTTAAGATTGTTAAATATATAGGAAATGAACTTTATCATAATGAAGTGATTACCAACTTACTCATGATGCATGCACCCCTGAAACTACAACATATTGTTAAATAAAGAAATCGGATCTGCCAGGTGCCAACCATGCACCCATGCGTTTGTGAAGGATAAGTGTGCAACATAACAAAATAAAACATGTTTCTAAAAGTATTCAGAACTCTTGAATTCGGGAGCACGTTTTTACAAAAAGAATGCTACGTTGTTTCCAAACGAGAAACATAGAAAAATTGGGAAGGAATTTCAGATAGGACGTTGGTAGTGAGGGGAGATGCAGAGTTTATCACAAGGCCAGTGTTGCAGATTTATAATAAAACTAACAAGGTGAACATTGAGAGAATAGAAAGCGAAAGAATGAGAGGAAATAAATTAGGAGAAATACTATAAAGATTAGGAGAAAAAAGGAAGAGAATGATGAATAACCCTAAATGAAATGTGCGTTTCAAGAAATCAAGTAACGTAATCAATTACAGTAACGCATGCAGCTTTAATTTCTGCCATTTTTCAAAGTCAAATAATGAATAATTTCAGAGCTAGGTGGATAAGTACCTATTCATTATTTGATGCCTTCAAATAGTTCACGTTTTTTAGGAAACTATTTTTAAAAAAAGGATCAGGTAGTAAATTCAACAATACAATCATAAAGAAAGTAACTACTCGTCACAGATAAGAAAAGAGGCTTTCAGTCAGTTCACGGAATGTGTCCACGGCAGTTCCTCGATTGTTAAGTTGAGGAACAAGTCATCCGAGTAGCTCGCACAGATTTTACTCGCATGGTGCTCAGTCGAGCTACTCGCACTGTGTAAATGAGGCTCTTCTGACAAGTCCATCTTCATGGTGAAATTTCACTCGGTAAATAGAAGGATATGAATAATTACCGCCCAGAAACCCATTTACTCCTCACGCCATAAAGATATTAGCATAGGTGCCTGTAGTAGAAAACCCATAATCCAAAGATAATATTGCTTTTTTATTTACTATTATTATTATTTGGAAACTCAACCAAAAATTGAGTGTTCATAAAATGGCAGGAATGGGCAGTATTTTGTTTGTGCACCCCCACTGCCCCTCCTTCACTCACTGCTTCTGAGTGCATTGCTCCTAACACGTTCTAGAATAATAATGAACTGAACCATCTAAACTTTATACATCCACGCACGATTCAGACCAAAGAAATCTCATAACTAACTCAAATGATCGGGATTGGGGTCAACTGGAATAACAACAACTTCTTCGCCGAGCTTACGGTAAATACATTACCTTCTTCAGGGCTCGAAGTATGTTTTATGTAGTGACACCACCAAACGTCGACATAAAAATCTTTAAAAAAAAGACCGACCGCAAAACTGATGATGGCATCCCACTAAAAAGGAAAAAATAATCATGACAACTTATTCAGATAGGTTGGTAGGTAGGTAGGTACACATTGAAGTCGCTGCTGTGCCCATCTGTAGACACAAGTATACGCAAGTAGATTCCACTTCCATTTGGATAGTATTACAACATGCGTCGATAGTGCAATACAAAACAGTAATAAGAGTGGGTACCTATCATTGAGGTAATAAATGTGTTCCAAAACTATTAGGTGGTAGGTCTCTGCTGTCGTATGAAGGAGGATGAGAGAGTGGCAATATGTGTGAATCCCATGTGGGAATCCCATGGGGATTCACACATACCATCTTTTGATTAGATAATATCTAATAGTTATTAATCTAATTATACCTAATCTATCTTTGATTAGATAATACATAATTAATCTAATATTCCAAGTATTGCATGTTGTATGTAGAATAAGGAATTTCACCATGTCGGAATTTCCTATTTTTGACCCCAAAATCGGATTCAGCACCTCAAAAAACCCCCTACGGCGAACTTTCAGCCCGAACTTCCTAATTTACGAATAAACAAAACAGTGTAAAAAATACGAATGTTTAAAAAAAACGGGAAAATGACGTCATCCTGGAATAGTTCATTTATGGTCGCTTGAAGCGCTGAGATCGAGAAATCTATAGTTCCCAGATGCAAAATTTCACGAAACAGTAAAGTTCGAAATCGAAAAACTGAAGAAAAAAATTGAAAAAGCAAGATGGGGAAAATTAGGTTTCCCCTGTTTTTGTTTGATAACTTTCCTCTTAGAAAACACGATTTCGTCGTCCCAATGGGCAACACTGGGAGGAGACGGCGATCCGAACAGCCCAATCAGCGAGCGTTCCCGCTTCACGTCCGTTTTCCCGGTTAGTTTTGAAATCAAAATTTTTTATTGTCTCCCAAAAATAACAGGAGACTTATTTTCCGAAATCAGCCCGATTTTCATCTATCCCACACCATTAGCTATTCAGGAAAAATGCAAACAGAATTCGGTGAAATTCCTCATTGTCTAGATCTTGACGTGGGTTTGTGATATGGCTATGGGTTCATACTCAAATGAACTGGTTAGTATTGCAACATGCGTCGATACAAAACAGGAGTAAGGGTAGGTAAGTAAGTAAACAACCTTCCCATGTTGAATTTTTATCCAACTGCGATTTCTGTGTCACGGATGTCTTCAGCTGTTATCAAAGGGAATATTCTTACTGAGATTCACACTTATTGCCACTCTCTCATCCTCCTTCATACAACAGCAGTGACCAACTACCTAATAGTTTTGGAACACATGCATTACCTCAATGATACCAACTCTCATTCCTGTTTTGTATTGCACTATCGACACATGTTGTAATACTAACCAGATGGAAGTAGAATCTACTTGCCTATGTTTGTGTCTACAGATGGGCACAGCAGCGACTTCAATGTGTACCTACCTACCTACCAACCTATCTGAATAAGTTGTCATAATTATTTTTTCTTATTTAGTGGAATGCTGATCTGCTATGTTACAAATGATTTTGGTTTTGTTCCAGGTAGCTTAGAAATTTAACACTATTTTTTCAACGATATTCTCAAATTTGAATTTACTTGGTAAATAACAGGAGTTTACGACAGTAAGGTCGAAAACATGAAAAATATTTAAGTTGAAAAAACAAGGGATAAGAACAAAATTTTCTAGAAGATTTTTTTTGTTAAAAGTACTTTTAGAATCCAACCCTTAAGTTATGCCCAACTCAAGTGTAGACCGTATAACTGGCCTTCCACGCAAATTTCGAAATTTTGTCGAAATAGTACATAACTAGATAGATTTTCGATTCAATCAGAGATAATCACGCTAATCGGTTGGAAATTGAGGTCTAGGCAGAGTACACAAGATCTTGTTAGAAAACGCACACACCGACATCAACCTATATGTTTTACGAATTTGGATTCAGAATGGATTTATACGTGGTTATTTGTTTTTGTCTGTTGAGCGTTTTCCAACTCAACCCTAAATCTATTGAATAAGGATGTCCAGCCTTGCTGAGAGACGTCATAAAAACGAAGGAAAGGATACGATCATTGCCTGGGAATAAAGTCCTTCCAGTCAACAATTCCGCCATAATGCAGCCAACCGACCAGATATCAACTGAAAAATAAATAGTACTTAGTGGTAGTAGATATAATAAACAGAGCGGAAATTGATAAATGGCAGTTGCCAGAGAGAATGTAGGATAAAACCCCTCAGAAGAAGCTCATGAGAATACCGACCAGTCTGATTGTAGTGCATCCAGTTGAGCATAATTTCCGGGGCCCTGTACCACCTAGTAGCAACGTATCCAGTCATTTCATTTTCAGTTGGTCTTGCTAATCCAAAATCAATGATTTTTAACTCGCAATCCGCGTTGACAGCTATATTTGAGGGCTTGAGATCCTGCAAAGAAGAATCATAATATAATATGAAAATAGTAAATATTCTAGTTTGAAGAAATACACAACACATTGCATTCAGATTCCAGCCACAGAAGGTTTGGATTATTCGACATTTCACGTTTATTTAAGTAAAGCCGCACTATCGCTTTTATTGCTGCAATAACCTGGCTGTGTGGATTTTGGCTTTTGACTCAAGAATTTCTTGAATAACAACGAATGAATGCTTTCTACTAGCATCTTAAGATGTAAATTCCTTGAACAATTATGGTTTCATTTCTCTAAATAGTCTTATGTCATTCTAGATCTCCTCTCTATCTATCTATCTATCTGGATTTATCATCAGGTGGACCCAATCAACTCCACCCCCCCCCCCCCCCATTTCCATTCAGGACATGGGAAAGCGAAAATATATTTTTGAAAGGCATAGAGCTGAGTCTACACCCAGCTCTAACAAGTCCTGGCTTCCAGGTGAAATTTCTGGAAATGTAATAGGAGCCAGACAGTACTACTCAACTGTAAGAAAGGACATTTTGTTTTAGTTTTTGGGAGACACAGCAACTTGAGTCTTCTACTCAATTGAGATTCAAATCTCTTTTCTTTCACCAGTACATTTCAATTTGTATACCAGAGTATTGTTGGTATAACTTCTCCAAAAACAAAAAACAAAATCGTGGGAAATCAAGGTTAATTTTTACCAATCCACCCTTTGGAACTAATGATAACATTTTAAACAATATCGACTAACCTAATGAAGAAAACCTTCAAGCTAAAGGTGGCCATTCACTAGCGCTCCATCCAGCCAAATGGCGCAGTGGCATGCCAAAGTGGCTGAGGGAATGGAAAAAACCACCGCGATTCAGATGGAGCGGTCTGCTCAGTCGGATATCCGCGCCGTCCAAAATCCACTGCGCCATGCTATTTTGAGCTCTAGTGAATGGCCAGCTTAAAGGTGAATTAGAGTAGAATATATCATCTCACATCCCCCATCATCTCAGTACATTACCATGGATACTTGTTCCATGACATCACAGGGAGGCACGAGAGCGAGAGAGAGGAGCGCCCACTTGTGCCTTTAGATGCTCATAAAAAGCCTTTTACCCGCATGGTGACTTAAACCAAAATAGTCGTCCAGTCTTCACTTACTGGTTCCGTTTCACTGCATTTTTGTCAACAACACTCCGAGTTGATTTCTATAATTTTATTAATTTGTGTAACTGTTATTTTAATGATGTGAACGGATTGCGACATCAGCTGTTTCCATGGAACTACCTACCTATTTAATTTAAAGATCAAAATCCAAAGCCTGCACCAATTCGAATGATTGAATGCACTCCGAGCTTTATCCGACTTGTATTCAAGCTTAAACTCCTTTCAAGCTTGTATTCAAGACTTGTAGTCCTTTTTTTACACAAAGAATTTGTATTATAGACATGGCGCCATTCCCATGGGGCGGAACATAACGTTAGTGTAGTGAATGATGATAGAATATACTGACCCTGTGTATAATACCAGCAGAATGTACGTATTTTAAGCCTCTCAGGATCTGGTATACCAAAAATTGTACGTGTTCGTCAGTAAGCCGTTGTGTTCTCACTATATTGTTGAGATCAGCACCAAGTAAGTGCATCACTAGATACAACTGGTTGAACTCTTCAAGACTCTTAGCGCCATGGAAAACATCCAAAAGACCAATTACCTAGAACACGATAAAAATAAATAAAAATAGATAGTTCAGATAGTAGTAATACTGAGTGGTTACACAATCATTAGGGCCAAAAATCATAGGAAATAAGCCGGGTAATCCGCCTACATTTTCATG
The DNA here is from genome assembly GCA_009739505.2 of Apolygus lucorum. Taxonomy (NCBI): domain Eukaryota; kingdom Metazoa; phylum Arthropoda; class Insecta; order Hemiptera; family Miridae; genus Apolygus; species Apolygus lucorum. Next base: position 53,012,670 of record CM019167.2, on the reverse strand, counting down.
GCACATGTGTTTCAACATTCTCAACTCTCTGTAAGTCCTCTTCGCATGGACGACAGAATGGAATGGTCTCGGAAGTTTTTTAATGGCGACCCGTACATCATACTTGGTGTCTAGGGCAGAACTGAAAAAAAAATTAAAACAGATCGCATTACAATCAGTCCAGTCAATGAATACAGAAGAAGCAGACAACCCCCCCCCCCCCCCCCCCCCCGACCATCGACTAAAAATGTGTACAGCTTTACGATTGAAAGAAAGCGGCCGGCCGATTTCCCGCAGGGTATACCTCCCAACATAGACGACTACCTGTTCCAAAATCTTTGGTAGCCTGGTGAGTCAGACTGGGAAAGGGCCTCCGTACCTCTGACCTTCGTTATCCGGGTAAGTTGGTTGGTGGTAACAATGGCAAAGCCATGTTCTTTCCAGACGAGTGATCTATATAGAAAAATAATAAACCTTTGTGTAACAATTTGCAGCGTTTTTGAATTCTAATTACCTTGAAACGTAAACTAACAAATTTTGAGGGGGTTAAAATTGTTTTTCTTGGTCGATTTCAAAGGTTCATTAATGAAAATAATAAACCAAAAAAATTAGTCCAAGTCAAAATTTTAGAAAATTGTGATTTTTCAAGACAATGATTCTCCCGTAATAAACAACGCTATCGAGGTGTACATTGAGATTCACGCGAAAAAAACGGGATTCTTTAGGCATTTATCGCTTCTTAGTCGACCAAGTATAATACTTTTCAAGGATTATAATATGAATACCTCCAAGATCAAATTTGCACTCGGATTTTACGTTTTAGACCTTCTTGAACAATTTTGGATCCGTTTCTGTCTTTTCAAACAGGTCTGTGTGTCTGCAAATCCTTCTCAAATGCATAAGTAATACGAAGGTACTGTCCGATTTTGGTGAAAATTTCAGCGATTATGCGGGCTGGAGTAATGCGAAGGTAATCCTTGAAAATCACAGTCCAAGTATAATGTTTAAAGTCAAATTTAAACATTTTACAGTTTTTTTAAAACCACCAGTTTTTAGGTTTATTCTTTGCCCATGAGAATAGCGCACGAGGGGCTCAACGGAAAAATACAACCCCATGGGGTAGTATTGAGATGTGATGATCAGATGATCACCTCTTTTCAAGGGTAATAATCAGTTTTTAAATAAATTTGGATAAACTTCACAAAATGACGCTTTGAAACAGAAAAATAAGGATTTTCATTTTAAAAACCTTTAAAACTGACATACCGTTGGCAAGCTCAGATCTTGGGGTAGTTTTTGCCGTTGAGTGCACCTTCGAGAGCGCTATTTAATACGAGGGAATCATTATCTTGAAATAATCATTATAAAATGAAGGTTTTCGAAAATAATGGGGGTGCGCCTCATTTTGTTTTAAATTTTTAATCTAAACAAGATCGCATTCTGAGAATTTTGGCACCGACTACGACCTTCTAGCGTGAGAAGACCTTTTTCTACGAATTTTCAGCTTCGAATGTTTATGACGTCACAGTGGGCTGAGGGGTCCCGCCCAGGCGAGAGGGGCGCGTGACGTCATAAACATTCGAAAATTTAAAATTCGTAGAAAAAGGTCTTCTCACGCTAGAAGGTCGCGGTTGGTGCCAAAATTTTTAGAATGAAGTCTTGTTTAGATTAAAAATAACAATAAACAGTTTTTCCGACTCACGCGCACACCCCATTATAAATTTTGACTTATTTTCACTTTTAGAAATGGCTTCTAAAAATTGGGGTTTCCACTAAACGGATAAGAAATTCAACGCTCTTTTCAACGGTGTAATCAGATTTGATTTCGCATGAAAAATAAGGGAGTTATGACTTAGTGCCACAAGATCGAAAACACGAAAAAAGTTCATTTGTAGAAATAAGGAGTTGAGGAGGAATCATTGGGAAATTTGAATGCTGGTTGCTAATGAAAAACGGATAGGAAATTTACCGCTGTTTTTCAACGTTGTAATCAGGTTTGAATTTGCATGAGAAATAAGGGAGTTATGTAAATTGGTAAGAGGCATTTTTGTTGAAAATTAGTTGTAGAGCTGACCCTTGAAGTGTGGTCCATCTCAATAGTAGATATTCTGTATATAATTGGGCACCACTGCCTGGAAGTCAATCCCGAAACCCCGGCCGACCACCAACGGTCTGTAATAAACACACCTTCCACTTCGTCATCTGTCGGTAGGCAACACCCTCGGTCTCATTTTTCCCTGGCGCGAGTGACAGGTAGAAGAAGGACGACGTTTTTGGGGCTGTAATACACATGGACACCTGACCAAGCCAGCCGCTTTCTTTCAATCTCAACACAGTAGGTTTACTTTTCAAGGTACATAGTTAGCCTTACGTGACACTTTCCCTAGTTCCCATGGATCGATTTTGATGAAATTTGGTATATGGGCTGCATTTGGAGTCTAGTTGTGCCCCGAAGCATTTGGTTGATGTCAGTCACTTCTAAGGGTAGAAAAATAAGGGCTGAAATTTCGGAAGCGCCCCAGCTCAAAAAATTTCGATATAAAGGTTTGAGGTTTTTTATAAAAGCAGTTTTTTCATCAATTCAAAATTATATTGAATTTTTGGAATAAAATAAGACCCCCGCTCTGTAGAACCAACCATTCGGTCCCTACGAGAACTTAAGAGTGGACTTAAGGTAAATCAGAAACACGAGTGTAAATGACAAAAGAGGCCTAATCCCCGTTGAAATTTTAGCTGAACTCACTGAAGGAACTCCCTATTTCTTCGAATTGAGCGTAAAGCGTTTATTTCTTCGAAATAAACATGATTGTGAAGGTGTGGAGGTAATTATGTAGTAGGTAGGTAGTACCTATGGCTGATAAGTTGTGACAATGGCAAAGCTGTGTTCTTTGGAGACGAGTGATCAATACAGAAAACGTCTACCAAGTGGGCGTGGCACATAGCTTCATCGTATCCATAACCTGATTGTATAGATGATCCGATGCATAGTAGTTAATCTCAAAACATCAATCTCTAAGTACTGTTCGCAGATAGAAAGAATGCGGCTGGCCAATTTCCCGAAGGGTATACCTGCTAACATAGACGACTACCTGTTCCAAAATCTTAGGTAGCCTGTTGAGTCAGGCTGGGGAAAGGGCCGAGCCTCGGTAATCGTAATCCAGGTATCGAGCTACTCGAGTCATAATAAGGTAGAGAGCCCCTCCGCTCTACTAATTGTTAGGAAGGATATTTATCTCGAATTTTTCCTAGCTTGAGTGGCAGGTAGGAGAAAGATTATGTTTTTGGGATTGTAATACACATGGACACCCCACCAAACCATCCGCATTCTTTCGATCTGCAAACAGTATCTTCCACGACCCTCATAAGGGACCATGTACACGCTAATCTGAACAATCCTGAGAAATTCTTCGAAATCGGATGGAAAATGTGGAAGTTATGGCTGTTACAAGGAATTCACGTTCGCGCATGCGCAGCAACTACTATTAGTCTGGGGGAGATGATTTTCATAGGGGACCATCTACACGCGAATCTAAACAAACCTAGAAAATTGCATCAAATTCGGATGAAAAATTTAAGTCTGCGTGTAAGTGTAAGTGTATGCGCAGAGGCTATTGTCAATTTTAAGGCCTTGATGTTCATTGCGGTCATCTAAAACCTAATCCATATAATCCCTGGGAATTTCATCGAAATCGGATAGGAAATGTGGAAGTTATGGCTGTTACAAGGAATTCACGTTCGCGCATGCGCAGTGGCTACTATCAGTCTGGGGTGATGATTTTCAAAGGGGACCGTCTAAAACCTAATTCGCATAATCCCTGAAAATTCCATCGAAATCGGATGAAAAATGTGGAAGTTATGGCTGTTACGAGGAATTATGGTTTGCGCAAGCGCAGTGGCTACTACCAGTCCGGCGGTAATGATTTTCATAGGGGACCACCTACAACCTAATCCGCACAATCCCAGAAAATTTAATCGAAATCGGACAATAAATTCGTATAGTTATGCCAGTTACAAGGATATCATGACATACAGACAGACGGAACCAAAATTGTTCAAAAAGGTCTGCAACGTAAAAATCGAGTGGAAATTTCGATTTTAGAGAACTTTTTTTTTTCAACCATGAAAAGTGAAAACAAAGCTCCACTACCTCGGTAGACTCGGAAGCAAAATAATAAACCTTTGTGTAATAATTTTCATCGTTTTAATATGTTGCAAAAAGGATGGTTGCACAATCCTGAAAACCCTGTGTACGTAGTACGCTAAACACTGAACATTTTGCACTGTTTTCAATTCTTCAACAACAACTTTTAAAGTATGATAATTTCAACAAAACGCTGCAAATTATTACACGATAGTTTATTATTTTTCTATATAGATCACTCGTCTACAAAATCACCAACCATCCAATATGAGGAGAAGAAAAAACGTCTGCCAAGTGGGTGTGGCACATAGCTTCCTCGTATCCATAACCCGATTGTATAGATGATCCGATGCATAGTAGTAAATCTCAAAATACGAGTACCTTTCACTACCCTCATAGGGGACCATCTACACGCTAATCTGGACAATCCTAGAAAATTTCATCAAATTCGAATTAAAAATTAAGTGAGAAGATGTATGTGATTGGATCAAAAAAATTCTTAGCCTCGGCTGGGATTCGAACCCGCGATCCCTGGAGCACAAATCAAGACTCTCTCCTCTGAGCTATTGAAGCCTTGTCATGTACAGATTTGAGATTCTCACAGGAGACCATCCCTCTATGAATGAATCCCTCTATGAAGAACAATTCTCCATGATTTTCATAGGGGACCATCTAAACACTACTCTGTAACATCCCTGAAAATTTCATTGAAATCGGATTGAAAATGTAGAAGTTATGGCCGTTACAAGGAATTCACGTTTGCACATGCGCAGTCGCTTCTATCAGTCCGGGGATGATGATTTTCATAGGGGACTATTTAAATACTAATCTGTAACATCCCTGAGAATTTCATCGAAATCGGATGGAAACTGTAGAAGTTATGGCCGTTACAAGGAAATGTACGTTTGCGCATGCGCAGTCGCTTCTATCAGTTCGAAGGTGGTGATTTTCATAGGGGACCATCTAAATACTAATTTGTAACATCCCTGAAAATTTCATCGAAATCGGATTGAAACTGTAGAAGTTATGGCCGTTACAAGGAATTCACGTTTGCGCATGCGCAGTCGCTTCTATCAGTCCGGGGATGATGATTTTCATAGGGGACCGTCTACACACCAACCCGCACAATCCCCGAAAATTTCATCGAAATTGGACAATAACTTCGTATAGTTATGCGCGTTACAAGGAATTGATGACAGACAGACAGACACACAGACAGACAGACAGACAGACACGGAACCAAAAATGTTCAGAAAGGTGTAAAACGCAAAACGCGAGTGAAAATTTTGATTTTGGAGAACTTTTTTTTTTCATCCTTGATAAGTGAAAACTAAGCTTCCGCTACCTTGGTAGACTCGGAAGCAATAATAAAAAAAAAACGTCTGCCAAGTGGGTGTGGCACATAGCTCCCTCGTATCCATAACCCGATTATATAGATGATCCGATGCATAGTAGTTAATCTGAAAACACCAATCTCTAAGTACCTTTCACTACCCTCATAGGGGACATCTACACGCTAATCTGGACAATACTAGAAAATTTCATCAAATTCGGACGAAAAATGTAAGTGCGGTAGTGATTGGATCAAAAAGTTTTTAGCTTGACAAGGATTCGAACCTGGGACTCCACCGTGGGATTCCAGAGCATTGCTGACTGACCTATGAAGGGGGTAGTTAAATGGGGTTTGAGATCCTCACCTCACACGCCACTGTTACGGCTGTTACAAGGATTTTACGTTTGCGCATGCGCAGAGGCTACTGTAAATTTTAAGGCCTTGATATTCATTGGGGACCATCTACAACCTGATCCGCGTAATCCCTGAAAATGTCATCGAAATCGGGTAGAAATTGTGGAAGTTATGTCTGTTACAAGCAATTCACGTTCGCGCATGCGCATCGGCTACTATCAATCCGGGGGTGATGATTTTCATAGGGGACCATCTAAACTCTAATTTGTAACATCCCTGAAAATTTCATTGAAATCGGATGGAAAATGTGGAAGTTACGGCCGTTACAAGGAAATTCACTTTTGCGCATGCGCAGTCGCTTCTATCAGTCCGAGGATGATGTTTTTCATAGAGGACCGTTTACACACCAACCCGCACAATCCCTGAAAATTTCATCGAAATCGGATGGAAAATGTAGAAGTTATGGCCGTTACAAGGAATTCACGTTTGCGCATGCGCAGTCGCTTCTATCTGTCCGGAGATGATGATTTTCATAGAGGACCGTCTACACACCAACCCGCAAAATCCCTGAAAATTTCATCGAAATCGGACAATAACTTCATATAGTTATGCGCGTTACAAGGAATTCATGACAGACAGACAGACAGACACACAGACACTGAACCAAAATTGTTCAGAAAGGTCTAAAACGCAAAACGCGAGTGAAAATTTTGATTTTGGAGAACCTTTTTTTTTCGTCCTTGAAAAGTGAAAACAAAGCTTCCGCTACCTTGGTAGACTCGGAAGCAAAATAAAAATAAAAATCACCAACCATCTATCGCATTTTGGTCAGCTCTAATTTGAACGGAGATTAGGCCTCTTTTGCGATTCACACTCGTGTTTTGATTTATATATATATATATGTATATTTCAATATGAACCCTTAAATTTTCGTAGGGAGCGAACGGCTAGTCCTACAGAGCTCCGCGTGGTCTCAAAAAATTCTAAAAATTCTATAGAATCTTAAATTGAAGGAAAAACAATACCTTTACCGTAAAACCGTCAAACTTTACCCCACCAGGGGTAACTTTACCCCAAAAAGTGAGAATCTTCAATTGTGACGTAAGCGTGGTAGAACTTAGATAAAAGTTAGCTATTGTGTTTTCGTTATTCTCCACATCCCAGAAAATCGATGTGGCTTGTGATGGCGCCTTTATCCAGGTTATCAGCTGTTATCAGTCATAGTTTCCTGTTCAGCAGTTTTTGTCCTGTTTCTCGTGCTCCAAAATTTCTTCCGTATCAGGTGTTTGGAGTGGATTTACCTGGCAAGCCCTCATCATATCACTTTGAATATCTTATTCTGAACAAAATACACTAATCAAATTCTCAAAAAAGTGTTTTCTTAGTTATGCCTTTGTTTACCAAAAATTTGATGGTAACTTTACTCCAAAAACCGGGTATCTTTACTCCACTATAAAGGTTGGGGTAAAGGTAGCCCCACTCATATTTTTCTTATTTAATCTCGAAAAATATTTGAGTTTTATAATTTTCGCAGTGTTGAATGTAAGGTTTCTAGTGTATCTCATGTCAGAAGTTAGAGATGGGGAGAAGAAATGAGAAAAAGCTTGGTAGGCGCCCCTACCAAAACTTTACAACTGAACACCTGCATTATGATATGAACATAAACGTGTTTTGGTCTCATAAGTTGTGATTTACAATATTATTTATCGTGGGTTAACTTTGAAATTTACCATTGCAATTCATTCGAAAGTTATCGAATGTGAAACAGACTTTTTCTGTGATTTTGTTAAGCCATTCGTTTATCGTTTATTGTCCTTCAATATTTCTTTACTTGTAGAAAGTTTTGCTCGATTACCTACATAAGTCTGTCTATACTGGAAGACTGAAATTGTGATCTCTTAACCAGAAATATTGCATTTCAAGCAAATTCGTTGAAATAAATGATGAATAAATGATCATTGGAATTTATATTTTTCTTAGGTATAACTTGTATTTTTCAAGCTAAAAAGTTCAATTTTTCAGAATATATTTATAATATTATTATAAATACTTGACATTATCAAGTATTTCTGGGGTAATGAATTCAATCCCGACTAGTAACATTGCACCACAGCCCGTTTCTGTTGCGATAACCGTGAATTTTTCAGAGTGGAGTAAAGATAGACGCACTCGTAGGTAACTGCACTCCAACATTTAAACAATTAAATAGGGGGGTTACAATTATCTGATCAATGAGCTCGACCATTCAAAATGTTCAGGAAGCCCTGAAGATCAATTCACTTATTAAAAAAATCAATTTAACCCATTTCGAGTGGGGAGAAATTGAATTTGGAAATGTTTTGGAATAAATCTTGGGGTAAAGTTTGACGGTTTTACGGTATATCAAAATTTTTTGAGTTAGGGCGTTTTCAAAATTTCAAAATTGATTTTGGAACCCTTAGAAGTGACCTACATCAACCAAAAGCTTCGGGGCACAACAAGACCCCAAATGGAGCCTACATACCAAATTTCATCAAAATCGGTCAATGCTAAGTGGCAAAAGTGCCGCGTACGGCGTACGGCCGGCCAAATTTTTATTCGATTTTTGGATTCTACGTACCTTGAAACGTAAACCATCAAATTTTGAGGGGGTGTTAAAATTTTTTTTTTCTTGGTCGATTCCAAAGGTTCATTATTGAAAATAATAAACCAAAAGGATGACAGGTAGGTTCGCGTTCGCGGCGAGCTACTTGTATTTTTGATTAATTTGAGATTCGACCCTCATCAAGTACTTATAAAAGAGCAACGGTTGGTCTTACTGAGTTCAGGGTGGCCCCAAACAATTCAACAAATTTCAATATAAATTATATGTCAAATTGATGAAAAATGATAGGTACTTCAACATCGAAAGTTTTCGAAGACAATTTGATATGTTTAACCCCTGTATTTCACCCTTTTTCAAGAAACGCCTAGGTATTTACGAAACAAGTCAGATACTCTCATCCAAACCAAAGCAGAGTAGGTAACTTTTCATTAACATGTCAACAAGTATATTCTGTTATCTCTTATCGTCAATTTGAATCTTTGAGCATAAGCACGAACAGCAATTACTAAGCCTCTGAGTTTTCAAACGACAAAGTAGGTGTAACACTTGAACAATAGAATCTTCTAAACGGCATGGAATTATTTCGAGAAGGCTAAAGAAAGTCATAGTACTTATCTAGCAATAAAGATAGATTCCTAAGAGAAGTGATTCATCGGCGTAGGAGCTCGGAAAATGAAGACATAAGCTATCAAACGATTGATCCGATTCATTATCTTTAATCTAGAGATATAGGTAACAATCCTATACAAAAACGGGCATCATTCAAACTGAGTTCGCATGCCCTAAAGATTACTACTTGCTATGTAAACAATATTTCTACTCATACCAAACTTGTCCGTAGGAGCCGGAACCGACGGGTTGAAGTTGATTATACCTGTCGGGGATTTCCCATTCAGTTTTGTTCACTTCGATTTTGTTAAATCTAGGCATTCTAACTAGTAAACTGGCACAACAATAATAATTTGAACATCAAGTTCAGCTCACAGCACTCTTGGTAAAGTGGAAGTTTATCAATATAAAGGAGGTAGAGTAAAGTTACTGAAGGTAAAGGCTCGTGATAACACGCAAAAGGCAAACGTCACATGTCAAGCAGAACATGGATGTGAGTGAAAGATGAGTAGATCCATGGAAGTAGGAACTTCCTACTTCCATGAGAAGAATATCCGTGTTCAGTGCTCAAACCTCAAAGGTGGAGACAACTGGTTTTTCCGACTTCTACTGATTTTTGTGAGCCCCTGCTCACGAATGATACCAATGTGACGGGGCTGGGGTAAAGTAACAACACCCCCCTTCCTGAACCCCAAGATGCCGCCCCCACAGAGCCACCTGCGGCGAAGGACTGTGGAGGGGTAATCCGGGCCAGCTCTACGGGGGCGTGGTCCGCCCCCCTACAATAAGGACGCCGAACACCATCTGAGGCGTCCGAGCCCTGATTCAACCACGAAACCAAAGAAAGACACCAGCTGCTTGTGTCCACAGCAGCAGCAAGGGGCTTCGACCAAAGCCGGATGGCAGCCTGAGGACTACAGGAGGCCGTGGATCACGTGACTGAGAGGAGGGGGAAACGTCCTAGACCGGGCAGGCCACGTCGGCCATCACACCGTCCTGAGAGCTCGAACAAGTAGGTCCCGGCCGAACGTTCTTCCCCCAAAAGCGCGACGACTAAGTTCCGGCTGAAAGTCACCCCCATCCCTTGTTCTTTAAAAGTCAGTGGTAGTAAATTCCCTGGACTCTTCGAGACATCATCCCTACAAATCATCCGCATCAAGACCGTCGAGGATACCTTCAGGCCCAACACGTGAATGCACAGACAAATATAACCTAATCTATTTTGGCCAAAATAATTAGGCAGGTGACGATAAATAGTGAAGAAATTAGAGTTAAATCAATTGAGAATTTGGTACAGTAAAGCTTGTAAAACGGAAAACGAGAAAGGATTCAGATTGTAAATTATTGATAAGACACGGAGACACGGTAAAGACACGGCATTGGAAATTGTAAAGAGAAAGGACACTGAAGGTATTGCTTATAAGAAAGTTAACTATTTGAACCATTTTGTCTTCATTGTGAAATTGTCTATTGTTTTTAATTACTGGAAACGTCAGAAACTGCGCCCTTCAGGCTTGTATATCAAAGCATTCCATACTTGTATAATAAATTTCTTATCTGGTATTTTACTCCATTTCTGTAGTTATCTTTGAGTTCACCCTGCATCAGATCAGTATCAGTAGCTAGGGGTAAAATAACTAAGTCAAATTTCATAATCTCTTTATTGCGTTTCAGACCCATCAGGTCGTGTCCTTAGGACACAATTTCGGAGAAAAACACAACCTCGTGGTCAACTGGGTTATTCGTGTCTCGAACACGAAGACACGAGTGACACAGAGGACACGCAGGACACGCCCTTCTGGCACGGGACACGCTTGGAGGTCCGAGGTAAAATAAAACACCCTTCAGGTTTCAAAGCATCATTTATTATTATTTTCATCAACCAGGAGTCAACACCTTCGAAGAGCTACCATACTTCACAGGTAATTACCCTATATTATCCTAAAATTAACGTAGATTTAAGTTGTTTCGGTCTTTTTCGACTCCCCTCATTTCACAGTCAAACACAGGGTAGATTCCCTTCAGGAATCTACTTAGTTGCTGCTTGGGCCAGGTAACTAACTTCATTTGTCAACTTTACCTGGACAAGCGGGCTTACAAATTGGTGGCAGTGTTGGGACTTGTACTCAATACTGGTATCCCATTTGTCAAGCCAAGTAAAAGCACACCGGCTTACAAATTGGTGGCAGCGGTGGGATTTGCCTTCTACCACTGGTACCCAATTTGATAAGCACACCGGCTTACATTTTGTAACGTATATGAGGGATTAGGAAATAACTTCATAACGTAAGTACCTACCGAATTTTTAACGTTTTTTGCCGATCTACTAAAAAAAAGTAAAAAAACCTTTTTATTCTCCTACTTTTTTGTTTTGTTAGTAGGCTGGAATACCTAGTGTAGGGATATCAGATTCTTGAAAATGAATCAATCTTTTAAAAGTGGATCTTAAAAATCTTATCGATTTTTTCAAGAATTGATACTTTTTAAGCAGAAGTATAAAGATAAGAAGATAAATTTCAACGAGGAATGATCACTACTTTTTCAAAACACTGTCAACAGAGGTTACAGATCAAAGAGAGGTGTCAGTTGTAGTTCTGAATTGGTTCTAAACGCGTATGGCAGCTAGTGAGTTCCGAACGGTTCTCATCCCCTCCCCTGTCTCGGACTAGTTCGATCCCGAACTGGTTCTGGACTGACTGTCCAAACGAACCTTTACACTGTAATATCCATGTTTCGGACACAGCGTGGATATTTTAAACATCCATGAGCACAGCTGAGCGGGTGGCTTCCATTTAATTTCTACTTCCATGGTAGGGATGAAGAAGTGTGGAGTTGATTTAGGAAAAAGAAGAAGACTAGAAAATTTTCGCTGTGATAAGAAGATAAGAACTGTGATAAGCGTATTTACTAGAAATACTATATTTTCAGTTTCTCTGGTGTAGGTAATTCCTGTTAATTCTGACATTTGGAGAGTATACGTTTGGAACTAAACCGGCGCAATGGGTAAAGTAGAACCCAGAGCAGTTACACCTGTCCTCAGCGCCATCAGGAACTTCTTGCTTGGTGTAAGTATGATAAAAACTTGGCATAGAGAACTGTTTCTATACTGTACCTACCTACTGAACATTCACTTCATCAATGAAACAAACATTCTGGTCAAAGTTGTTGAGACGAGAAATGTATGTTGGCTTGTGTATAGGACGTTACTTTACTCATTTTACCTCTCCTACTTGTGTGGGTACTAGCTGTGATGGGCAAGTGTTGGTCGTTGATGGGATCGTTGATCTGCCCGCCTTGCCGATGAGGGGATGAGAAAAAGAGGTTACCAAATATTGTTCTGTCGTTCCCGGCTAGGCTGCCCTTACTGAACAATAATTGACTAACACAAATTTTCAATTAGGTAAGTGGTTGTGCCGAATAGGTATCCGCCCTCACCACTTAACGACTTGAAGATTTGAGAGCTAAATGGAGGTTCCCTAAACTGACCGTTGTATAAATTTTGAAGAAATTTGTGGGGGTGAATTTTTTAAAGGGTAGATAGTTTTTTGAATGAGACAAGGTTTTTACGTTAGAGCAATAGCTTCCCAGTTGGTCCCTTACCTGTCTATCTGTCGCTGACTTGAGCCAGCGGCTATTTAAGAGGGATTCTCCTACTCTGCAGCCTTCCCTTAACAAAGGCTGTCCGGCGAGGGAGGTGTTAACCCTTTCCTGGGGAATTCCCATCTAGGTGAGTGACCCACTGAGCGCGTTTTTATTGTGAATAATTATACAATATAGGGTGGCTCCCACAGCTTGTATACACCGAGGTTTGCCATGACGGATTGGCATGATGTGTTGAATAATGAAGGAACAGAGAACGATCAATGCACCCCTCCATATTCACTCGTTGAACTGCACATAATGCTTACGTACCTAGTTAAGTGTGAAGTTCAAATTCATTTATTAACAAATCAGCTTGGGGTACGGAGTATAATTGCATCTTTCAGACTTCGCTGGATATTTGACTTTTTGATTTATTATTTTCAATAGTGAACCTTCGGAATCGACCAAGAAACATTTTTGTACCCCCCCCCCCCTCCTTAAAATTTGTTGGTTTACGTTTCAAGGTACGTAGAATCCGAAAATTGAATAAAAATTTGCCGATGAGCAAATTAATAATGTTTGAATTTTGGTTTATTATTTTCAACTAGCTGAAAATACTACTAAAAGTAGGCATGTTATGACCCACATATCAACAATAAGTAGTTCTTAAATAAAGAAGCCGACGGGAGGATCCCTGAGTGAGTCACCACCCGCTGGGGGAGACGAGGTACGGGGGATACACCGACATGACGTCACCCTTCCACCTCTCTCTCTCCCGAGCTAACGAAATGAGTATATAAGCTCACTCAGGGATGCTCCCTTATGCCAATCTAGTCAAGTCTATCGTCTTTATCATTTCGCTCTCAAACCTTCTCCTCGAATAAGGATCTCCTAGAAGTACTAGGCTCAATAGGTAAATATCCCGTCTTCCCGTCGGTAGGTTTCTCTGAAACGCCGGGGCTGACGGGCTAGCCGCCTCCACAGTGCTTAGCACCTCGGTGTGGTTATGAATCGCCGATGCGACAGCACTGCATGTTAGGATAGGGAACACTCTCTTCGTTGAGTAGGAGTTAAAGAAGAAACAAACGCCGCAGCGAGAAGGTCAGCTCCTTCACTCGCCGACACGCGAACATAACAGTGGTGACCCCGCACGTTTTTAACTTCCTATTCAGCACAAGAGATGGACAACAACGGAGTTCCCGATCCACCGCCGCAGCCGGACTTCGCAGAGGCCGCCAAAGTGTCAATCCCCTTGACACTACCACCGTTCTACAGGGACGACCCTCGGCTATGGTTCCTTCAACTCGATGCAGCTTACACCGGCGCGCACATCAACACTCAAAGGGCCAGATTCACCCGGACGCTCCCTCTGCTCCCATACGATGTAGCAGTACAGACGGCGGACCTCACTGCAGCCCAGCTCGTCACACCATACGACGACCTCAAGGCTCGACTCATCGACATCTTCGAGCCATCCCGTCATCAACGGATCACGGCCCTCACCCAACAACAACACCTGGGGGACCAAAAACCTTCCCAACTACTAAGGAAGATGAAGCACCAACTGGGGGACCTAATGCCACAAGACCTGACGAAGGCCTTCTGGATAAAAGCCCTCCCGGTAGAAGTTCAAACAACCATTGCTCCGTGGATGACGAAAGACGCAGAGTTCCTCGCACCTATCGCCGACGCAGCTCACGAGATGAGAAGCACTACTTCCGTTCACCAAATCGACCCTCACACCGAAACAGTCGATAGGAAGCCAACCTCTCGTGCAAAAAAGCCGGCGAGACAACGTCCGCGTAGCTGAACACCATCACTGGCGCGAAAAGGAGGACTCTGCTGGTACCATTTCACCTTAAAAAAAAAAGGCATTGAAATGTACGAAGCCGTGCTCATTCAAATCTGTGTCCTGGCAGGAAAACTAGGAGGCCCGCCTGTTAACAAGGTGGGCACCTCTTACACCGACATTTCCAACCGACTTTTCGTCAAATGCCGGAAAAATAACATCCCCTTCCTCATAGACACAGGAGCAAGCATTTCAATAATCCCTAACAACCTTCTCAACTGGAAAAGAAGGACACACGACCAGCTTCTCTTCGCAGCAAATGGTACCGCCATCGCAACATACGGACATTTCCGTACAAAAGTAATCCTCGAAAATGAGGCTTATGAATGGTTATTCATGGTCGCCGACGTCAAACGTCCGATCATCGGCGCAGACTTTTTGAGTTACTTCGGCTTACATGTCGATCTCAAAAATAGACAACTCTACAACCCTCATGCACGACGCCTGATACAGGGATACGTGAACACAATCAACACCGGAGTATCAACTAAGTCAACTCCTCCGGCCTTTACAAACATGCTGGCAAAATACAAACCAGCACAGCGACCGTCTTCACTTCTCTCATCGATAAAACATCACATCGAGACTAGAGGACCTCCCGTCACTGCAAAAAGCCGCTTCAGCCCGCTACATCGAAGCCACACTACACCATACTGGCGCGGAAGCGGACCCTCACAGCCTCCACTTCGGCCGCATACGAAGCCATCACTCACGGCGAGACATCCCGACCCAGATGGAACATCAGGCCGATAGATCTGCCGACAACCACAAAAAGGGCAAGAGTAGTGCTCGACTACTACCATGCAAAAAATACACGAAGATTCGACGCCTATATTCCGAACTTCGTCCATCCCAACAACGTTCAAATATCGGAAGAAATAGGCGAGGTGGAAGAGTTTGAAGAACTCATCCACAAAACGATTAAATCCCTTATTCCACCTCGTCCTATCCCTCTCCAAAATTCCCCAAGCCCCGGACCGAAGAAACGCCGTCGTCGAGGCCGAAAGGCCAGAGCTCTCCTTTCCAAACTTCGGTCCGGGCAACTTTTAATAATCACAGCCGCGCTCTCCAAAAAGAGACGGCGAAAGAGACGCACCAACAGACAACGAAGGACGACTCAGCGCACGACGGCCACTTCTGCGCTACGACCAACACCAACAGCACTCGTCCTCGTCTCGCAATTTCAACTCCCAAATATCTGCTCCTTCTACCTCTACACGGCTCAACCTTGCGGACGGAAACACTTGAAAATTGTTCTCGTACACATGTATTTCTTAATTTTCTGAAGCAGACATTCGTTGAAACTTACCACTCTCAAACAAATGTTCAAATATCATAAAATCAATATGTAATAACCTTCTATATGTTAAGAACTAGGGGGACCTATGTTATGACCCACATATCAACAATAAGTAGTTCTTAAATAAAGAAGCCGATGGGAGGATCCCTGAGTGAGTCACCACCCGCTGGGGGAGACGAGGTACGGGGGATACACCGACATGACGTCACCCTTCCACCTCTCTCTTTCCCGAGCTAACGAAATGAGTATATAAGCTCACTCAGGGATGCTCCCTTATGCCAATCTAGTCAAGTCTATCGTCTTTATCATTTCGCTCTCAAACCTTCTCCTCGAATAAGGATCTCCTAGAAGTACTAGGCTCAATAGGTAAATATCCCGTCTTCCCGTCGGTAGGTTTCTCTGAAACGCCGGGGCTGACGGGCTAGCTGCCTCCACAGTGCTTAGCACCTCGGTGTGGTTATGAACCGTCGATGCGACAGCACTGCATGTTAGGATAGGGAACACTCTCTTCGTTGAGTAGGAGTTAAAGAAGAAACAAACGCCGCAGCGAGAAGGTCAGCTCCTTCACTCGCCGACACGCGAACATAACAAGGCAAAAACGATTCCTCCGATTCTCTCCTCCACCCACTCCCTCCGACTCCTTCTGCCCCCAACTCCTCTAGTCTCCGATTCCGCCGACTCTCCCCTCTCCCACGACCCCTCCGTGCATACTTACTTACGGTTCGCGTTTTATGTATATAGATAATGACATTAGGAATGAGAAGAAAAAATTAAACCGCCCTTCAAAACTAGACGGATTACTCTTCAAAGCATGTCAAAATCTAAAAATCGATAAAAAAAAAACGCTGAAAAAATTACAAATCAATTTATTATCTTTCTGTATGAATCGCTAGCCTTCAAAGAACTAGGTTTTTCCATTATAAGTACCTGCAAGGTCAACAGTGATACTTGGCACTTCATTAGTTACCATGAACCGATTTTGATGAAATTTGGTTTATGGGCTTCATCTGGGGTCTAGTAACTAGACAACTGTCTGTAACAGACAACTGTTGTACCCCGAAGCTTTTGGTAGATGTCAATCACTTCTAAGGAGTGAAAAGTAGGGGTTGTAATTTTCAAAACGCAGAAATACGAGTGTGAATCGCAAATGATCGCCTAATCTCTGTTCAAATTTTAGCTGACCAAAATGCGATCTTTGTTTGTATCTTCGATTTGTTCTCAGTTGTGCGTTCTTAGCAACCAGTAATCAAATTTCCTAATGAAGGCTTCGAATTTCCTTTTTGAATTCAGGGTGAAGCATTTATTTCTTCAAAATAAACTTAATTGTGAAGCGAGAATATGATTGGTAGGTAGTGGAAATGGCAAATCTTTGTTCTTTGCAGGCTAGTGATCTATACAGAAAGATAATAAACCTTTGTGTAATAATTTGCAGCGTTTTTATAATTGACTTTGTACTACAGTGATGGTGAGAAACAAGACGTATGGTAGTATGATCAACTGTCGATATGACCGGTGCAGAGGCACTCAGAATTCTTCATTAGTACCATCCACCCTCCATGCTCTCTTAGAAGAGTATGGGACCATAAACCTTTCTTCCTCAGTTAATTACTTTTAATGTTAATTTCAGAGGAACCACACATCTCCTTTGAGGTTTGGCGACTACTACGCTGCTCGGACACAACCTCCTCCTGATGTGCCGGGCGGTCCAGCTCATATTTTGTCCAATAACTATTACTATACCAGAGATGGCAGACGAGAAGTAGCGCCCCCTCGAGTCATTGCTGATGCATCTGGTGTTAAGCAAATTGCTGCACCTCCGTAAGTTTCATTTCTCCTATTACAGACGTTTCATCGGCACACGCATGCACTCCTGTTATCAATGAGCCTCCAAAATGGTGGACACAATCGGACCACGTCCATTGTTTTTCCTTTTTTAGGACATCTCACAGTTAAGCTGGATTCACATGGGATAGAAAGGACGGAAATAAATAACGCAATCTAATTGGCTGATTTTCCCCTGTGAGGATGGTGGCCACCATCTTGACGGAACGGTGGAAAGTCTGTCGGTGGAATATATTTTTATACTATATATTATTTATATTATATATTATAGTGGTCAGGAATGATAACCACTAGTGGAGGTTGCACTGGGGGTGGCCAACTGTCGATAGTAGCCAACAATCAATTGTTCGATGCGATCGACGCATTGAGGAGTTGTGATAATGTATTCCCAGAATTTTTGCAGAATCTCAATTGTGATAATTACTAGAAACATTATTCAGCTGGCATTCTTAAAAATAGATGAGCATGTGGATAAATTAAAAATTCCAAGAGCAAAAAAAGCAATTCCTTTGCGATTCCTTTGTCGAAAAAAGCATCAAATCGATCGATAGTTGGAAAAACAATCGATTGATGCAATCGACATTCGGACACCCCTAGGTTCTACACTCGCGCTAATTTGTTTGTTTACTTTCTCGCGCTGTACATTTTTTTTTTTTTTTTGAATTTTTTTATTTTATAAATTTCAACGAGGAATGATCACTACTTTTTCAAAACACTGTCAACAGAGGTTACAGATCAAAGAGAGGTTATCATTTCCTTCCGCCGACTCTGCCTTCTCCCTCCACTGGTTTTCTCGTCTTTCCGTCCTTCTGTCATTCCGACCTTTCCATCCCATGTAGTAATCTGTTGATTATACACTAACTTCTTCGCAATAGTCAGTCGCACGGGTAGGCACACGAAATGCAAGGACATAGTGCAGTACTCAACCACTCAGTCTTGTTGAGTCAATCAATTTTACTTCGTACCCAAGGGATGAAATTGTGAAACGCACTTTTCTGCAAATTTCATAGCAGAGAATCATCAATCATGAGGAAAAACTTACAAACCATAAACACCTTTTTAATTAAAAAAATGGAACGACCTCAAAACTGATGATGGCATCTCACTAAAAAGTAAAAAATAATAATGACAACTTATTCAGATAGGGTTGGTAGGTACGCATTGAAGTTGCCACCGTGTCCATCTGTAGACACAAACATACGCAAGTAGATTCTACCTGGTTAGTATTACAACATGCGTCGATAGTGCAATACAAAACAGGAATGAGAGTAGGTACCTATCATTGAGGTAATAAATGTGTTCCAAAATTGTTAGGTAGTCCGTCACTGCTGTCCTATGAAGGAGGATGTGTGGCAATATGTGTGAATCCCCGTACAAAATGTTGAGATTCCATCTTTTGATCAGATAATATCTAATAGTTATTTATCTAATTACACCTAATCTATCTTTGATTAGATAATATCTAATTAACCTAATATTCCTTGCATTGTATATTGTAGGTATGTAGAATTGTCAAGATCATGATGTGGTTTTGTGATATGGGTATGGGTTCATACTCAAATGATCTGGTTAGTATTACAACAATAAAAAACAGGAGTAAGCGTAAGTAAGTAAGTAAATAACCTTCTCATGTTGAATTTTTGTCCAACTGCCATTTCTGGTGTCGCGAACATCTTCAGCTGTTATCAAAGGGAATATTCTTACTGACATTCACACATATTGCCACTCATCCTCCTTCATAGGACAGCAGTGACGGACTACCTAACAATTTTGGAACACATTTATTACCTCAATGATAGGTACCTACTCTCATTCCTGTTTTGTATTGCACTATCGACGCATGTTGTAATACTAACCAGATGAAAGTGGAATCTACTTGCGTATGTTTGTGTTAAATTCACTAATAATTGTCTAGCAACTTTGTCATTCCCTTCATTTTCTGGACAGTCAATGTCTGTTTCTGCCATTATTTTTATTGAAAATGATCTCTAACATTGCATTTTCATAATTTTCAGAGCTGGAAAAGATGTATCTCCCTCGGGTTTGAAAGTTCCCGGCAAGCAGTGGAAATGGGATTAGTGGTGCTTAATCTACTGTAATTATTCGTTTTTAGATTTCAAGTTCTATCGGTAGGCAAACTAGTTTATTTCCAATCGAATCGTTTAATTGTGAATAAAATTGCGTTATGTTGTAATTTGGTTGGTTGATCGTTATATTCCCATCTCTCTTATCATCCTCACTTGAATCCAGCGTTCAATCTTGGTAGTAGAAATAATAGTTTTCTCGTAATGTCTGGAACTGTTTTAAAATAATGCCTAGTGTGGAGCTTCACACTTACTTTAACTTTCTATTCAATTCATCAATACTCTTTAAACCATATTTTAAAACGGTTCCACGATAAATAACGTTGTTAATAATGACAGGAATAATGCCATTTCTGTTGGTTTAAATATAGAAATCAAGCTAAGAGATATGGAAATTTTACTTACCACATAATAACAGCAGAATTGATTTAGTTATATTTTCAAATTTAAAATTTTCCAACTCGAGAGCTGTTCAAATGAACTATTCTTGTATGCATCATGATCAGAGGTTGTGCATCAGTAATCATGACTGCATTAGGGTGCGTCGAACATTATCCCACTCTGTTATTGCAACATAATCGAAAGGTAAAGCAAGAGTGGGTGGCACACAACTTAGTCGATCAGGGAGCAATGATTTTCATAGGGCACCATCTACACGCCAATCCGCACAATCGCTGAAAATTTCATTGATTTTGGGTGAAAAACGATGCAAATTATTACACAAAGGTTTATTATTTTTCTGTATAGATCACTCGTCTGCAAAGATCTCAGCTTTGCCATTGTCACTTTTTTTTACCTACCAACCATAGGTAGGTACCTAATTCATACTTCACACCTTCACAATCAAGTTTATTTGGAAGAAATAAACGCTTCACACTCGATTCGAAGAAATAGGGATGGCAATTTGATTACTGGTTGCTAAGGAAGCAAAACTGAATACAGCTCGTGGAAACGAAAAAAATTTCAACGGAGACTAGAACTTTTTGGTGATTTGCACTCGCGATTCTGATTTATCGTAAGTCCAACCCTCAAGGTGGCCATTCACTAGCGCTCCATCCAGCCAAATGGCGCGGTGATACACCAAAGTAGGCAGTTGAAATCGGAAAACCGCGATTCCGATGGAGCAGTCAGTTGGGTTGGATA
Source organism: Apolygus lucorum (assembly GCA_009739505.2). NCBI lineage: Eukaryota > Metazoa > Arthropoda > Insecta > Hemiptera > Miridae > Apolygus > Apolygus lucorum. Next base: position 52,991,870 of record CM019167.2, on the reverse strand, counting down.
TCCAGGCCGTCCGGAATCCACCGCACCACGCCATTTGGAGGGCTAGTGAATGGCCAGCTTTAATCTGTCCAAATGGCGCGGAGGATTTTGTATGGCCCGGATATCCAACCCAGCCGACCGCTCCATCGAAATCGCGGTGGTGTTTCCCATTCTCACAACTACTTTGGCGAGCCAGCACGTCGTTTGGCTGGATGGAGCGCTAGTGAATGGCCACCTTTAAGGGGAGCGAATGGTTCCCAATCCGTAGGGAGCGAACGGTTTGTTCTACAGAGCTCTGGGTGGTCTCTAAAAATTCAATACTATTTCAAACTGGTGAAAAAACAATACCTTTATTTTGAGAGTTTTCGAGACACTCTTGAAAATGTCAACTCTTACAAGTGACGACATCAATCAAAAGCTTTGCGGTACAACTAGACCCCAAATGGAGCCCATATACCAAATTTCAACCACATCGTTCCATGGTTGCTAAGAAAAGTGCTGCGTAGTGGACGGTGGACGGATGGAAAATTTTTTATTCGATTTTCGGATTCCTTTCCTTTGAGGCGGGGGGGGGGGGGGTTAAAAAAATTTCTTGGTCGATTCCAATGGTTCATTATTGAAAATAATAAACCTAAATGAAGAAGTTATGGCTGTTACAAAGTTTTTACGTTCGTGCTTGCACTGAGGCTACTATCGATCCGGGAGCGATGATTGTTTTCATGGCCATCTACAAGCCAACCCGCACAATCCCTGAAAATGTCATCAAAATCCGACGATACCTAACTGTTTTGTCGGTTACAAGGGATTCGTGACAGACAGATACACAAGACACGAAACCAAAATTGTTCTAGAAGGTACAAAACTGGTAAAACACGAATGTAGGTAAATTTTGATTTTGGAGAACATTTTTTTTTCAAAATTTGAAAAATGAAAACAATGCTTCTGCTTACCACGGCCGTTAGCTGGTTAAAATGAACCGGTTCCTATGAGATCACCGAAGGTCAGTTGGTCCGGGAGATTATCAGGATTGGTGACAGCTCGAGGGCGGTATCGCAGGTCTTGATAATTTTTCAGGCCTATTCCCTTAGGGAATTTCGTGTGAGGAAAGGAGTGAGACAGGGTTGTGTCTTGTCTCCTATTTTGTTCAACCTGTACTCTGAATCGATTTTCAGAGAAGCTCTGGAGAATGCAGAGGGTGGCATCCGGGTCAATGGTGTTCACATTAACACAATAAGGTATGCAGATGATACTGTTGTCTTAGCACGAAGTCAGAGTGAGTTGCAACAGCTCATGAATTTGGTGGTGAGAACTAGTGCAGAGTATGGGTTGTGTATTAACGCAGCCAAGACAAAAGTCATTGTGTTCTCAAAGACCCCAGAAGTTGCGTCCGTTTGGATTGGTGGAAAGGAGATAGCGCAGGTATTGTCCTACAAATATTTGGGCACACTCGTAACCGACCAATGCAATCTGCGAACAGAGGTGGTATCCCGAATTGCCCAAACGAAAAAGTCGTTTTTTGTGCGGTCGGACCTAAGTTTAGAGTTGAGGACTCGCATGCTGCGATGTTATATGTTCTCTGTTTTCTTGTATGGATGTGAGTCTTGGACTCTTAGTGCGTATTTGGAGAATCGCATAAATGCTCTGGAGATGTATTTGTACAGGAGAATCCTCAAGATTCCTTGGGTTGACAGAGTAACGAACGACGAAGTATTTAGCCAAATGGGGAAAGAGAAAGAACTTCTGTGGACTGTGAAAGAGAGAAAGACGCATTATCTTGGTCACGTAATGCGTGGAGATAAGTACGAAGTCCTCAGAGTTATAATAGAAGGAAAAATTGAGGGCAAGCGGTCAGTTGGGCGTCGCAGGAACTCGTGGTTGAAGGACCTTCGTTCATGGTTCGGATGCTCTTCGCTCGACTTATTTCGTGCCGCTTCAACAAGGGGTGCACTTGCCATCATGATCGCCAACCTTCGGACGGAGACGGCGTCATAAGAAAAAAAAATTCCCTTAGGAAGGCAATAGATGTCGCCTGCGACGCCACGAATGGCAGTCGGACGATAATTCAACCTGAGATGGCTGTTCACTTTTTTTTCAATTGTTCCGCTACCTTGGTAGACTCAGAAGTGAAACGTATGCCAAGTGGATGTGTCACATAGCTTCCTCGTATGATCCATAACCCGATAGTACCGTAAAACGGGTAAACTATGTGCCAGGGGGGGTAAACATGTTCCACTTGTGTTTTGTGACCACAAATGGCCTCTAGCGGCCGAAAGAGGAAGTTTCATGTTCAGTAAAAATTCACAGGGGTCGTGGGGGATTGTAGAATACAAAATCGAAGTGGAAGAACCTCGTATCTCTTCATCCCTCGTTATCATAAATCCTCATCAGAAAGTTGGTTTCCGGTGATCTGACAAGTGACCATATTTGTCTCATCTGGTGAGACCTGAAGACATTGACTCCTGATCTCGGTAATTATAAATCATGTAGTACATATCCCTAGCAACAAATTAAGCCCATTACCATTTCTAAATAATATGTTTTGTTGGGGAGATGTTCGATGTTATCAAAAACTCGGAACTTTGGGGTACATCTATGTGCCACTTGATTTTTGTCAGTTTTTGCCAGAAATAGCTACCTATGTGTTTTTTCATTGTTAATTGATGCATCATCTATGTTTTGGACGTGGCCAGCTGCTCCAGACATCGTCTGGTATCGCCAGCATCAGATTTAAAAAAATCCTCCGAAGAAAATTTCCGAAAATTTATTTCAAGTTTCATGGTAAAATTACTATTCTGATTCCTAAGTAACTTCATTTTGAATGCATATTTTTTTAGATACCTTTTCATACCTGTTTTTTATATGTTTTATAGTACGTACCTCATTCTATGTCATTTAGGGACCAAACTTAAGTTCCTCGTTTTAAGTCATTAGGGACAAAAGTGTCAAATCGTTTTAAGTGTTTTTAAGTCGTTTTAAGTGTCAAATTGCCAAAGTGCCTTCATCCTTGTTAATTCCATTTGGTCCAAATAGAAGCTTTTGTTAGAATTAGTGTGGATTAATGTTGTCAATGCCTTTCAAAGGAAACCAACCAGGTGGTCAATAGAAACCAACTTCTAAATAAATGAAAATTGATAGAACAATTTTTTTTACAGTTTAAAGAAGGTGAAGGCCCAAAGATGAGATGCCTAGGTACAACAATGTTCCAGATTGACTTTTTAATGTGTTTTAGAGCCAGGAGATTGGATGGACCATAGTTGTACCTCCCATGGGTACAAGAATGTGCCACGAAGAAAAAAATCCCCCACCTCACCTATTCATCATAGATTTTTTTCCAAAGCAGAATTTGAAAGCTGAGATGTGTATGTATGATGGCTAAAATCCGCAAGGGGTTAGCATTTTTTTCCCCGGAGTTATTAAACAAAAACCTTAAAAAGTGGCACATAGTTGACCCGTTTTACGGTATTGATGATCTGCTTGCAGCTCTTGAAGTACAGAAATATTATAAAGGGTTCAACACAATAAAAGCTTTTCATGGTTTTTTTCACCTTATGTTTGCAGGTAATTCTAGAAATTTTGAACAATGATGGGTCCATCAGTTACTTGATGGACCTGTGTTGAATTTTCCTCAAGGTTAGTGAATTTCTTTTGTCTCATTCGATGCGATTCATTTCAACTCAACTTATTCCCTAAAATCAATAGTAGATGGTTTACATTATTATTAAACAAAGACAAGTAAAGGGATTGTCTGGGTGTATTGTTTGTTTCCGTCCATTGGCCGCAGGCATCAAATTTAGCCAGTTTGTAGTATAGTTCCTCACCAAATTGTTGTGGCATGGAGAGGGATCTTAATACGAGAGTTCTTATCACATTCGTTCTCTCGTATTCTTGACTATGACTTGCTCAATAAGTCCAATACACTGTTTTTTATTGACAATAATTGTGAAAAACTGCACCTTGAGTTTCGCTTCCATGAGTTTATTATGTTGAATGTTGATGATATAATTTACAAAGTATTTTCATTGTATTACTTTTTTCTAGCGATATTGTATAGCGCTAATATAACGGTAAAAAAACTAAGAATGTTTGCACCGGAGAAAACGTTGATGAACACAAAATTTGAAAATTGCAAAGCACACAAATTACTGCATCATGTCGAGCTTCTGTCCACTAATTTACGCAGATCTCTCAGGCCATTTGATCTATTGTAGTATAGTGATTGAAAAAGAGGTACCTAACAGTTGAAGAATGATGACTATGACCTCTGGGAGGAATCGAACCAACAACTCCTCGTTTTCTACAGTGGTTCAACCAACTAAGGGCCGGATCATCAATTATTTTGAGGTGAAACCACAGTTAATTAAAACCAAACGGACCACTAGGTAAAGACAGTTGAGGTCTACCAGACAGCATAGCGTAAATCTTAGCATTCCACTATCATTGCCTTCTTGTTGAAACTATGCTCCAATAGGCTATTAGGGATAGGTAAATGATTAATTTTCGAATTCAATCATAAGTAGATCAGAAATAACACCTCAAGGAGATAAAACGCTGCAAATTATTACACAATGGTTTATTATTTTCTATATAAATCACCATCCATCCAATATAAAATTTTAAAAAAATATTTAAAAAAAACTCGGCGCTTTGCGCCTCGGCGGGGGGCTCCGCTCCCTGCACCCCCCGGTTTATTTCTTTTTCCATACTCTGTATGAAATCATAGGAACACAGAATGTGTTTTTGCGATGCTAGTCATCCGTTAAATAAAAAACAACAATAATAAATGTGGAGTCTTTGGCAATAATAAAATAAATAATTGTTAGACATTTAATTTGGTCTAAAACCCTATAAATGTCATATAAATAAATATGTAACTACAAGAAAAATACTATATAAATTGAGAGCTTTCCAACGAATGGTGAACAATTTCTGTGCAATGAACACTGCGGGAGTTCTATTTCCTTACCAACGGCTAGGTTGCACGTGAAAATCATTATAAAAGGCGCGTAACGGTTTTTTCTGTCGCTTTTTCGTGACGATTTTTTTTCGGTAGGTCATCGCAAAAACACATTCTGTGTTAAAAAAAATAAAAAAAAAATCCAAATCACCAACCATCGATCGCATTTCGGTCAGCTCTAATTTGAACGGAGATTAGGCCTCTTTTGCGATTCACACTCGTGTTTTGATTTATATATATATACATTTCAATTTAAACCCTTAAATTTTCGTAGGGAGCGAACGGTTTGTCCTACAGGGCTCCGCGTGGTCTCAAAAAATTCTAAAAATTCTATAGAATCCTGAATTGAAGGAAAAACAATACCTTTATATCAAAATTTTTTGAGTTAGAGCGTTTTCAAAATTTCAAAATTGATTTTGGAACCCTTAGGAGTGACCTACATCAACCAAAAGCTTCGGGGCACAACTAGACCCCAAATGGAGCCTCTATACCAAATTTCATCAAAATCGGTCAATGCTAAGTGGCAAAAGTGCCGCGTACGGCGGACGGACGGCCAAATTTTTATTCGATTTTTAGGACGTCCCACAGTAAGACTTGGGCGTCCTTATGCGATCGATCTGGGGTGAAGTTGGACAACACTCAACAGAAGAAAAAAATAACCTCACAGTAATCCGTTTTAGACCATTCTGAATCCAAATCCGCGAAAAAACCATAGGTGTATGTCTGTGTGTGACAAAATCTTGTGTCGTCTGCACAGCCCTTAGTTCTTAACCGATTTTCGTGATTCTTTTTTTGTTCGACGCGGAAAACTATCTAGTTGTGCACCACCTCGCCGGAATTTCGAATTTTGCCTTTTAAGGGGGGAAAGGGGGGGTTAATGCTCAAAAAACGTGCGTTTTTGGGCATAATCTTGTGTCGTAAACCCAGGCCTTAGTTCTCAACCGATTTTCGTGGTTCGTTTTTTCTTCGACGCGGAAAACTATCTACTTGTGCACTACGGCGTCGGAATTTCGAATTTTGCTTTTTAAGGGGGGGAAAGGGGGGGTTAATGCTTGAAAAACGTGCGTTGGCGGGCATAATCTTGTAAACTCTGCTCAGGCCTCAATTGCCAACCAATTTGTGTGTTTCTTTTTTTGTTTGACTCAAATAACTTCCGAGTTTTACATAGTTTCACCCGAGTACCGAAATTTGCAAGGGGAGGGGGCGAGTGGGGGGATTACATTCACGAAATTTCCGGTTTTTCAATATTTTGGTTCCGTTACTGCTTACTAATTTTACCCAACCTTTGAAATAGAGGAAAAATTCTCATTATACCTCCAGATTTTCGTGAATTATTCTCTGTGCCACCATGGCGCCAGGACACCATAAACCACATATTTCGTGGGTTTTTATCGTGTTTCACCTTGAATACAGATGTGAACTTCGACGCACTGCCTACTAAAACTAATAGGTAGATGAAAGTTCAATGTTACGACGTATTTCTGCCTTGGTGCCAGACTGGCACCATTGGTGGCGGTGATGGGGAGGGGGGGGGGTGAGCTTGAAATCGCATGTTGGGTATCGTAGATCACGGATTTTAAAATGCTCTTCAGATTCGAGGCTCCCACGCCGCTAGAAATGATATGGTGGATAATGGTGAGGGGGGGATCACTATTTCTTGCCTAAAGTAATAAGTAAATTACATCGAGTGAAACAGTTTTATAGCTTACCAACTGGTTAAACTGATCTAATGCTTATCCAATGGGACGTCCCCTGGAATGCATGCATTACTAAACAATATGTTTGGATTCTACGTACCTTGAAACGTAAACCATCAAATTTTGAGGGGGTGTTAAAAATTTTTTTTTCTTGGCCGATTCCAAAGGTTCATTATTGAAAATAATAAACCAAAATTAGAGATTAGGATTATTAATCAAGAGATTTGGAAATTTATCATAGAAAAAGTAAAACAGGATCCTCTGGACTGACTGAAATACAATCTTTCGAGAGATTCACCTGCTTTCAAGTAATCCTTGTGACCTAGTTGTCAAAAGCGCTCGTTTCGAGAACACAAGGTTGTGGATTAACAGGGACCCACAGTTAATGCTATTGCAATGTTGATTTTCCCAATCACTTATTTAAATACGCGTAATCCCCCTCCGAGGATTATTCCCAATCTACCGAACGGTACGAGTACAATGAGGAATTTCACCGATTTCTGTTTGCATTTTTCCTGAATAGTTAATGGTGTGGGACAGATGAAAATCGGGCTGATTTCGGAAAATAAGTCTTTGTTATTTTTGGGAGACAGTCAAAATTTTTTATTTCAAAACTAACCGGGAAAACGGACGTGAAGCGGGAACGCTCGCTGATTGGGCTGTTCGGATCGCCGTCTCCTCCCAGTGTTGCCCAATGGGACGACGAAATTGTGTTTTCTAAGAGAAAAGTTATCAAACAAAAACAGAGGAAACCTAATTTTCCCCATTTTGCTTTTTCTATTTTTTTCTTCAGTTTTTCGATTTCGAACTTTACTGTTTCATGAAATTTTGCATCTGGGGACTATGGATTTCTCGATCTCAGCGCTTCAAGCGGGCATAAATGAACTATTCCAGCATGACGTCATTTTCCCGGTTTTTTTAAACATTCTTATTTTCTACACTGTTTTGTTTATTCGTAAATTAGGAAGTTCGGGCTGAAAGTTTGCCTTAGGGGGTTTTTCGAGGTGCTGAATCCGATTTTGGGGTCAAAAATAGGAAATTCCGACATGGTGAAATTCCTCATTGAATTGACAGCATCCCTCAAGGGATCTTCCTGTCGAAAAATATAGGCAATAACCTTTTTTCATCACCCGACTGTCCATTCAGTCTTATTCACAAGCTGTAAGCTAATGTTAGATGGGCAGGTTAATTATTGAAAAATCAAACGGTTTTTAAAGGTTTGTATTTCGTATGGTTCATTCGTGCTCCTTAACAGTATGCACTATAAAACTAATCTTTACGAAGAAGTTAATTTGCCATTGCCTTGAAAAACGACGTGAACTTTTTGTTTATTGAATTTTCATAGCGATTTTCAATATGACACACTCGCAAAATGACATGAATACATATATTATCACAATATCTTACATTAAAGTTATCACATATCACTGACCGTATCAAAATATCAAGGCTTTTTTAAGATATAAATTATTATTTTAATCTCACATTATTTAATAATGAAGTAGGTACGCTTAAAACTCAAAAATATATTTTATTCCCAGTTAAAAATTGCTCTAAATTATAAAAAAACTGCAAAACTAGCATCAACATTATAGATCAATCCTTAGTAAGTAGATATAGCGAGTTCAAGTTAACGAATTTCACGAAAAAGGGCCTAGAGTAAAATCATGATTTGATCGTATTTTGTCCTCTGAGATTATTTTTTCATTTTCTTAGACATTTCCTCTTCCGCGTCTAATTGTTGCCTAAAGGCTTTTACTTTTTCTCGCAAACCTTTGAGGTGTTTCCACCTCTCATCCAACAAACTGTCCAATCGAGTAGCGAAAGCTGGAACAAAAATAACTCATGTCTACAATAGATAAAAGATGGGTTACTCAAGTCACTCATTTACTTGGTGTGAATATTGATGAAGTCTATCTAAACAAAAGTCATTGAGGTGAAGTATTACAAGAAAGGAAAGTTGAAAGCCGAACCCAAATCATTCGTGAACTCCGCTCGTGCAATAGGTAAGTTTCCTCAAAAAATGTTTGTTTAGCAAATCCTGACCTTAAGATATAGTATTTACTTTAAGTAATTGTGCTAATTTGTAGCGCCAAATTTCATCAAGTTTAGCCTAATTTGGGAGAGACGAAACTGTAGGGTGGTAATGTTATGAGCGAATCCAAGGCTATTGAATTCAGGGACACCGATTTTGGGAAACTATTGGGATAAGGATTGAGGATGGATGTTGAGAATGAGCAAGATTCGTGCTCAAGAAATCAAACATGAAAAATAGTGTTTATTCAAGACTCTCTGTAATGAGGAATTTCACCGAATTCTGTTTGCATTTTTCCTGAATAGTTAATGGTGTGGGATAGATGAAAATCAGGTTGATTTCGGAAAATAAGTCTCCTGTTATTTTTGAGAGACAATCAAAATTTATGATTTCAAAAAATAACCGGGAAAACGGACCTCTTCAACATGAAGCGGGAACGCTCGCTGATAGGCTGTTTGGATCGCCGTCTCCTCCCTGTTTTGCCCATTGGTACAACGAAATCGTGTTTTCTAAGAGGAAAGTTATCAAACAAAAACAGGGGAAACCTAATTTTCCCCATCTTGCTTTTTCTATTTTTTTCTTCAGTTTTTCGATTTCGAACTTTACTGTTTTGTGAAATGTTGCATCTGAGGACTAAAGATTTCACATTTCACGGCCGCACATATAACTATTCCAGGATGACGTGATCTTCCTGGTTTTTTTTAACGTTCGTATTTTCTACACTGTTTTGTTTATTCGTAAATTAGGAAGTTCGGGCTGAAAGTTTGCCATAAGGGGTTTTTCGAGGTGCTGAATCCGATTTTGGGGTCAAAAATAGGAAATTCCGACATGGTGAAATTCCTCATTGATTTCAAGAGAGATAAAAGTGGATATCTGCTGATATAGAATAAACCGTATCAAACCTTCTCCCTAAAAATAATTCCACAATTTCAATTTATTTGATGCATCAGGAAATCCTAGTCTCCTCCTCGCCCTCCTTCTTCGCAGGTTGTGTCCTTCAGGACAGTATAACAACCTGATGATTCAATTCAAGACGAGTGGGAAGGTGGAGGGCGAGCTGAGAAATGTAAAACAAAACCAGTGGCATTACGTTGGACGAGCTGTTCAGCAGTGGTTGCAGCCCCAACCGCGCTCCATTGCCGCCTCCTCACTACAGTTGTCTGGTGAGTGTTTTGTGAATGTTTCGTTTGAGTGTTCTCCACTCTTTTTTATGTGGGCAGGGTAGTTACCGACCAGGTCCGGGCTTCACATCCAAATTTTTTCAACCATTAGGAGATGAAAAAGTTGGGTAATTGTCGCTCAGAACTTGGAAGCGCAGATCTCTTGATAATTGCGCCTTGTTTCTGCATTTTCAAGTTTGACAACCTCAGCACTTTAGATTTGAGGAACAAGTATAACTGATCAGAAGTTGACGTTTTTTTCAGCTAATTAATTTGTGGGTCAAACTGAGATAGTAATGGCGTAAAGAGAAACGCCTAACATGCTTACCACTCTACACAGAAGACAATGTAACATTGAGAGATTTCACAAACACCCAAACATGCAATCGTGAAATGAAAATCGAAGGTCATGCAAAACCTAGAAATCCCTCACTTCCCAAAAAGAAACCTACACCTACTTATAATGGGAGAGTAGTAGGTAGTAGAGGGGTAAGAGTTCTGATGCTTCTCCCCGTTTTCAGGTAGCCTCTCATCTTGAAGAATGGCTTAGTGAATATGTGGAAGAATGATTAGTTCAGTGTGGTTTAAGAAGAGTAGCTTAGTTCAGTGAATTGGGGGATGTGCTTCAAAGAGAATACCATCACTACTAGCCGTTTGGTACACAATAGTTCGGTGAATGTTTGTAATACCTGGTTTGATGGATGAAACGATTTTTTTTATTCAAACAAAATTATGAAAGATACGGTTTTTTTAAATACGAATTATAAAAATACGGCTTTTCTAAAATTAGAAATGTCCACCTTAGTGTTAAGTCTATGTCTTGTATGTCATTCTACCGCAGAAGATCGTAAGTTATCCTACACAAAACTTTAGAATATCTACCTAGAAGCCAGAGTTTCAGGGGATTATATTGATATTTGGGGGCTCCGTCAGTGATCGAAACTGCAATCAATGAACTTATTCGCTGCACAGCAATTAATATCAGAAAGTCGTGTGTTTGGATGCAATATCACAGAAAGGTGCATACATAAAGGACATTGTGTAAATTAAAAACATTTATTGAAACTTCCATCGTTTTACCGAACAACAAAAGCACAAGTACGTTTCAGGAATAAATAAAACACGGTTTGCATATGATCTATCTGAACAGGTAACTAAATTCGTGAGCGCACAGGCAACATGCCATAAAAATCACAAAATTTGTCCTATTGAATGGATTAAGGCGTTATTATCACAGCTCATTATGTAGAAAACGATTGTGTAGAGAAGAGGACTGATAAACATGAGAACGAAAGTTTTACAGTAATTGATTTGCTCACCATCTTGATCGTAATCAACATGCCTGGTCATCATGAGGAGTTCTCGCTCACGATCTCCTTGTTCATGCCATACATTGAAGGTGTCGAGGACGTCATCTTCCAACAACTGAAGATGAGAAACAGCTTCGTGGAAATTGAACATTTCGGCGGAAATTTCTCCTTCCTGAAAGAAAGACATAGTTTAATAAGATATCTGAGTCAGTTAGGATAGATTATTATAGATCTGATAGATAGAAAGATCTGAGTCAGATCTTATCTGAAATCTGACCGTTTGGTTTCTTATCTGTCTCCCTGAAGGTATGAAGTTCATAGATGGATATGTACAGGTTTTGCTTCCGAGTCTACCAAGGTAGCGGAAGCTTTGTTTTCACTTTTCAAGGACGAAAAAAAAAGTTCTCCAAAATCAAAATTTTCACTCGCGTTTTGCGTTTTAGACCTTCCTGAACAATTTTGGTTCCGTGTCTGTCTGTCTGTGTGTCTGTCATGAATTCCTTGTAACGCGCATAACTATACGAAGTTATTGTCCGATTTCGATGAAATTTTCAGGGATTGTGTGGGTTGGTGTGTAGACGGTCCCCTATGAAAATCATCATCCTTGGACTGATAGAAGCGACTGCGCATGCGCAAACGTGAATTCCTTGTAACGGCCATAACTTCCACATTTTCCATCCGATTTCAATGAAATTTTCAGGGATGTTACAGATTAGTATTTAGATGGTCCCCTATGAAAATCATCCCCTTCGAATTGATAGTAGCTACTGCGCATGCCCAAACGTGAATTTCCTTCTAACGGCCATAACTTCCTCATTTTCCACTCGATTTCGATGAAATTTTCAGGGATTATGTGGATCAGGTTGTAGATGGTCCCCTATGAAAATCATTGTCCCCGGACTGATAGAAGCGACTGCGTATGCGCAAACGTGAATTCCTTGTAACGGCCATAACTTCTACATTTTCAATCCGATTTCAATAAAATTTTCAGGGATGTTACAGATTAGTATTTTGATGGTCTCCTATGAAAATCACTACCTTCGGACTGATAGTAATCACCGCGCATGCGCAAACGTGAATTTCCTTGTAACGTCCATAACTTCTACATTTTCCATCCGATTTCAATGAAATTTTCAGGGATGTTACAGAGTAGTGTTTAGATGGTCCCCTATGAAAATCATAGAGAATTGTTCTTCATAGAGGGATTCATTCATAGAGGGATGGTCTCCTGTGAGAATCTCAAATCTTATACATGACAAGGCTTCAATAGCTCAGAGGACAGAGTCTTAATTTGTGCTCCAGGGATCGCGGGTTCGAATCCCAGCCGAGGCTAAGAATTTTTTTGATCCAATCACATACATATAGGTACTCACTTAATTTTTCATCCGAATTTGATGAAATTTTCCAGGATTGTCCAGATTAGCGTGTAGATGGTCCCCTATGAGGGTAGTGAAAGGTACTTAGAGATTGGTGTTTTGAGATTAACGAACAATCATCTATACAATCGGGTTATGGATACGAGGAAGCTATGTGCCACACCCTCATGGCAGACGTTTTTTGCTTCCGAGTCTACCAAGGTAGCGGAAGCTTTGTTTTCTCTTTTCAAGGACGAAAAAAAAGTTCTCCAAATTAAAATTTTCTCTTGCGTTTTGCGTTTTAGACCTTCCTGAACAATTTTGGTTCCGTGTCTGTCTGTCTGTCTGTCATGAATTCCTTGTAACGCGCATAACTATACGAAGTTATTGTCCGATTTCTATAAAATTTTCAGGGATTGTGCGGGTTGGTGTGTAGACGGTCCCCTATGAAAATCATCATCCCCGGACTGATAGAAGCGACTGCGCATGCGCAAACGTGAATTCCTTGTAACGGCCATAACTTCTACATTTTCTACCCGATTTCAATTAAATTTTCAGGGATTATGCGGATTAGGTTGTAGATGGTCCCCAATGAAAATCAAGGCCCTAAAATTTACCGAAGCCTCTGCGCATACGTAAAATCCTTGTAACAGCCATAACATTTACATTTTTCATCCGAATTTGATGAAATTTTCTAGGATTGTCCAAATTAGCGTGTAGATGGTCCCCTAAGAGGGTAGTGAAAGGCACTTAGAGATTGGTTTTTTTGAGATAAACTACTATGCATCGGATCATCCATATCATCGGGTTATGGATACGAGGAAGCTATGTGCCACACCCACTTGGCAGACTTTTTTTTTGCTCTGTAGGACCATCCGTTCGCTCCCTATGAGGGTTGGATTTCTGATAAATCAGAAACAAGTTGTGAATCGCAAAAGAGGCGTAATATCCGTTCAAATTTCATGACCAAAATGAGATAGCTGTTCGTTTCTTCGAGTTGTACTCAGTTTTCCGTCCTTAGCAACCAGTAATCAAATTTCCTCAGGACAACTCTCTGTTTTTTCAAACTGAGTGTGAAGCATTCATTTCTTTCAAAAAACTTTAGGTATGTGGTAGGTAGTTAGTAGGTATTTTTATGATTTATAATCTAAAAGTGGGATGGAAATAGTATAACTATCACTCTGAAATGAAACACGTCTATTCCACGAATTCCAAAAGGAAACGCTGCAAATTATTACACAACGGTTTATTATTTTTCTATATAATCGTCTATAAAGCCACCAACCATCCAAACATCGATGGCATTTCGGTCAGCTTTAATTTGAACGGAGATTAGGCCTCACACTCGTGTTTCTGATTTATCGCATGTTTATTATTTTTATGGTTTATTATTTCATTATTATTATTTTAATGGTTTATTATTTTTCTATATAATCGTCTATAAAGCCACCAACCATCCGGAGATTAGACCTCTTTTGCGATTCACACTCGTGTTTCTGATTTATCGTACGTTTATTATTTTAATGGTTTATTATTTTTCTATTTAATCGTCTATAAAGCCACCAACCATCCAACATGAAGAAAAATACTTGGAAAATGTCACCCCACGCATATTTAAGCAAAAACCTCTTTTTTGACCGGTTATTTGCCCATAACTTCTATACGAATTAAATGATCGGAATAGTTCGACGTTAGGACCAACTAGACCCCAAATGGAGTCTATGTGCGAAAGAACGGGTTTTTTAGACCGATTCTAAGGCCTTTTATGGCCCGGACGGCGGACGGACATTGCAAATTTGGATTCTACGCACCTTGAAACGTAAAGTGACAAAGTTTGAGGGGGGGTTATAAAAATTTTTTGCGATACGATCACATAGGCTTATTATTAGAAATAATAAACCAAAACCTCTTTTTTGGCCGGTTATTTGCTCATAACTTCTATACGAATTAAATGATCGGAATAGTTCGACGTTAGGACCAACTAGACCCCAAATGGAGTCTATGTGCGAAAGATCGGGTTTTTTAGACCGATTCTAAGGCCTTTTATGGCCCGGACGGCGGACGGACATTGCAAATTTGGATTCTACGCACCTTGAAACGTAAAGTGACAAAGTTTGAGGGGGGGTTATAAAATTTTTTTGCGATACGATCACATAGGCTTATTATTAGAAATAATAAACCAAAAAGTGACAATTTTAATTAGTATCATAAACAACATTGTAACCCGGTCCCCAAAACCACTTGCTTAGAGCTTCACAACAGTATCTATTTTTGGTAGGTGGTGACAATGGCAAAGCCGTGTTCTATGTAGAACCTTTGTGTAAAAATTAGCAGCTTTTTTTTAGTGATCACCCTTCCATCTTCCCACCCTCAGGTGGAATAACGTTTCTGATTGACAATCATGTTCCAATCTTATGTCAGAAACACAATTTCAAATCACTATCCAGGTTTGCTCAAGTACCTACTCAACAACACTTCAAATATTTGTGAACATCACTCTCGGTTAGTCATAAAATGAGGGAGTCTGAGTTTTATTTGGGTAAAAGACCCTCTTCTTTGTAGGTGGGATATTGTCACGATTGGGGGGGGGGGGGGGGGTGTCCGGATTCTGTTGCATCAGCGTTTTCACGCTCCCAACGCGTGGCGTCGTCCTTCAATCAGCTGCGACGAAACAATCGTCCCTGAGACAGTTGATACGAGTCGTCCCATCGCCGCTTCATGACAGGGGACAGTAGGGACCAATGTAGAACAAATGACGGGAACAAATTCCGACCCCCGTCCGTAAGAATATTGAGAAGTTTCAACTGCGTTTCGATCGGATTTTAAATTAAATTTATTGACAAAAGTAGTAAAGATAAATTCGTGAAAAGGAAGATTAAGATTTTAGGGTGCGAGGATGGTACAAGGACAATGATGGGGTGAAAAAATAATTCACTTACGTTCAGGGAACGAAGGGTCGCTAGATCATCATTTTGGCGGATCTCATCATCATTGGAGATCCTTTCAGAATTCGACATCGATCCGGAGGACCCGCCATCCAAGGATTCAGTTGCAGCAAGTTCTTTGACTCTATCCGCATATCGGAGCGTGTTTAAGGAATGCTCACAAGAACTCATTCCAGGGCTGATCATGGCAATCTGCAATTGGATATAACACAATAATGAGCCAATTTTTCATATACCTCCACAACCATTCAGCTGTTGAACTGAATATAGTAATACTAAACTTTCTAAAATTTAGTGAAAGTTTATGCCTATGGTTCTCCCATACGAGTATGTAGGTACCTACTTAGCAGTAGGTCAATCTGACAAGGTACTCAAGCAAAGAGATTTTATCTTCTACCCGTAATACGACTGTTTTAAACAGTTTCGATTCAAAATGAATTTTTAAAAGAATTCTGTATCAATGGACCACAAAAATTTTGCTAGATTGGTATTTAACAAAAAATATGGCTATTGACTGATTTCTAAGTTACAAAATCTTCACAAAGGAAGCTAGAAAACTCTGTGAAAGTTGTTAAAATAAATAAACTGAGCCATAAATTTATTTTAAATGATTTAGTAAGACAAACATTACATTCCAGATCTCACTTTAGGATATTATTTTGAAATAGAATCTTAAATTTTGATCACTCCCTGAACAAAGCAATTTGTTTTTTTAAAAAAACCACCACACTATTTTTGACCAGTAGATTACGTGAAACTAATGAGTTTATTTTACTTACCATGCATATTTTAGAATTATCGCCAATGAAAGAATCTCGTAGAACTTGGGTCAGCTTGCTGGCACGAAAAGGAAGATGCGCACCTTTTCGACCCAGAGCTCTGATGCATTCTTTAAGCGCTAGCAGTGATTTGTTGATTTCTGCTCCCTCCATTCCTAAAAGTGAACATTAATTAATGAAGTACTGGTATAATTATTACTCAAACAAGAAACAATGTTGTTTTGCGCCTGGAACGTACACTACTGGTGTTGTTGTTGAACTGATGGAAGGCTGTAGGTGTAGGTGCTGTTTAGGAAGGTCTAGGAATTCCCACCAGACCATGCATTTGGAGAAGCTGACCAAGAAAAGAAGTTTGGGGAAGACATTGGCCTGTTGCCAAACGTATTGTACAGCGACTGTGGTCGCTGGCAGTGACAGCAAATGGGCGAAAGATGAATGAAAAGAATTTAGTTGTCTTTCAGTTCCTGTCCATAGAATTATTATACCATCAACGTACCTAAACCAATATAAAAGGTGGTTTGAGTACCTTCAGTTATTGTTTGTTACTGATGATGACCTAACTGTCGAAATTGATTTAAATTGTACCTCATTATTTTCGTGGAAATAGACAACGTTCTTCTTAACTCATTTTTTTTGGTTTTCCACCAAAAAATGGTTTTGCGAGTATTGGAAAAAGTAAAAAGTCCATTCATCCACCATGAGTTATGAGCGAATTTTCAAAGAAATTTTTAAAGCTATGGTTAAGAAAATGTAAACATCAGCTATATGAGAGAGTAGTCAGCCGCCTTGTGCGTGTGGCACATAGCACGAATTGTTGAAATTATACAATCAACTCCTTGGAGAGAAATTAAAAAAAAAACCTCAAAAAATACTCTTTTTGTCATCCTGAATGCATGTAGTACTCACACGTTAATTTTTATTTCCTTCCTATTTTCTATACACCATACTGTAAGCACATAGTCCTCTGTTTGACGCAAAAGAAGGTATGTGTGATCCTAGGGTCAAGTTTGTGTATTTTGTGGTTTGATGCCCCACCAGTTTTGGAGGTCACCCAACGCCCCTGACAGTAAGTACCACAGGTATATGTACACCTAATGGGGAGAGTATGAGGAATGCGTTGGACTTACTGGTAAGGCGGTTGGCGGAAGAAGTATCAGCACCACGTTCATTACCCGCAAGATCAATAAGCGAAAACTTTCCATGAATCCGATGAGAACCAGGAATCCTCAATGTTATCTGGAATACAGCATGCGATCTGGACGAGTTAGAATTGGCCGACGTTTGTCCAGAAGTTCTGAAACCAATAGACTGTTTTAACGACAAAACCTGGGGTAAGACTTAGATAGCAGTAGCTTCAAGGAGAAAAGCAATACATTAGAAACATCTATAGTCTTCTTCTTTGAATTAT
Organism: Apolygus lucorum; assembly: GCA_009739505.2. NCBI lineage: Eukaryota > Metazoa > Arthropoda > Insecta > Hemiptera > Miridae > Apolygus > Apolygus lucorum. The sequence continues at coordinate 52,974,248 of CM019167.2, read as the reverse complement.
GATAATTTTTTTGGAATTATTTACTAGAATGTCTCCTTCTATATATCCCTTAGTCTCCCTTTGCTTCTACGCAAATCTTGATGCGAGGGTGCAAAGTTAGGTAGATTTAAATGTAGACACCGAACTGAAATTATATTATTAGTTATATTGTTATTATTATTTTTTTCCTTTTCTATGTAACTTTCAAACAAGTACCTGGCTGCATTTCCAGCTGTAATGAGGGTGAGTACTTCATCAACTGAATTTACAACTTTTTCGGTGAGTCCAACAACTTGAACTTGCTGCTTTCCATCTTCAAGGACTCTAAGCTTTGCTTTGTCAGCCAACAAATCAAAAACCTGAAATTGGAATTATAAGTGATCAAGTTGTAACTGAGATGATTTATTAGTATTATGACTACCTTATGTTTAGTTCCTATTCACTAAATACAAATAATTGGTTGGGATGATTTGGAAATGGGAGAAGGGCAACGAGCGTTACCAGTGAGCCTGGAAAACCGTTGTAATGTCTATAGACTATTGATATTTTAAGTAAAGGTTGATAAGCCTGAAGCTTCCCTCCCCTCACTCCTCTCGCCATCACCTGATGTCTCACGTTGTAACCAGTTGGCGTGAACAACCTGTCAATTTTAATTATTCGTTAATTCATTATTTCTGCCTCCTCCTCGGAACATTACAACAGCATTTTATATTTTAAAATGAAATATTCCATTCTAAGAATTTAGAATACTTTCCTACGATCAGTAGTTTTTATTTTATGATTTTTTTCTGGGAATGTTGGCGCTTTTATGATTTAAGTTGCCGGTATTGGTGACTATTGCACCTATTCCTCCCACCTAGGTGGGAATTCCTCGACCATTAGGACGTCACTGGCGCTAGCAACTTTGAAAAAACATGAAACAATAACTATTCATTGTGGGAATTTGTAGCTGTCAAAATTCTTGGGATGGGATCCACTTTCATTGAAAAACATAAACTGAATATAGGGGCAACGCTCTTTACCAGCAGAAAAATTTCAATTTGTAATTGAATGAATGAGTAATCAATGGGATAGCGCAAAAATGTGCCCAAAACAAAAACATAGATTAATGATGGGCATTATCCAATCAGCCCATCAAAAGTTCCTTTGAATAATTAGGAAATGAAGGTGGTTTCTTAATAAAATAGCATTTCCAAATTAAAATAAACAATTTCCAAATTGAATGAAATTTTGTCCAAATTGAATGAAACATTGTCCAAATTGAATGAAACAGTGTCCAAATTGAATGAAACATTGTCCAAATTGAATGAAACATTGCCCAAATTGAATGAAACATTGTCCAAATTGAATGAAACAGTGTCCAAATTGACTGAAACAGTGTCCAAATTGAATGAAAACGTTGTCCAAATTGAATTAAACATTGTCTAAATTGAATGAAACGTTGTCCAAATTGAATGAAACATTGTCCAAATCGAATGAAACAGTGGCCAAATTGAATGAAACAGTGGCCAAATTGAATGAAACATTGTCCAAATTGAATGAAACATTGCCCAAATTGAATGAAACAGTGGCCAAATTGAATGAAACAGTGGCCAAATTGAATGAAACAGTGGCCAAATTGAATGAAACATTGTCCAAATTGAATGAAACGTTGTCCAAATTGAATGAAACGTTGTCCAAATTGAATGAAACGTTGTCCAAATTGAATGAAACGTTGTCCAAATTGAATGAAACATTGTCCAAATTGAATGAAACATTTTAAAAATAGAAATAAACATTCGTAGTTCGGGGAATCCTCAGCAGAGTAAGAGACCACTCATTGGATGAAGCAATCACAAGGGGTGTTGCTGCAATCAAACGTCCTGTGATGCTAAGTACCCAATTTTGTAATCGATTGTTCGTTAATTTGTCTTTGTTTCATATTTAATGTTTCATTTTTATTAAAATTTCATATTTTATATTTATGTTGGTGAAATATTTATTTCTATTTGTAAAATGTGTATTTCTATTTGTAAAATGTTTCATTCAATTTGGAAAATGTTTAAAACAAAAAACTACTGTTTATTTTGGAAAAACTATAATAGAAAAAGATGATTTACGTCATGGTAATGTTGTAGAATCGATAAGACTTACTTTTCCACTGTATATTTCAAAGAAGCTGCACGACACAACAAGATTTTGCGGTTTGTACTGCGGTGAATTCAGATACCTGAATACATCCTTGGCCACCATAGCGTAGATTCCCTTATTACTATCTTGTTGCTTTCCTGAGAAGGTTCCACCCATTGTATGAGTTTTCCCACTCCCCGTTTGGCCATAAGCAAAACAAGTGGCCATCCCACCATCAAATATAGTTTGTACAAGTGGCTTCGCAGTATAGCTGAAATTAAGAGGAGGAGTTCAATATGATTTATTCACATTTTTTTGAAATAATGCACGAGCATTAAGGTTGGCGTCATAACCGTTATGCATCAGAGAGTCTACCAAGGTAGCGCAAGAAGGTAAACTAATAGGTGATTAAATTCGCTTTCCTCTTGAATCAAAATGTTCACTCGCATTTTACGTTTTAATAAAATTTTATTATGGAAGAACTTTCATTTTTCGTTTTAAAACACATTTAAACAGCAAACCAAGCTTAGTGATCATCCCAGTGGTGAATTATCATAATAATATAAGTAACTCTGCATTATACCTAGCTAGATGAAATTACGGTATGCAGGAATGAATATAACCATACAAAGGGTAGGTGGGGGGAAATTCCCGCAGGTTCAACTCGGTGAGTTCCCTCAAATTCAAATGTTTCCAATTAAATTGTTAAGCCAGTGCGACATCAAATTAATTGTCAGAATCTTTCCATTTCATTTTTTTCTTGTTTGTTAGAACCTTTGATACGATCCCTGAAAATCCCCCACTACTGAGAAAGTACCATGGAAGTATTTACCAATTTTTTAGTATGCCTTATTAGGGAAGGTGTGGCAACCTCCCCCCCCTACCCTATGTATTATAGCACCTACTTGTAGACTAATTCGTTTGAACACGTGTCATCAAATGCGTAATCGAATCTAAACTGTTGATTTTCAAGATACTTCGTGAGGTCCACCTTGTTTTTTGGTTCATGGACTACAATGACGTCTTTACGAGGAATGGATATGACGTCAACTTCCTTTCTACCGAGTTCTGCAACAAACATCATAGGTGCATAACATAACAAAAATTAGGGGAAGTAAATTCTATCTAACCCCACAATAACCACGATAAACATCCATAGAAGCAAAATGTGAACCAGTTGTTGTTGAACATTCCTTGGTGACATAGGTAGAGTACAACATTATGTATAGATGGACAACCAGTAGGAATGGCCTCTTAGCGGTAGCAAGCCACACCAACAGATCATGAGACGTTTCAGAATCAAGCGTACGTAAAAAATAGTCACGTTGTGCTCAAAATCCGTTTTATTGAATGAAAAGTATTGTTCACATAAAATGTTGGAAAGAACCTTCCATGAAATGATGCACTAAGTAATCGATAATATGAGTCAAGAGAAAATCTAGAATAAAAAGTTGAATGCAGAGCCAATTGTGGCACATGGCCAAGAGCAATCACTGAGGAGGATGTAAACAAAACTTCCTTTAACTACTAGATGTAGGAATTTGTAGGAAACCTGTTGACTAATCCTTCACATCCACATGGCAAACCACCACACAATATTTTATACTGACTTATATAACTTTTAACTTGCATGAGAAATCTTACTGGTAATGATTCAATAAAGAATTTCCAGTGATACAACCTAAGCTATAATTATTTAATTTAATGGATTCTCAACACTTGAGTTAACACTAGAAGGCCATCCACTCAGATAAGTATCTATACATGAAGGAAAATATCGAAGGATAATGAAGTAAACATACTATGGTATTATCAAAACATATTGGTAGTTATCGAAATAATTCGTGGACGAATTATAAGTACATAGGTATACCAGAAATTATTGAAAGAGATGATAATTTGATAATATAGATAGAATATAGGTACCTTTTTTATTGAGCGGCCTCTTTCTTACACATACTGTGATTTGATGAGTTTCAACAGCATCCGTTCCCCTCAAAGGTCGAAAATCCAAAGAAGTTTGGTACTCCCTAAGTCAGAAACAATTTTGGTTTATTATTTTCAATAATGAACCTTTCGAATCGAGCAAGAGAAAACAATTTAGCCCCCTCCCATAAAATTTGATGGTTTACAGCTCAAGGAACGTAGAATCCAAAAATTGAATAATAATAATAATAAAATCCACCATGCGCAGCACTTTCCTCAGTTAAATTTGGTATTCGGGCCCCTTTTTGGGTCTAGTTGTGCCGCAACGCTTTGGGTTAGTGTCAATCACTTCTTAGAAGTGAAAAGTAGGGGTTGTAATTTTCAAAACGCTATATACAGGGTGTCCAAGTAACTACGCTCCCCCCACTTATTTTCTCCAATAGTGTAAGAAAAAAAATCGGATTAACGCTATTCTTCATAATTTTTTGCGTAGAATTCAAAAATGACAAAATTGCGCAGTGCGCAATCGCGCAACCATGCGCAATCATCATCAACTTTGTTTTTCCAAATGAGAACCCCCATTTTTATTGCAGATTCGGATTCTACGTCAAATTTTATGAACATTTTACTTCGACAACTTTTTTTTTGGACGCGCGCAGCCCGCTCAGCGAGCGCTCAAAGATGCGCAACCCAGCGATTGCGCCAAAGTTGAGATGAAGGTAAACCTCAAGTGCGGCACATCACTTAGCACTGTTTTTCTACGCTGAATCTCGTGGTGATATCCCTTTCTTGATTTGATTTCATTTTACCGTATCTACAGCCGAAAAAGTCACTTTTTGAGGAGGAAATCATCGATTTTCCGCGGAATATTTTCCGAGTATTGTTTTCTTCTCGAATTATTACTCCTTTGTGCAGGAAGACAATACAGTTTACATTAAGAGTTATTATTTATTAAAAGTTTATTTAAGAGTTCTTAATTTATAAAGAGTTTATCGCTTAATTGTTTCAATCATTGTTCATCCAATCATGTTTTTAGAAGACTGAAAATTTTTTTGCAACATTTTGTGATAATTATGTAAAAGTTTCCCGTTATTTTACGATTTTAAAAATGTAATTTTTTTTTTACATTTTATTAGGATGATTCATTACTTTTTGTAAGAAAATCGATGATTTTCTCCTCAAAAAGTGACTTTTTCGGCTGTAGATACGGTAAAATGAAATCAAATCAAGAAAGGGATATCACCACGAGATTCAGCGTAGGAAAACAGTGCTAAGTGATGTGCCGCACTTGAGGTTTACCTTCATCTCAACTTTGGCGCAATCGCTGGGTTGCGCATCTTTGAGCGCTCGCTGAGCGGGCTGCGCGCGTCCAAAAAAAAAAGTTGTCGAAGTGAAATGTTCATAAAATTTGACGTAGAATCCGAATCTGCAATAAAAAATGGGGGTTCTCATTTGAAAAAACAAAGTTGATCATGATTGCGCATGGTTGCGCGATTGCGCACTGCGCAATCTTGTCATTTTTGAATTCTACGCAAAAAATTATGAAGAATAGCGTTAATCCGATTCTTTTTCTTACACTATTAGAGAAAATAAATGGGGGGAGCGTTGTTACTTGGACACCCTGTATATTCTATATGCAAGTACTGTTTTTTTCACTTATTTAAAATAGGATTGAGTTTGTAGGACAAACCATTCGCTCCCTATGAGAAGGTTTACAAATAATTACAATAATTCAGAAACATGAATGTGAATCGCAAAAGACAGTTCACTGACGGAAATAGGCCTATCTCCGTTCAAATTTCAGCTGACCAAATGCGATCATTGTTCGTTTCATTGAAATTAGTTTTTTGTTGTACTCAGTTCTGCGTCCCTAGCAACCAAAAACCGAATGTCGTTACGAAGGCACCGCATATTCAATGGGATTTAAAAGGAGATGCGCACACTACAGTCAGGGCTACAGTACACACAATAATACGATACGCATACATAATAATAAACCATTGTGTAATAATTTACAGCGTTTTTTTTTTTCTTAAAGAAGAGAAGGATATCATCGCATCAATAAATAAAGTAACCTATGTGAATGACCACAATTTTTTTGATTCCCAATTTAAAGTTAAGATTGAAATGAAATCGTAGATGGGTAGCAATAACGCTCTATTTAATCTTTTCTTTTTTATATTTTAAAGAAAATATTCAATGACATTAATAACTCCAGAGTTAACGTAGGTGCAGATACTCTAACTAGGTACCTTATCATTGCCAGGAACTGCCAGTTGGGATTTCCAGGGTCGACATTCATCAAAGCCTCTTTTTCCTCTTTCTTTTCAGCTTGCCGTTGGCGCCGCTCTTCGCGATTCTTTTTCAGCTTTTCTACTTCTTTCACCACATTGTTACGCTTTCGACTTTTCGCATTGGCTGTAGAACAAAGGCAAATGTTTCTTTAGAAAAAGTAGATAGTTAGATAGATAGTAGGTAGTAACCTACATTAATGGTGTTTACAGTAACCAACAATAGCAAGTCCATTCGTAGTAGTAATAGTGGTGTAGTGATAGACATCACAAAACAATAACTTGGTTTCCTGGTTGGCAATAATAATTCGTGGAGCCTCTCACGTCTAATACTTAATTCTGCTTAACCCCAAAATATTACGTAGAAGCATAATTAGCCAGACTTGCAGTTAATTAATATTCACACCCATAAATCATCTCCCTCCCCTAAAAATCATGGAGATAGGAATGAGTCTATGTCTACCCTACTCTTATCTGTATGCTTTAAATATGTAATCAGCAATTGCAAGAGAGCATAACTCATAACTGAACCAATTTTCTCCAGAATTTGGATTTTCGTAAGGACGGGCTTAAGGCCCACAAGTTCGTCTCCCGCCTCAACAATGAGAGGATACCCTTATCTAAAGCCTGGCGGCTGAGAAACAAAACTCTCGCCTCAAAAAGAGATATTAGCAAACATCTCTGCCAGCACTTCGCCAACATATCCAACTATAAGGTGAAGAAAACTGCTAGTGTAACCCGTCTGCCCCCCACCTGCTTGACGGAGGAGCAACACAGGCTCTTCAATGCCCCCTTTGAAGGGCTAGAACTCGCTGCAGCACTGCATCATACCCCTGGAGGTAAGAGCTCGGGACCAGACGACATCCTTCCAGATTTTATAACACACCTGGGGCCCAAAGCAATGAAGGTCGTATTGTGCTTCCTTAATCTCGTTTGGGAGAAACATTATCCTTGTGAATGGCGGAAAGCTGAAATAGTGCCAGTTCTAAAAAAGGAAAACCTGCAGATATAGCTGGCAGCTATAGGCCCATATCCCTTACTAGTGTCTTCTCCAAGCTGTTCGAGAGAATGGTCCTCAATCGTCTAGAGACTTACTTGGAGTCGCACCATATCCTGTCGCAGGAACAAGCTGGTTTTCGGAGGAACCGAGGAACATTGGAGCAGGTTGCTCAACTGACCCAGTGCATCAAGGATGGCTATCAGCGGCAGCAGAGTACCCTTGCCGTCTTTGTGGACTTTCGCACTGCCTTTGACAGGGTCTGGAGAGGCAGACTCCTTCAAAAACTTGCTGAAAAGGGCATTGGAGGTAGGCTATATGAATCGATCCGCTCGTTCCTTGCCCAAAGGTTCATTCGAGTTAATTACCAAGGTGCCACCTCCAATTACCGACAGACCAGACAAGGATTGCCTCAGGGAGCTGTTTTAAGCCCCACCCTTTTGAACATCAAGGTTGATGACATCATCGGCACAATAAAGAAATCCCCAGGTGTGAATGCACTGCTCTATGCGGACGACTTGGTTATATGGGCTACCGCCAGCAGTGTACCTGCACTCAATGATTGTATGAATGGGGTCCTGCGGCGCATACATGACTGGGCCGTGCTGAACAAGATGGATATAAATACTTCCAAAACAGTCTGCCAGCTATTCACCCTGTCCACCAGGCCCTATGAGGTTGCCCTCGCACTTGGAGCGAGTGAAATAGAGCTGACTGACTGCTCAACTTATCTTGGTGTGGACTTCGATAACCATATCGCCTGGACAAAGCATATTGCAAAGCTGTCAAGCCAGGATGAGAAGAGTATGGCATTACTCAACAGATTGGCTGGAGTGAAATGGGGAGCAACTCAGGAGGTTCTCGCCACTGCATATAAGACGTACGTTCGTCCTTCGATGGAGTATGGCTCGGAACTGCTGGTCACAGCGTCCAACTCTGCTTTGAATAAACTGAACGTCACGCAAAATAAAGCCTTGAGACTCATCCTGGGAGCTCCGAAGTCCACCCCGATTGCAGCAATGGAGGTACAGAGCGGCATTGAACCCCTACCACAAAGAAGAGAAGCCGGTGCTGTTAAACTCCATGAGCGTCTAAAACGAGGAGCATCAACCTACTGGCAAGAATACCAACCAGCAAATGAAAGGTTGTCCACCCAGCATACATTTACCTCGAGAGTCCAAGAACTCCCTTTTTACGAAGATCTGGGAGATAGTGAAAGACAGAGCCTCCCCACCATACTGGAGCTAGCCCCCTGTACACTGGCTCACGGATCACTAGTGCTGACCGAAGCTGTTGACAAGCAAAACACCCCGCCTACTGTCCTAAAGGGGATTTTCCTGGAGACTCTGAACCTCTGCTACCCTCCAGATGAATGGCTCCACGTGTTCACCGACGGCTCAGCAACTGACGCGAACAGAAATGCCGGAGCAGGAGTATACTGTTCCCAGTTTGAACTGTCCGAACCAGCAGGTCGACTTTCAACAAACTTCGAGGGAGAAGTATTTGCAATCCAGCGGGCGGCAGCAATCCTCGGACAAAGGGATGACCATCGAGTGGTGATCTTTGTGGATTCACAAGCTGCCATTCTCGCACTTACTCGTAATGGTTCCTCGGATGTCTCTATGGTAATAGAATGCCGCCGAATGATTGAACAGTTGCTGGAGAGGGGACTGCATCTGGTGCTGCAGTGGGTCCCCTCGCACTGCGGGATTGAGGGTGATGAGAAGGCAGATGCCCTAGCCAAAAGAGGTGCCAATATGCCCCAGCCAAGTGTCGCTCTTCCCTACAGCTCGGCCAAACGTCTCATCGACACCAAGAAAAGGCTTGCTGTCCGCCAGGAGCATGAAAGAGCTGCTGTAGGGAAAAGCTGGGAGCCGCTGATCAGCGACCCAATACCCAGATCCCTGCCCAGAAAGCAAAGTGTCGCCTGCTTCAGGATACAAACTGGGCACGATTTCCTCGCGAAGCACTTGTGCAGAATAGGAGTTTTCGATAGCCCGCTCTGCACTTTATGCCAGACTGAGGATATGACGGCATCCCACCCCGACACATGTCCGGCTATGCAGGACATAAGAAACAGTTTTAAGCATGACGACACCGTATGGTGGAAGAAATCTGAACTTTATTGGGCTGCCCGAGCACGAATGGCCTTGGAGCCTCGTATACGGCGTAATTAAAAAAAAATAAATAACTGAACCAATATCTTCTCACTATTTTCATCCATTTTTCAATAGTAGTTGGAACGGAATCGATTCTATTTTAACGTGCTTAATTTTATTCAAAATCCAAGTCAAGGCTTCATTTTTCATGCATGCAGTTGAGGATATAAAATGGTACATAGGTAGGTTATCGTTCTTGTGTTGTCTTACCGACGGCCTCGTTATTTGGAGGTACTGAAATCGTGTTAGTTTGTGGAACTTTGTTGTAGCCACCTGAAGGAGGAATGTTTTCGACTCCTCGACTGTTATTTGTACCGGGAGCGTAGCCATTAGTAGCATTAGGTAGAACTTGAGGAGGTTTGATTGATGTGAGACGATCTAGAAATAGAGAAAAATACATTGTTTTTATAGTGTAGGGTTTCCTATGAAACTAATTAAATATAGCTGTTTAGTATTCAGGGTGTAAGCTAAACCGGTCAATTCCTGATATACTGCAGGAGTAAATTCTACAACTAATTTGCAACAAAACGTACCTCCTAGAAAAATGTTTTTAGAGGCTTCGTTTTCGAGTTATTTCAATTTAAAATTTTTTCTCGTGATTTTGACCTTACGCCATTAAATTGATCATAACTCTTTTAATTTGCTGTGATAATTACAATTTGAGGATACCGTTGGGAAGAGCATTATTTCCTATCGGAAAGATGCTTTACCTTTTTTTGAGTCAAGGTTTAAGACATAAAAAAGCCCTCTGAAAAGAAAATTTCGCATAATTTGGGAAACCTCGAATTTTTTCAATCGCAAATTGAACAAAGAGAACCAATTTTTTCGAAATGCAAGAACAGTGAAAACTGCGCCAAAATCTCAGCTTTCCAACGGTATAGTCATTTTCATTTTTAACGTGGGGCTTCTTACAGAAATTTGCGTTTGAGGGTGGAAAACGTGAACTTTTTAAACGAAATCAGCTAAGACGATCTGAGGGGGTTGGACGATGGAAGTGGGTGGGTGGGCCCCGCAGTAGATAGCGAGGCCTCCAGAAACGGGAGGCCGCACAGTGGGGCAAAAAAGCAAAAAACCGCTTATAAGTAGAATTTTTGAAAGTCGAGATTTGGTCCATGAGATTAAAGAAAATGGTTTGTTTGTTATCAAAGCAAGTGCCAAACGGCTAAATTGATGAGTAGACCGCAGAGATTTTTGTTTGATCAGAAAAAACCTGTGAAAAGTTTTAAAAATTTGTGAACATTTTGATGGAATGCAAAATGATAATTAATTCATTTTTAATATATATTTTTCATCGAGATGGTCCAAATATATTTTTATTAGCTTACATACTGTAGAAGAAGTTCAAATAATCAGTTTTCAGTATTAGAATAAAATATTTCTGCGCTATAATATTATATTATAATACATAGTATATTCATTTCACTGCACAGTTTTTGCGCACCTGAATTTCCACGATCTACAGAAGCCTCTACCTATCTAGAAATACCCAACATTAGTTTGCTGCGTTCACTAGCATTTGTGGGCTCTAGAGGTGTATTTATCTTGAAAAAGTGAGTATACCTTTCCAAAGTTTGCTTGACGTGACTGCAGCACGATTGCAGAAATCACTTAGCATTCACAAACAGCCTATGTTCCAACAACACAATGATTCAATTTTGAAGTGGATGTAAGGTTGTGATGGTTCCTCAAGTTAAAGTCAATAGAAACAAAGTTTTGAAGACCCTCAAACGTGGGTAAAATCCAACCATACATTGAGGAAGGCGATGAAAAGGTCGAGTGACGATGATGGTGAAATGGCAGCAGGTTACTTGAATATAAGTTAAAGAATTTTTGTTTTTTTTTACTTTAATTTCATCGTTTAATGATTCGTAAACAATGTTTCAAATTTCAATGACTTGTAAAATAACAAACTTACAATTTCTGGCAACATAGCCAACCAATAAATCATTTTCTTTGCAAATATTTCACAAAATTGCCCTGGTTCTTGAATTTTAAACACAAAGAAAACGTGGAACTGATCCAAAAATGGTTCCGTTGGATTCTGCGAAGAAAAATATTCATCACTACCCAACAAACTTTTTTCGGATATAGATATAGACACCTGACATAACATTTAGCACAGTGACAGCACATTTTAGCGTTTCCGCCCCACTGTGGGCCTGAGCGCTGATTTCGTTGAAAAAGTTCACGTTTTTCTGCTGGGAAAAAAATTTCTAAGAGGAACTTTTTGTAGCAAATTAGTAGTAGAATTGACTCCTGCTAGAAAGTGGATTTTTCGAAGAAAACCTTCATTTTTCGTACATAAAATATATAAGCATTATTCGTAGATATGGTAGTGAGCATAAAGTAACACCTTTGTACTCAATAAAAACTTGAACTTCAACTTTATGAGACTCAAACAACATTTAAGGTTCAGTAGACAAAATATTGCAGAGTCTTCCGTTATTTCTTTTAAGAAAAAATCCACTTTCTAGCAGTCAATATTATTCGAAAGCATCACCATTTGATTCCGCGTGAAAAATTACATAGGAAACGATACCAAACTTGTCAAGTACCTAATCTTCAGATCTTGTAAAACACACGTTTTTTGGCATTCAAACTTGGTTTACTCTTCCAATTTGAATTTTAAAAAGAAAAAAATATAGACCGTGGGAAAGCTGATAATTTGAGCACGTTTTTCCCGAAGAACGCTCATCGAAATGGGCAGGGATTCAGAATAAAAACTTCGATAAAAAAGTCAAATTTCGAAGAAAAAATAAATAAATAAAAGTTTGCTTTTTGACTTGATTTAAAAAAAATATTTTATTGTTATAAGATTTTAGTTTTGCTTTGGAAATTTTACACTCTAATCAATAACTGTTATTGATGGATACGAAGAGATGCCACATAAATAAATAAATCCAATGTTAACCAGATATAAATTATTTACTTCGATAATTTGTGAAAATATATTTAAATTGTCTATTCTGAACAAGAGCAGCAGCACCATCACACTTTTCGAGTTAGACATGAAACGAATGCAAGAGAACTTACTTTTAGGATGGGCTGGTAGATGAGGCTTCGTAGCATTCTGTAAAAATATAATAATGTTGTAACAAGTAAACTCGTAATATCAAATGATGTGAGTCACAGAACAATCAATGAAACGGGAAACGAAAATAACTTAAATGAGCTTCATCATGCAGCATTCGATTAACAAGCTTTCATTACAATAAATCCACAGATCACACAGACAGCACGAGCATTGACACAACCTTACTGTCACGTGAGACAACCTTACATGAGAAAAAATTTGTCTAAAAGGAACTCCATTCAATGTCAATTTAGAATAGTAAGATACCAAATCACAATAAGTGCAAAAAAAGTCTGCCAAGTGGGTGTGGCACATAGCTTCCTCGTATCCATAACCCGATTGTGTAGATGATCCGATGCATAGTAGTTAATATCCCTGAAAATTACATTGAAATCGGATGGAAAATGTAAAAGTTATGGCCGTTGCAAGGAAATTCACGTTTGCGCAAGCGCAGTGGCTACTATCAGTCCGAAGGTTGTGATTTTCATAGGGGACCGTCTACACACCAACCCGCACAATCCCTGAAAATTCCATAGAAATCGGACAATAACATCGTATAGTTATGCCCGTTACAAGGATTTCATGACAGACACACAGACAGACAGACACGGAACCAAAATTGTTCAGAAAGGTCTAAAACGCAAAACGCGAGTGAAAATTTTGATTTTGGAGAACTTTTCATTTTTTCATCCTTGAAAAGTGAAAACAAAGCTTCCGCTACCTTGGTAGACTCGGAAGCAATATAAACGGTGAAAGAAGCTCAGGGAAGAAGTTAACAACTCACACAAGTTTTTTTCAACTTTCTCCAACAATTTACTGATGTTACTTGACAGGGATGAAAATTAAATTAACAAAATTAAAAAAGACGGTTGATCCCATCTATGGATGTCCAATAAAGAAGATAAAAAGACAAGTACCAATAAACAGGAGATATCTCCATAAACAATTTATATTTAGATTGGTTTGCATCGAATATAATGACAATCATTGAATAAAGGTAAATTCAATTTCAATTGTCGGAAAAGTTGATCTCAAGTACCTACAATGGAAAAAATTAGCCAAATTTAAAGTTCTGTAGTTTTTAACTGTGTAGAAGAGGCTTAGTAATGTGAGTTTCATACCTAAAAATTGAGATCTGGAATAATTTAATTGAACGTTATTACATAGGTACCTACATTTTCTACAATGGAACAAACCTAAAGGAAAAACACATGAGGAATACACATGGAAAATGTCATTCAATTCATCAGATTTAATTTATTGGAGAGTTGGTACCTTTAACATATCTGCGTAACTATGCACCCTGCATGAATTAACGTTGAAATGGAAGATTATATATTGGTTTGTGACTTTGAAATGACCACACCAAGATGCAAGAAAAATGCCATGCTCAAAATTAATATAAACTTGGTAAAATTCAGATGGTGAATGAAGGAAATTTGAGACAAATCCGGAGAAGAGAAAAAATGCAGCAGATTACTGATGTGTTTACCGTTCTTGGGTTAGGAAGGCTACTAACTGACAAGGAGGGTTTATCCTTAATATTTCCGTTGTCGCAATCTGTGGAAAAAGCCTCGAGATTGCTTTCATCGTCGTCTTCTTCATCCTCATCCCAAGAAGTAGAAGAGTCCTTCATCCAATACCAAGTTACCATGTATTACATGAATGTATACACAATAAATGTTGATTAGCATCATGCATCAATGTTAAATACATACATATATGTTAATTCAAACATAAATATTAATTCAAAATGATCCTACAATAATTAGTGCTCAATAGAAATTTCAGTAAGCCAACTTGAATATATGTAATTAAGGTGGAGGAGTCATGCGGTGTAGCCTTTTGGGTTAGTTCAGCCACAACAGGAACTATCAGTGATGGAATAATGGAATACCTAGTGAGTGATTGAATAATGAGAATGAAACAGTGAGTACTTATGTTATCTGCTTATGAACAGATATTTTTTGATAAACAACTTTTTTTCAATTCTTGTTATTCATTTTCAATTGAGTTTTTCTTTTCACGTTTCTCTGTTTTGGTCTAAAATTAATTTGATGAAGTCAACCTCCCAGTAAGGGAATCACCCTGAACCCTTCCAGAACTTGAGCATATGGTTCGGACAATGGGGTATTTCGGTGGGTCGGAAATTCAGGGTTTTGACTTCAAATTTGGATTCAGTACCATTGAAAACCTCTATACTCCAACTTTTCGCCCAATGATACTTGGAATGACTCGATCCAAGGTCAGCAAATTAATACTTAATATTAATCCCAGTAAGGGAATCACCCTGAACCCTTCCAGAACTTGAGCATATGGCTTGACAATGGGGTATTTCGGTGGGTCGGAAATTCAGGGTTTTGACTTCAAATTTGGATTCAGCACCATTGAAAACCTCTATACTCCAACTTCTCGCCCAATGATACTTGGAATGTCTCGACCCAAGGTCAGAAAGTTAATACGTCACAACAACTTACTATGTCACATCATTCAAATCTTCAAATTTCATTAGCTTCCCTAATTTCTTCTAAACATTTTCTCGACGAACAGACCCGATTAACGTTATTTCTGACTCATGCTCTTTTGAATTTTTTTTAATTGACTGAAATACCGCATTTCGTAGCTAGGGACTTCAGGAATACAGAGTGCTGTGTGGAAGAGCTTAGTCACTTGAGCACACCAGAGGGGTAAATGATTCTCTTCTGTCCTCTGCAGCCCTATTATACTTAGAATGTTTCCCTAGCCTTGCCTTGGGTACAAGAAAACGCGGCGTCTGGTACAATGGGATTAACTAAAAACGCCGGCCTCTCACAGTCCCAGACTGCTTTGATTTGTTATGTCAGCCACTAGCGCTGGGCTCCCATATTCAACTACTCCAAGGACAGGTTCAGTGGCAACCTCCTCAAGCGAGACCTACTATTTTTGCACAGTCGTCATAAACATAGTCGTGACCCCTCTTCACCAGATCAGCCCCCAACAATTCAAAGCCGTAGTTAACGTCAAATGTCGCAATGCATCCATCACAGCAATCTGGAAGGATTTGGCGAGTGTGACTATACCGTGGTGGGAGCGCATTGCAAAACTGGACAGATGAGAGGTGAAACCCATCTGCTCACATGGGTACAGCTGTCAGCCATCTTGAGTTATCGCTAACCCTTTCCATTGTCTATTTTTGAGTCAGATGTAGTCTCTTCAATATCTCCTGGCCGAGGTGCTCCATGGCCTCATTCCTCCAGTCTCTCTCTTCTTGGAGAACTCGAGCCACTGCTTCGAAACGTCTCTCATGACTCAATTAATTTCCTATTGTAAAGGAATCCCCTAACTTATCAGCAAAGTAACCCTTGTTGCTTCATCATGTCAATGCTTCCTTACCAGCTAGCTTTTGGCCAGTTCAGGAAGATATGCATAGGGCCCTGTCGTCGCCAGATTCGACGAGTTGATTTAATCTTCTACGAAACATTATTATTATCAAACAAATGTTGAAATTCAAGCTGCTGATTCACCTTTTGGTTTTTGAAATAAAGTTTTCAAAAATTCTGGGTTCAAGAGAAATACTAGTTTATTCAAAGTATGAGTAAAGAATGAGCTGGAATTGAATGAGAATTTGGAAGTAGTGTTGTAAGGGAGGTAAGTATGAAAGGTTGATAAGTTAAAAGGTAGAAAGTTGGTACAGGTAGAGAAGGGAAGCAAAGAGAATTCTTGCCAACGACACCTGTTCCTGGAGTAAATCAAACCACGCACGTATATTCTGAAGTTAACCCACAGAAGATGAATTATCTGCGTACGAGACCTGTTTCCACCAGTCACTTTTCAGATGTTTTACCAGCTGTAGGGTTCTGAATGCATACATTAGCATCCCGAGATTGCCTTAGGCCATCATGAGAAAGGGGTTTTTAAATAGTTTTCCCGTCTTTTGTCGTCATAGAAGTAAAAAATATAATTCTTTATTAAAACTTTATTGAAAAGATTGTGACAATATAGCATGCACTAGTACGCCTCTACGTAAGTTAATAATAGAGTAGCTCATTACTGGTGATGTAGACGAGTAAGTATTTGAGCAAATCTGCACCAGAAAAGTAAGAATCAAGTGGCGAAGAGTTTTTCACCAATCTTCGCTACTGAATTCTGATAAAAAACTGAAAATATATCGACGTCCGGGCCTTTGGTGTCATCCAAAGAACGGATAGAAAAAAGAATCGCCGAAATCTGTCCATAGGGTAATACATAATGGGCAATTATCACATACTAATATTGGATTTTTAAAGATCTTTCTCCACCAACAAAATGTAAAATTGAACAGTTGAGAAATAAATAAACTGCTTTTTGGAAATGATTAGACTACCTATATGAAATACTCGCTCGATGTATACTTTGTTAACCTACCACGCTGGTCTCGTTCAATCACAGCGCATTTACAGTACCCAATCATCGAATTTATACTGTTTCTCCGGTCTTTTTTATCTTGATTTTCAGATTTCTCTCTTCAATAATTAAGGAAGGCGCGTTTATTTTCATGATAATTCCCCTGATATTTCCTCATTATTCGGAAGAGAAAAAACGTTGGAAGGATGCGAACGCCTTGAGTTTCGTTTCAAGTGGTGATTTAACATACAGTAGATAGACAACGAAGAGGATATAGATTTTTTTTGTCATTCGATATGAATGACAATAATTTGGACAGATATATATTTTAAACTGAGATCGGGTTAAATTACTCTCTATTTAATTAACTGGTGATTGAGATAGATGGTGCCTAATCAAAAATATGATTTAAACAACAATTAATACAGTTGCAACGACATATAAACATCATCAAGCAACATGTTTGATGTAGTCACTGAGTTAATAGCATTTCCAAGTCAAATTAATCCTTTTCCAAACCAAATTAATCTTTTTCCAAACCAAATTAATCTTTTTCCAAACCAAATTAAACTTTTTCCAAATCAAATCAAATGTTTTCCATATCAAATTAATCCTTTCGCAAAAATTAGCAAAGTGAAAACTTATGCGAATTGCAGGCGTTGCAGAAAAACGTGAGGAGTTTTTAGCTGTAGAATGTGAAGAATTTACGATTTTTCTGTCTGATATCTTCGGAGGCTCCCAAAGATGAGGCTATTGAGTAATCCTTCCTAACGCCATTTCTCACTTGTCTTCGCTACCTACTGCTTTTTCCTTGAAAATTTACACGAATTTTAATTGAATTTCCAAGATGATGTTCTGATGATATACTCACTTTGTGATGTTTAGGTACTTTACGGCAATATATTGTTATGTTGTGGAAAAAGATTAATTTGGTTTGGAAAAGGATTAATTTGACTTCGAAATGCTTTAGAAAGTTGTCAATTTAAGAAAAAAAAGCCACTAACTTCCATTTGTGGAAGTTAGTGATTTATGGAACTTTCGAAACTGAACTGTTAATTAGTGTACACAGCACAATCGTCGATCTTTTCGTGGGATCGGGAGGCCACTGCGTTAGCAAGATCTGTGCTCGTATTAGTCAGAACAATTTATGAGCTAAATTTGCTTACGACTAGATGAACCATAACTAAGAAGACTACCTATAGTGCAAAACTATTGAAATCGTCTACTATCACATAGCTCAAATGAATGTCGGTATGCCTAATAATGTAAGAAACGTAAAAAAAGAAAATCATGACTTACCCTAGAAAGCTTATGCGGCTCCATGGGAGAGTCATTGATTTGATGTGATGCTGGAGCAAGATTTGCATTCAGTGCGAATATCGTATCGAATTCAATCTGTGAACCAATTTATTATATTTTATTTCAATTTATTTTTCCACAAAATTCATGGACCATAAGGATATTAAATCTAAGTTTTCTAAACAATTTATTAAATTGTTAAATTATCCTGGAACACTAGAGAACGTGAGTTTTTGTTACAAAACCGTATTCCCCCTACCTTTTGACAGTCACTAAAAACACTGCAAATTATTACACATCGGTTTATTAGTTTTCTGTATATATCACTATCAAGCTTATTTTTTCAGAAAGTACCTACCCGCGAAACATTGCTATCTGGGAGTTGTGGGTGCCTTCATATTCATAACGAAATTTGATTCTTGGTTGCTAGAGAAGCACAACCGAGTAACAGAAAACTAACTCTACTCGGAGAAAGAAAAAGATCGACGGAGATTTGGACTACTTCCGCCAGTGAAGATTCATGTGCGATTCACACTCGTGTTTCAGCTTCATCATTTGACCCAAATTTGAGTGCTAAAGTTTGGGGTCTACAGAACATTCCTGAAAACAATCCTGGACAATTTCATCGAATTCGGATGAAAAATGTAGACGTTATGGCTGTTTCAAGGATTTTACGTTTGCGCGTGCGCAGAGGCTACTGTTAATTCGGGGGTAACGATTCTTATAGGGGACCATCCACACCCCAATCCGCACAATCCCTGAAAATGTCATCGAAATCGCATAAAACTATTTCTCTCAATGTAATTTAGTTAGTATTTTGAGTGATATGCTGGACTCCCTCCTCCCTCGCTCTAATCCGTAACATTTCTTCTAAGATCTGAAACAGTATTGTTCTAGGGGATCTGGAGAATCTGATTAATTAATGAGAATAATTTAATCGTTGCTGTATTCTACCCGTAGAGAACTATACGTTTCGTTTGAATACCTATTCCTCGTTGGAGATCAACCTAGGACTAGGGATGATGAATGAAAGATACAAATTGAATTAGGAAAGGTAAATAGATATATTATCCTATAATCAATGAGGCTTGTACCTATATGTGAGCGGGGAGAAGTATCAATAGAGTTTACCTATTAGATCTTCGGATTTGAACCACGAGGGTAAGGGAAGTGATCTAGCATGAAAGTATTGTACTTACAGATCGGTGTCTGGGACTAGACTGGAGAGCTATCCCTGAGTGGCGATTCAATAGAGCGGAAGAATCGCTCCATCGAATCACGAATCAGGTGACAGAATAACTGGTGCTCCGTCACAGATCCATTTTAAAAACTATACGTCGCGACGTTCAACTTTTATCTGTTAGTTTTGGTGGGCAGCCCGTAGAAGTTCACATCCGTAATTAAGGCGAAACACACAAAAACCTACGAAATAATATACAGTGTATACCGGTGTCCTGGGACCATGGTGACACCAATGATTTGGTCCATGGTGGCACAAAGAATAATTCATGAAAATGTAGAGGTATATTAATAATATTCCCTCAATGGGGATTTCGCCTCTATTTAAGATTCTGGAATTCGAAGTCAAATCCTACATATAATAGGGCCCTAGAATGAGATTAACACCAGGAATACCCAAGGGAAAACATTACCGAAAAAGAAAATGCCTATACGAGTGAAGCCTCTGTCAAAAAACACCGCGAAAATCGAGGAAGGCTGAGGGCTGCTGGCTATGTCATGTAGGGGTTTCCTCAAGTAAAACGACGCGAAAACTGACTGAATTCAGTCTGCTGTGCGCTGGCGACGCGTAAAAGAAGTATCTCAGTAAATAGTATCAGAGAACGTCAACACACGATACTCAAATAATGTGACACAAATAACGAAACTAATTAATATAGACACTAAATAAGAGAAGATAAAGACCTACCTATTAGTTTATCAAGCATTATCAAATGCTTGATAAACTAATAGGTAGAATCATATTGTAAAAAAGAGTGAGTTCTTTTAATCACTTTCGCGTCTGTGTTCTTTTCTCCCCCTAGTTTGCTCAATCCTGTGTTCAACCACGAACGCTAATAGTTTCATTTACGCTTCCGGAGGTAGCACAACTGTAGTAAGCACACGACCCCCTATGAAGTGACTCTTCCTTACTCATTCCATGAAAGGAATCAGACTGGTTAGGCAGCCAGATACGTCGGAACATGGCTGCCCCCATACAGACTGCCGCTACATTTAAAATTGCCATCTTCCCTAACTTGTTTACATTTTTTTAGGACGTCCCACAGTAAGACTTGGGCGTCCTTATGCGATCGATCTGGGGTAAAGTTGGACAACACTCAACAGAAAAAAAAAATAACCACACAGTAATCCTTTTTAGACCATTCTGAATCCAAATCTGCGAAAAAAACCATAGGTGTATGTCTGTGTGTGTGTGTGTGTGTGTATGTGTAACAAAATCTTGTGTACTCTGCCCAGGCCTTAGTTCTCAACCGATTTTCGTGGTTCTTTTTTCGTTTGACGCGAAATACTATCTAGTTGTGCACTACGGCGCCGGAATTTTGAATTTTGCTTTTTAAGGGGAGGAAAGGGGGGGTTAATGCTTAAAAAACGTGCGTTTGCGGGTATAATCTTGTAAACACTGCCCAGGCCTCAATTTCCAACCGATTTGCGTGTTTCTTTTTTTGTTTGACTAAAATAACTTCCGAGTTGTCGCAAGGGGAGGGGGTGAGTGGGGGGATAATATTCACAAAATATCCGATTTTTCAATATTTCGGTTCCTTTACTGCTTACTAATTGTACCCAAGCTTTGAAATTGAGGAAAAATTCTCATTATACCTCCGGATTTTCATGAATTATTCTCTGTACCGCCATGGAACTAATAGTGGTGCCACCATGGTGCCAGGACACCATGAACCGCATATTTCGTGTTTTTTTTTTTTTTTTTTTGTGTTTCACCTTGAATACGGATGAGAACCTCGTCGGACTGCCTACTAAAACTAACAGATGAAAGCTCAATGTTACAACGTATTTCCGCTTTGGTGCCAGACTGGTACCATTGGTGGTGGTGGTGATGGGGGGGGGGGGGGGGGTGAACTCGAATTCGCATGTTGGGTATCGTAGATCATGGATTTTAAAATGCTCTTCAGATTCGAGGCTCCCATGCCGCTAGAAATGTTAAGGTGGATAATGGTGAGGGGGGGGGTCAGTATTTCTTGCCTAAAGTAACAGATAAATTACATCGAGTGAAACAGTTTTATTGCTTACCAACTGGTTAAACTGATTCAATACTTATCCAATGGGACGTCCCCTGGAATGCATGCATTACTAAACAATATGTTTTGGATACTTTTTCGAGCAGCCCACCACGGTTTTCTTCCATTTCAGTGAACCCTCTTTCGAAACAAAATTGAAAAAATGTGAGGGAAATCCCCCATTGCAAAGCTTGGGTTCAATTAGTAAGCTATAAAGGAACCAAAATATTGAAAACTCGTATATTTCGTGAATATTTTTCCCCAACTCGCTCCCTTTCCATGCTAATTTCGATCCTCCGGTGACGTAATGTGCAACTGTGAAGTTATCTGAGTCGGACAAAAAAGAAACACGCAAATCGGTTGGAAATTGAGGCCTGGGTAGAGTTCACAAGATTATGCCCGAAAAAGTTTTTAAGCATTAACCCCCCCCCCCCCCCCCCTTAAAAGGAAAAATTCGAAATTCCGGCGATGTAAAGTACTAGATAGATATCCACGTCGAAAAAAAAGAATTCACCTACGGTTTTTTTCTCGCGGATTTGGATTCAGAATGGTCCAACACGGATTAGTACCAAAGGGTTTTTAAAATTTTTATTGAGTGTTGTCCTCCCTCCCCAGATTAATGGTATAAGGACGCCCAAAGTCTTACTATGGGACGTCCTAAAATAGTAAAATAGTTATCTAATAATATTCATGTAAAATTGTAAACTATGATTATTATTATTGTCTTTACCTCCTTCCCTTTGGTTTCACCTTTCTCGAACCATTCGACGGTGACGCTCCTCAGTGCTGTGTTGACAGAGGAAACAATCGCTGGGTGTGTCCGACCTGAAACGAATGAAATGGAGAATGAAATCCAAGCGAGGAGGAGCTCAACCACATCACTATCACCACCAACCCTGCTGGGAATTTCTGACCTGACAGTAAATCAAAAAGAAGAAGAAAGAATCGACATAGGGTGTACCTACCTATTGGTTAGTAAAGTATGAATTTCTGGCTATGTCTCAGAATTACCAAATGCATTAGGTACCATTTGATGATGCCCAGAAGTTGGGTAAGTAGCGGTGTTTTTAATTCTATTACAAAGAAACTAAGTAAAAACCGATCGTGGTGGATTTCATAGGGGACCATCTGGAGTCTCATCCACACAATCCCCAAAATAGTCATTGAATTCGGATGGAGTTTATTAAGTTGTGGTTATTGCAAGGATTTTACATTTGCGCATGCGCAGAAGCTACCGTTGATCCGATTACGATGGAATTTATGAGGGACCATCTGGAGAATTTTCTCGAATTTGGATGGCAAAAATAGATGTTACAAGAATTGCGCATGCGTTGAAACTGCTATCTATTCGGGAGTATTGCAATTCGTCTGGCACCAACCCTCATGATCTCTGAAAACGTTATCGAAATCGGATGGAAACTGTGGACCAGCGTCTACACCTCTACAACAAGCTGTAACAGGAAACTAACAGCTTGTTACAAGAATTTTACGTTTGTACGTGTACAGAGGTTGCTATAAATCCGGGGCGACGAAATGCATAGGGGACCATCTAAATTACAATCCGCAAAATCCCTGAAATCGAATTTGGGCCGAAACTTCGTATAATTCTGCCCATCAAAGCGCGCAAAGATTTGTGGACACACAGACTGACTTCAAATACACACACACAAATACCCAGACAGAAGAATAGATTCGAAACCAAAATTGTTCAGGACAATTTCTTCTTGTCCTTAGGAAGCAAAAGCAATTGTCCCTCAATTATGTTTAAAAAAAATTAAAGGTGGGAGGACTGAGGAACTGATTGACAGAGTCCCTCCGCTGCGAACCGCAGACATCTATTGTAGAATGCTTCCAGGCTGCAGTAACCTTATGAGAAGTATGTATCGAAGACTCTTCCTCCCAACTTTCTAGCGAAGCAAAAGATCAGTGTTGCCTAATAGTGTCAGGAGATCACTTCCAATGGATTGTGTATCTACAGGGTGCGGCAGCATAACTTCCTTTTTTCAAAACTGGATACAACGCATTGTATGAATCAGAAAGTTTGTAATTTTGTTTTTCCAATGTAGGTACACTACTAAAGTTTTGTTCTACATAGCTTTTAAGATGAAATCACTTGGGTGACGTCCCCCATTCTTAGATCATTGAATATACAGATTTCTGGCGTTTGTCATGACTCTTTCAAGCATAGCAGGAGTTATGTTGGAAGTTCCTTCCTGATGTCGTTCTTCAAATCTTATAGGATCCTTAGAGGGTTCACATGAACGCGGGATTCCAAAAACTCACCATTGAAAAACTCACAAGGGGACAAATCGGGAGATCCGGCCACTGCAAATCGGCCCTGATTAAGATGAGGGGAAGTGTTCCCTCGATACGGCCATCTTGTTGTTATTGGATTTTTGTTTGTTTTTTGCACATTTGGTTCCAACAAGACGGTGCAACGACACACATCGAAGAGCATCGATGGCTGTTTTGAGGGAACAAAAAATGCCTCCAAGTAATTTTGACATTTCATGTCTTCACTTTGGCACATGAACGAAAAAACGTCACAAAAAAGCGTCACAAAATTGGTCACGTTGCAGTTAGTTTTTCAATGATTTCCACTTACTAAGGTTCGTATAAAAATCCTTCACCATTCGTTGGAAAGCCCTAAATTTATGCATGAATTATATAAAATGCATATAACGACCCAATGTGTTGCAGACTCATATACAAGCGTTATTTTTACTTACAACCAAGTCCTTTTGGTTTATTATTTTCAATAATGAACCTTTGGAATCGACCAAGAAAAAAAAAATTTTAACACCCCCTCAAAATTTGATGGTTTACGTTTCAAGGTACGTAGAATCCAAAAATCGAATAAAAACTTGGCCGTCCGTCCGCCGTACGCCGTACGCGGCACTTTTGCCACTTAGCATTGACCGATTTTGATGAAATTTGGTATGTAGGCTCCATTTGGGGTCTAGTTGTGCCCCGAAGCTTTTGGTTGATGTAGGTCACTCCTAAGGGTTCCAAAATCAATTTTGAAATTTTGAAAACGCTCTAACTCAAAAAATTTCGATATAAAGGTATTGTTTTTCCTTCAATTTAAGATTCTAAGGAATTTTTAGAATTTTTTGAGACCACGCGGAGCTCTGTAGGACAAACCGTTCGCTCCCTACGAAAATTTAAGGGTTTATATTGAAATACATATATATATAAATCAAAACACGAGTGTGAATCGCAAAAGAGGCCTAATCTCCGTTCAAATTAGAGCTGACCAAAATGCAATCGATAGTTGGTAATTTTGATTTTTTTTGATTTTTTTTTTTGATTTTTTTTTTTTTTTTTTGATTTTTTTTTTCTTCTCTTTATATTGGATGGTTGGTGGCTTTGCAGACGAGTGATCTATATAAAAATAATAAACCATTGTGTAATAATTTGCAGCGTTTGGTTTATTATTTTCAATAATGAACCTTTGGAATCGACCAAGAAAAAAAAAATTTTAACACCCCCTCAAAATTTGATGGTTTACGTTTCAAGGTACGTAGAATCCAAAAATCGAATAAAAATTTGGCTGTCTGTACGCCGTACGCGGCACTTTTGCCACTTAGCATTGACCGATTTTGATGAAATTTGGTATGTAGGCTCCATTTGGGGTCTAGTTGTGCCCCGAAGCTTTTGGTTGATGTAGGTCACTCCTAAAGGTTCCAAAATCAATTTTGATATTTTGAAAACGCCCTAACTCAAAAAATTTCGATATAAAGGTATTGTTTTTCCTTCAAATTAAGATTCTATAGAATTTTTAGAATTTTTTGAGACCACGCGGAGCTCTGTAGGACAAACCGTTCGCTCCCTACGAAAATTTAAGGGTTTAAATTGAAATATATATATATATAAATTCAAACACGAGTGTGAATCGCAAAAGAGGCCTAATCTCCGTTCAAATGAGAGCTGACCGAAATGCGATCAATGGTTGATGATTTTGATTTTTTTTTTTTTTTTGATTTTTCTCTTCATATTGGATGGTTGGTGATTTTGTAGACGAGTGATCTATATAAAAATAATACACCGTTGTGTAATAATTTGCAGCGTTTTTATTTTTAGAGGCTTCGTTTTCGAGTTATTTCACTTTTAAGATTTATTTCGTGATTTTGACCTTATACTCAGTAAAACGGCTATAACTCCCCGAATTTCCATGTAAACTAAAATCTGATTTACCCTTGATGGAAAAAACCCATATTTCAAATCGGAAAAACGGGTGAAATTGGACTTGAATCGAAAAATTGGTCAAATCTTAGAAATCTTGACGTTTTTCAAACGCATTACGTTCTGTAATCCGACACGTGAATTTTTACCTGTAGGCCTAAAAAATGCGCAGAGATGTCAGCTTTCCAACGGTCTAGTCATTTCTGTTTTGAAAGTGGTGCTCATCACAGAAATTTGTGTTTGAACGTGGAAGAACGTGAATTGTGGTTTATTATTTACAATAATGAACCTTTGGAATCGACCAAGAAAAAACATTTTTAACCCCCTCCCCTCCCACTCAAAATTTGTCGGTTTACGTTTCAAGATACGTATAATCCAAAACGCTGCAAATTATTACACAATGGTTTATTATTTTTCTATAGATCACTCGTCTGCAAAGCCACCAACCATCCAACATGAAGAAAAACATCGATCGTATTTCGGTCAGCTATAATTTGAACGGAGATTAGGCCTCTTTAGCGATTCACACTCGTGTTACTGATTTATCGTACGTCCAAACCTTAAATTCTGGTAGTGACCGAACGGTTTGTCCTACAGAGCTCCGCGTGGTCTCAAAAAATTCTACAACTTCTATACTAATTAAATTGATGGAAAAGCCATACTTTTATATCAAAATATTTTGAGTTAGGGCGTTTTCAAAATTTCAAAATTCATTTTTGAACCCTTAGAAGTGACCTACATCAACCAAAATCTTCGGGGCAAAACTAGACCCCAAATGGAGCCCACATACCGAATTTCATCAAAATCGGCCAATGCTAAGTGGCAAAAGTGCAGCGTACGGCAGACGGACGGCCAAATTTTTATTCGATTTTTGGATTCTACGTACCTTGAAACGTAAACCATCAAATTTTGAGGGGGTGTTAGACAATTTTGTTTCTTGGTCGATTCCAAGGTTCATTACAGAAAATAATAAACCAAAATCGAATAAAAATTTGGCCGTCCGTCCGCCGCACTTTCCTTAGTTCCCATGCACCGATTTTGATGAAATTTGGTATGTGGGCTCCATTTGGGGTCTAGTTGTGCCCCGAAGATTTTGGTTGATGTCAGTCACTTCTAAGAGTTGAAAAATTAGGGTTGAAATTTTGAAAATGCCCTAACTCAAAATATTTTGATATAAAGGTATTGTTTTCCCATTAATTTAAGATAGCATTGAATTTTTAAAATTTTTAGGGACCATGCGGAGCCCTGTAGTACAAACCGTTCGCTCCCTACGAGAACTTAAGGGTTGGACTGGCTGTAGGCCTAATCTCCGTTTAAATTTTAGCTGACCGAAATGCGATCGATGTTTTTCTTCATGTTGGTTGGTGGTAACAATGGCAAAGCCGTGTTCTTTGCAGACGAGTGATCTATATAGAAAAATAACAAACCATTGTGCAAATTTGCAACGTTTTTCAACGGAATCAGCGCTCCTGCTAAGACGATCTGAGGGACTGGACGATGGGAGGGGTGGCAAAGTTGGTCAAAATCTTACTCATGAATGTGATCAAGATTTTTAATGAAAAGTATGTTTCTATGATTAAAAATAAGATTGAATTTGTATTCACACATAAGAGTATGATTAAAATCATAATCAATGAGTGAATAAGAATAAATTCTTAATCAAAGGAAATGACTGTGTAATTAATTTATGATTAAACGCAGGTTCATGTAATTTTCCCATGATTACTCGCGGATTTCTATGATTACTCACGGGTTTCGGGGATTAATTACGGATGTCTGTAATTAATCATACATGTCCTGTGATTAATCACACAAAAGCAGATTATTAGTCCCCTTTACACGTGCGTTCTATCGCGGATGCTCCGAGCGTTCGGGGAACCTCGCACACTCAATCACGCGTACTTGCCATGTTGGAACTTTTTGGACATTCATTCCTTCCCTGGCGATTGCTCTTGCCGGATTCCCTTTAGAAGGGAAAGAACGACCATGTAAATGCGATTCGTCTGTGATAGATCGCATGAAACTGGCGCACGTTGGCGTGTATGAAAAACAAAAGTTTTCCTTGGAGCGTGTTTCCGTTTGAAGCCTATTTGAGTTAAGAATTTGACACTTGACAATTTTGTTGCCTCCAGGTGTTCAATGATTGTAAAAAGATATGGACATCATTTCGAGGCGTGAAAGAACCCTTGCGGTTAAATTAGCGATCTCGCGCTGTTGGGCAGTATGTAGGTCTAATGTATGTAGGGCAGTATGTAGGTCTAGTATGTAGTCCATGAGTCAATTTGGCGGCCGTAGAGGAGGGAGTACCAAATTACAAAATTTCAAAAGTGTAAAATTTTAAATGTTCGTTTTTTACGTTTTACGACATTTTGAACACTTTAGTCAACATAAAAAACGGGGTTCGACCCAAATTTGCTGGATGTATCTGTATTTTTCTGTATCTATTTCTATTTATGATGCTGTAGCTAGTTATTTTTTACTATAACTACCAACAGCCTATTTTTGGTTTATTATTTTCAATAATGAACCTTTGGAGTCGACCAACAAAATAAATTGTAACCCCCTCAAAATTTGTTGATTTACGTTTCAAGGTACCTAAGTAGAATCCAAAAATCTAATAAAAATTTGGCCGTCCGTCCGCGGCACTTTCCTTAGTTCCCATGGACCGATTTTGATGAAATTTGGTATGTGGGCTCCAATTGGGGTCTAGTTGTCCCCCGAAGCTTTTGGTTGATGTAGGTCACTTCTAAGGTTTTTTTTTTGTTGCGGAAGGTGGGGAACTCTTTGAGAGCGAAGGGGAAGTTCACCCCAACAGTGTTGGACTCCCCATGCATTGGGCCTACCAACTAAAACCCCACTCCCTCTGCTCAGGACTCACCCCGGAACCACTTGTACAGTATTACTTCAGGGTGAGCCCTTTTTTTGTGCCAAATGGCTGCTCCTACTTCTGGTCTCTCCTTCAATTCTATTCCTCATCTTCCTCCTCCCATCTTCCATCCAGCTTTTGGTTTATTATTTTCAATAATGAACCTTTGGAATCGACCAAGAAAAAAAAATTTTTAACACCCCCTCAAAATTTGATGGTTTACGTTTCAAGGTACGTAGAATCCAAAAATCGAATAAAAATTTGGCCGTCCGTCCGCCGTCCGCGGCACTTTGGTCACTTAGCATTGACCGATTTTGATGAAGTTTTGATGAAATTTGGTATGTGGGCTCCATTTGGGGTCTAGTTGTGCCCCGGAAATTTTGGTTGATGTAGGTCACTTCTAAGGGTTCCAAAATCGATTTTGAAATTTTGAAAACGCCCTAACTCAAAAAATTTTGATATAAAGGTATTGTTTTTCCTTCAATGTAAGATTCTATAGAATTTTTTGAGACCACCCGGAGCTCTGTAGGACAAACCGTTCGCTCACTACGAGAATTTAAAGTTTGGACGTACGATAAATCAGAAACACGAGTGTGAATCGCAAAAGAGGCCTAATCTCCGTTCAAGTTAAAGCTGACCGAAAAGCTATCGATGTTTTTCTTCATGTTGGATGGTTGGTGGCTTTGCAGACGAGTGATCTATATAGAAAAATAAAAAATAATAAAACATTGCGTAATAATTTGCAGCGTTTTTGCTTTGAGGACTGATGTGACAAATACTGCCATTGCGTCCCAGCTCGACTTGTTCTTAATCATCTCATGTATGATTGTCTGTGGACGCAACGTTCCGATCACCTCTTCCGCACTCCTCACTCTAAAGGTTGAAATTTTGAAAACGTCCTAGCCCAAAAAAAATTGATATAAAGGTATTGTTTTTCCATTAATTTAAGATAGTATTGAATTTTTAGAGACCACGCAGAGCTCTAAAGTACAACCTGTTCTCTCCCTACGAGAAATCATAATCAGAAACACGAGTGTGAATCGAAAAAGAGGCCTAATCTCCGTTCAAATTTTATCTGACCAAAATGCGATCGCTGTAGGTACGTTGTAGGTATGTAGTATCTATGGTTGGCAGGTGGTGATAATGACAAAGCCGAGTTCTTTGCAGACGAGTGATCTATATAGAAAAATAATAAACCTTTGTGTAATGATTTGCAGCGTTTTTCATTGCTAGAAGCTGCTTCGGTATCTCATTTCTTTCTAAGTTAATTGTAGCCCATTTTGGACTTAACCCCCTATCCCCAACAAGCACAGAATTATACTCAAAACCAAAGTGTTTCCCCTCCCTCTCGAACATCTTCACGTGCAAGCTTGACCGCTCGATTTTGGTTTATTACTTTCAATAATGAACCTTTGGAATCGACCGAGAAAAAAAAATTTTTCAACACCCCCTCAAAATTTGATGGTTTACGTTTCAAGATACGTAGAATCCAAAAAGCGAATAAAAATTTGGCCGTCCGTCCGCCGTACGCGGCACTTTCCCCACTTTGGCCGATTTTGATGAAATTTGGTATGTGGGCTCCATTTGGGGTCTAGTTGTGCCCCGAAGATTTTGGTTGATGTAGGTCACTTCTAAGGGTTCAAAAATGAATTTTGAAATTTTGAAAACGCCCTAACTCAAAAAATTTTGATATAAAGGTATTGTTTTTCCTTCAATTTAAGATAGTATAGAATTTTTAGAATTTTTTGAGACCACGCGGAGCCCTGTAGGACAAACCGTTCGCTCACTACGAGAATTTAAGGTTTGGACGTACGATAAATCAGAAACACGAGTGTGAATCGCAAAATAGGCCTAATCTCCGTTCAAATTAAAGCAGACCGAAATGCGATCGATGTTTTTCTTCATGTTGGATGGTTAGTGGCTTTGCAGACGAGTGATCTATATAGATCACTCGTCTGCAAAGCCACTAACCATCCATATAGTACCATATAGTATAGTACCATATAGAACCATATAGTAAAATAAAAAATAATAAACGATTGTGTAATAATTTGCAGCGTTTTTGTTTCCCTTTGCCCTTTTTCTCCGGCGCCTTCAGACGCACAATCTTTCGTGAGCGATAAGGGTTTTCCGCGGGTAAGACTAATTGGGCCAATTGCCCTTTTGACTTGCAGGTAAAGATTTATCAATCTGTGGTTGGGACACTTGAGAGGGAAGTGGAGCAGGGAGAGCGGGCAGGAGCGCGGACGTGGGCCGAAGGTGGAAGGTGAGCGGCGATCAGAGACGAGGACGGGGAACCCATAAAAGGAGACGGAGCTAAGCTGGAGCCTGGAGGTGACTCATGATCGCGCCGTGAGTTCGGTGCTCCAACCTTCTGCAAGTTGCTCAGGTGCCCTTAGATATCAGAAGAATCAGGAGTACCTTTCTCACGCCTCTGACCACCGCCCAATGATTCTTCAAACATTCCGACAGACACATTACTGGCACGCAGTATCTATTCTCATGATCATCATCAACGGACCGATTTGCGTGGTTATTAGCATGGAACATGCTTTAGTCTTGGAATAATCACCCGAAAAAGGTCAAGCGGGAGGGCTGACGGGCGTTATGTCACGCGGGGGTTATTCTTCACCAATCCTCCCCATCCCTACTCTGCCGAAAAGCGCGCCCAAAGCATGTTCCGTGTTTCTTGAATTTTAGCCATAGGCTCTAAATAGTAAGGCGAGACCCGAAGGATGATTCAAGGAGAGGTTGATTTTTTGTTTCTGTGATTTTTATTACAGAAATCTATCTAGTTGAGCTTATTTTACTAAAATTAAGGCGCATACTGACAATGACTTCAGCGCGCTACCTAGTCCTCAATTCTCAACCGATTCACTCATTTATTTTTTTGTTCCACACTCACACAACTTCTTAGCTTCACGTTACACCCCCAGAATATCCTACCCTCAAAGGAAGTAGGATTGGGAACTACAATCTCACGAGACCACAACTCGAGAGACTTCAACCCCGCAAGATCACAATCCTATTATAATATAATCCTATGGGATATATATGATATATATCCTATTACAATATAATATAATTGAATGAGCAAGCGAGCAAGATTTAATAGGGGGAGGATCAACTAGAGGACTAAACTTGATCGAATCTAGGAAGTCGCTAGTTTTTCTAACGAAGCTAAATAATTTTGACCTGTAAGTCTAAAACATGCGCCAAAGGCTCAGCTTTCCAACTGTTTATTATTTTTTAAATTTACAATCAAATTTAGGGCAGAAATTTGTGTATAAATATGTGAATTATTTTTTCAACGAAATCAGCGTTCCAATTCCGTGGTTGGACGAAGGGGGTGCTACGCTATTTACTGTGCTTCCCACCAAAACGCTTATTCCATTTTAAAAAATTCATGTTTTTTCCGCGTTCAAACACGAATAACTCCCCTAAACTCGATTGAAAAAAATGTGTTAATTGACAGATGGAAAACTGAGCTTTTGGCGCATGTTTAGGCTTACATGCAAAACTGAAATGCAAAATTATCTAGCTTTAGGGTGCGTAAGAAAAACTAGCGATTTCCTAGATTTGATCAAGTTTGGTCCTCTAGTTGATCCTATCCCTATTAAATCTGGCTCGCTTGCTCATTCAATTGGGTGCTTCATTGGTAGATCACTGAACTTGCTTATGCAATTGGTTGTGATTCGCAGTTTCACAGGATTATAGTCTGGATTGTAATAAGTAAGTCTCGTGGTGTCTTGTAAGTCTCGCTGGATTGTATTATCACAGGATTGTGATCTTGTGGGGTTGAAGTCCCGCCAGTTGTGGTCTCGCGAGATTGTAGTTCTCATGTACCCTAACCTCCTTCCTTTAATTTTCAGAATCAACTTACTTACTTTGTAAAATTCGGATGAACCGATTGAAAGAAATCGGTTCAGGGCGGGTTCAAATTACCTCCCAGGCAACGCACGGGTAAGATTTGATTCGAACGCCGGGATTCCCCATTGAAGAGGGTGATGACCACGATGCACATATTCCCATAAAAATCGGCTCCGCACTGTTCCCCACAATGTCCACAATTCACAGCAACTTTCGAACGAAGGGACCGATTTCAATGAAATATTTCGCATCACGCTCATCACCCTCTTAAATAAAGGATCCCGATGTCTGAATCAATTTTTACCTGCGCAATACGGTATCGAGCAAGCAAATGTT
The DNA here is from genome assembly GCA_009739505.2 of Apolygus lucorum. Lineage (NCBI taxonomy): Eukaryota > Metazoa > Arthropoda > Insecta > Hemiptera > Miridae > Apolygus > Apolygus lucorum. The sequence goes on along the minus strand of CM019167.2, from coordinate 52,941,545 downwards.
GAATGAGGAGTTCTGACCACCTACCCACAACCGTCCCGTATACCTATTGAATACGAGTAAGCTACGTGCCTTAGCACCCAGTTATCTGATTGTTTTCATTAGATCATAAAATTATACTGCATGACTTGGAAGTGTTTAACTATGCATATGTTCGCCGAGTATTGCGTTCACGCTCCCCAGAACTGCGGAGGCTCGGAAACCTACCGTTTTATATCAATATCGATCGAGCTCATTAGCAGATATCTTCGCTTTGCGTGCGCCCGAAACTGAAAAGTTGAGTTGAGGTAGATGGGTACCAGCCAGTCCCGCACCACGTGCCTCTAAGTACAGCTTTTCCATCGCATCGCTAATTTCTCAACCGTCCACCACAATATCAGATCACCGATCTGCACAATAACAACTCCTAACCCCTCGTGTCCAGACAGGCGAGGTAAAGAATGTCTATCTCATTGGTATGACGTCGACGTGGTAACTATAGGTTTATTCGAACCACACGTATATGGTTAAGGAGTTTCAGTCATGCAGCATATACGTTAATGATCAAATTTTCAAATACGCGAATTTTGAACGATCAGAAAAGTTTTAAACGTGATGGCCTTTTTCTTTACGAATTTATACTGTAAGCTGATTCCGAAATTACCATGTTATAATTAGGTACAATTAGACAGAAGGCCAAAAATTAATTCGTAAATGCACATTCAAATTAATTCATAGAAGAAGAAATACGTTTATTGAATGAACATTAGAACAGATTTAAAGATAATAAATGTCATCCAAATAAACAATTTACCAGCTTGGTATTGAACCGTGAGAAATTGGGGAAAAAAAGAAAGAAATGAATGAATGAATTAATTAATTCATAAGATGCATTTTCTGTGAATAAAATTTCAAATATAATACTAAAGAGTGATTTTGAAATCAAATTTATTTGTATTCACGATGCGAATTTATTGTACCTAATTCACAACCACTTGGATCTCTGTAGGACCAACCGTTCGCTCCGTACGAGAACTGAGGGTTGGACTTACGATAAATCAGAAACACGAGCGTGAATCGCAAAAGAGGCCTAATCTCCGTTGAAATTTTAGCTGAACAAAATGCGATCGCTGTTCGTTTCTTCGAATTGCACTTAGTTCTGCATCCTTAGCAACCGGTAATCAAATTTCCTAATAATTAGGACATAATAATAATTCCTAATAATCCCAGTTTCTTCGATTATTTCTTCCAAATAAACTTGATTGTGAAGGTGTGAAGGTAATTATGTGGTAGGTAGGTTGGTTAGTAGTACTACTACTTAGCAGTTGGTAGTGGTTAGCTATGGTTGGTAGTTTTAAAAAAAAAGTGACAATGGCAAAACTGCGATCTTTGCAGACGAGTTATCTATACAGGAAAATAATAAACCTTTGCGAAATAATTTGCAGCATTATTATTTGCAGAGTTTCGTGGTTCTTTTTTTTTTTTTGTTCGACGCGGAAATCTATCTAGTTGTGGCTACATCGCCAGAATTTCGAATTTTGTCTTCTAAAGGAGTGAAGGGGAGGGGGCAGCTTAAAAAACGTGCTTTGGCGGGCGTAATCTTGTAAATTCTGCCCATGCTTCACTTTTCAACCGATTTGCTGGTTTCTTTTTTTTTTTTGTTCGGCTCAGAAATTTTCCGAATTACACACTTTTTCACCAGAGTATCAAAATAGGCATAGGGAGAGGGCGAGTGGGGGATAATATTCACAAAATAACCAATTTTGCCGAAAATATCCGAACTCGAATTCGCATGTTGGGTATCGTAGATCATGGATTTCAAAATGCTCTTCAAATTCGAATCCTGCATGCCGCTAGAAATGTTATGATGGATAAGGGTGAGGGGGGAGACCACAATTGTTCGAATTCGGATGGAAAATGTAGAAGTTATAGCTGTTACAAGGTTTTTACCTTTGCGCATCAGCAGAGGCTACCATCTGTCTGGGGGCGATGATTTTCATAGGGGACCATCTACACTCCAATCCGTATAATCCTGAAAATTTCATCGAAATGGGACAAACTTAACTTCGTAAAGTAACTAACTTCATAAAGTTTCGCCCGTAAACTTAAATAACTAACTTAATAAAGTTTTGCCCGTTACAAGGGTTTCATGATAGGTAGATAGACAGACCGACACGGAACTAACATTGTTCAGTTCGCCCTAATAATATGTAAAAGGCTAGTGGAAATGTTTATTTTGGAGAACAATTTTTTTTTTCAAACAATGCTTCCGCTACCTTGGAAGCAAAATGTTCTCCAAAATGAAAATTCACTTGCATATCATGGTTTAGACGTTTTATACAATTTTGGTTTCTTGTTTGTGTGTGTGTTTGTCTGTCTGTCATGAGATCCTTGTAACGGGTAAAAATATTTTAGTTTTTGTCCGATTTCGATGAAATTTTCAGGAATTGAGTGGGATGGCGTGTAGGTGGTCCCCTATAATAATCATCGCCCCTGGATCAATAGTAGCCGCCGCGCATTCGCAAACGTAAAAACCTTGTAGTAGCCACTTCTCTACATTGATTTGGCCACTTCTCTACATTGGGGCACTTCGAGATTGATGTTTTGAGATTAGCTACTATGCATCGGATCATCTATACCTACTATCCGGAAGCTATGCCCCCCTCCTGAAGCAAATCCATGCCCTCGAAGTGTTTTATTTTAACCCAAATATATATTGTTCTAATTCGATTATTATCATCGTAATTGAAGTGGAGTGATCTCAGAACTAACTGAACTAGCAGAGTTGTTATTGCTTCGGGCGAGTATTGGTGCCACCAGCCCACTTGATTTGTGTACTGTTACAGAACCCACCGATAGGAACCATGGGAACCGGGTCTGCAATGCATGCGATCAGTCCTCCCCCTGTTACTCCCTTGTTACGGTTAACAAAAGCATTGTGACAAAAGTTGTTTTTTTAACATTATTTGTCATTTAAATTCACTTGATGTTCCATAAATATTAAGTCACAATTAAAATTAATAAGTGGAAACTAATTGTGCAGAATCACTTGAAGTCAATGATGACACTTATTGATAATCAAGCTAGTTTTTATTCCATTAATTCTTATAGATTCATGTTGCTGAGTGAATACTGGTAGATATAATGTTATGTAAATCTACCTACTAATCGGAAACACAAGTAAATCATCACTCTTTCGTTATCTAATTATTATAGTATCTTGATAGGTACCTATCAAGAGACTGTTTCTGCAGACAGCGGAATTTTATTGATTCGGTGTCATAATCATGATCATAATATGCGGTAAAATGAAGCAGACATGAAGGTGAAAATCGGGTTATGGGAGACGGCGAAGAGGACGTCTAGGAAGAAGATTATTGATTGGTTGGTAGTAAAAGTTGCAGGTAACAGAAGTTGTAGAAGAACTTACCGTCCGTCCGCCGGATCTGTACGCTGATGCCTGATCGGATCCCGCAAACTTCACTCATCTTCGATGACAATGAAAACGTCGAGGGTAATGGGAAAGTCACTGGGCAGCGCGAGGGGGAACACGGCGATCCTCGACCGGCATCAAACGGGATAACCCTCGAAGGACGGAGTCGACACTGTCACTGACAACTCCGCTGACAACAACTCGAATGACAGAAGCACAGGATACTGGATACTTGGAACATGGATACTTCACGCAAAAATAATGTAACTCGGTGCATGGATACTTTACTCTACAAAATTTGTAGATCATTTATAGATGCATGAATATTTTACTCTACCACAAAATCCGTTTAGAATATCTTCTATAACTCATGGCAGAGAATTAACCCCACTCCCTTTTTTAAATCAACAGCCATGAGTTATGGAACGCTAGGATATGGGAAGAAAAAGCTTCTCGATGGAACCTCCTTTGAATACTGGCATGGACCTGGTATATGTACTGGATATCTCATGGACCTATATCTATACGGGTGTGGAATACCCATGGAATTAGGTCAGAATGGAAGCTGGAAAGCTTCCATCTAATAAGTTAGTATCCATAACAACAGATTGTTATCATACTCAGCCGTTGGTTTAGCATTTATCTAATCTCATTTGAACTGTCATTTTGCGCGGGTGTAGGTGTTCCGTGGGCGAAAACGTTAATGTTTTTGTCTTTTTCTGTTAGTTCTTTGCTTGGTGATGCTACTAGAATAGACAAAAGATCACGTCACGTACAGTGAAGTACCGAGGAAGCATTGGGCATCAGCATCTCTGCCTTTGGGTTGTCTCAATCCCCATGTGAGTTATTGATGATTATCCATTTTGTTCTCATGATTTTACTCATGAGTAGAATACAAATATGTATTGGTAGTTGGAATGAAAAGACAGGGCTTAAACTTCATCATAGTTTTAACCATTGGTAGAATAACAGTTGGCAACAAAACAATTGAGATTCATGGGGAGATTCCCCAGTTGGCACACGGACTTCTCGTTTGTAACATGGTGATCAACAATTAGAAACCCGAAGTTATCAACTGCCCAGTTGCATGCCACTCAACCTTAAAACGGCATACTTCTCAAATCAATTGCTGAACATCATGAACCATGTTGTTACGTAAAGAAGGTTGTTCAGTCTTCCCCATGATGTCATGTTTTAGTTAGGTACAACCCAAGTATAACTTATTTTCATTGCCTTACAGTTGTTATGGAATGTCATCAGTATCAGAATGATGTTGCTTCGTTAACCATGTTGTTGAGCTTGAAATGTTCCTAGTTGACTCCTACCTGAATACTAGCTGATAGCGAATGTTTGGTATAGTGAATACTTTGGATGTTACTGACGAAAATAATTGAAAACTTGAAACAAACTGAAGTATCTTCCATATTTTACCTATAGGTAAACTTTCTGATTACCTGTATTAATTAATCAATATATTTTGAATATAAATTAGATGCCCAAAGTATTGAGGGATATGATTTGATTATAAAATATAATTATTAGGTCATGGAACAAACAATGAGTAGTCTACTAAATAAATTATAGTTTTCATACAAGGAATGTTCGTTGTGATCGATAACACATTCAATGCTGGAGGATCCAATTTGGAGATCTTTGGACATCCTCAGGGGCGGAAACACTTTTTCAGTGCAATTTGTGAGTTTCATCTTTTTCTGACTCCTTTTGAGATACTGATTCGCTTGTGACAGAAAAAATGTGTATTTATATTATTTCACTTGCAAGGATTCAAGGTGGATACTTCAGCCTCTGGGACTATTTATTGCAAACAATATTTCCGAGACTATTCGAAAGCAAATAAACTGCAATGCCACATTAGCGTCTAAATCATCCACTGAATTTATTGAAACGATTACAAATCAAGTAAACAATACTTATAAGTGCGTGAGTTGATAGTACAGAAACAATTTCTCGCCATTCGAGAGTAAAGTAAAAGCGACAATGAATCTCCCTGAGGCATCAACAAGACTTGTTGATGAGACACTTGCAAACCTGTTGCAATCACGTCAAGGTAGCATGCGCACTCTGTTGGCAGACTCAACTAATACCCCCAAACGGACATTTTGAAAATATGGGTTCATTCTGACCTGAACGAACTCTGTAGGACTTACACAAAGTTGTTACGAATTGAAATAAAAACACTAGATGTTGCGGTTCCAAGATCTCCACCTTCAATCCTTCAGAATCAGGCTTTTCTAGTTAGATAGATAGATAATCCTTTACTGCCTATCGGATAAGCATGCATAGCAAATTAAAAAAAAACTGTTGTCACAAATTAAAGAGTGTCAAGACTGTTGACTTATATAAAAAATATAAAATATAAAAGAAAATAAATCCTCTTATCAGGAATTTACAGTGAATAGTCGTGTATCACTTGCTTCCTTTAAAAAAATAAAACAGTCTGTGGGCTACTTTGCGATCACTCGTGGTTAACAGCTGCTTATATTGTTCTTCAAACAAGAGAGGCAGTGCAAGCACAGGCAGAAGGAACTTCAGGCGGGGGTTCGATAGCATAGGGCATAGGATGTCTAGGTTCTTCCTTCAAAGTGAAGGTCGATTAAGGATGCTTGGAGTTTTGCGACTCTTATAGTCTCCCCCTTTGCTGCAAGCAGCAAGGAATTACTTCTCCTGAGAGGGATTGTTTGCACAATCAACGTCCTTGCATAGTTGCAAGTGCCTGTGATTACCTACAGGTTGAGGCGTATGTCTAGCTCGCACTTCCGACTATGCAGGTCGGCTCCCGAGTTTTTGACAATCCACAAAACTCACATGCCGGGATCCGTGTGCCAGGGCCATACCCGTTGGCCGTGGTACATGGAACCCTACCCAGGGACACAGATGCATTTTGTAGCCCAAGGTGTTATGAACCACGACCCCCGCGAATCCTACCTCAATTGGGGGGCAGACAAGTGTCACTATGACAGAGTCTATGTGTCGGTAGCCTGGGGCTCTCCCCTCCCGCGGTACCAGTATTGAGGTGATATTGATCACCAGTGAACTGGCGCACCCCCAGATGCCATGACTGGTCACAGGCCCGGCTCAGGGATATTGTGCCTGAGCCTACCGCTTTACTATCATCTGGAAGATACCAGCTCGAGCATTACGAGAGTTTGATAGTGGGGGACAGCCCCCTGATAGCATAGGGCACTGAATAACGAAGTTCAGTGCTGTGTCTCACACATCCCAGGTGCAGATGGGGCATGAAGACATGCAGAAACCAACTCTGGCACCCGCCACCAGGAACCTTGGCTCAGGCTTACCCAAAACCCTAAGTTGAGCCAGTGAGCAGATGATGTTTATTGGCCAATCCCGAGAGAGATACTCCTGGGGCTGTAGTGAGGTTTCCTGGAAGGCCATTTGACCATAGTCTGTACGAGCTCTTGAAGTTATGGCCTGCTGCAGGTCAATATTACGAGATACATGTAAGGCCTTGTATTGCGTGAGCATCTGTCATCAATGCAGCGTCAGCAGGAAGGCTTTTCTAGTCACCACAGAACGTGTTTTTGAATTAATTTAATTGAGATCGCAAACTTGATTGAAAATAAACGTTAATTAGTTATTTCATCATGTAATTAGTTAGTTTCTTGTGCAAATAAATTATTGGCGTCGGAAATTGGCTCGAGGATGAGATTATCCTGATACATAATATATGACCATGATAATTATGTGATATAATATAAGACCATAGGTATTTATGATCTTTTTGTCCCACTGTAAGACTTGGTTTTCCGTATGCCATTAATGTGGGTAAAGGAAACAACACTCAATAGGGGGAAAAATAACCCCATAAAAATCGGTTTTAGAACATTCTGATTCCAAATCCGCGAAAATAAAACCATTGGTGTTGTGTGTGTCTGCGTGTATGTGACTAAGCCTTGCGTACTTTGCTCAGGCCTTAGTTTTCAACCAATTTGAGTGGTTCTTTTTTAGTTCGACGCAGAAATTTATTTCGTTGTGCGCTACGTTGCAATTGAATCAACGAATTTCAATTTTTGTTGTTGTTAGTGAATTTCGAACTTGAAGATATTTCTTCAAGTTATTTCTTCTGAAGAATTTCTTGAAGATATTAAAGAGTTTGGTGTAATTTTAGGACCATTTTTGTGCACTGGTGATAACTTCTTTTGCGTTTTTCTCAAAACTCCGTTTTTGGACATAGCCCCTTTGTGCTTTAAGGTATCGATATGTCCACTGTGGAGGCAGACAGGCACGGTTTTATGGAGGGGGGGGGGGGGGTTAACTCGAATTCGCATGTTGGGTGTCGTAGATCATGAATTCTAAAATGCTGTTCGAATTCGGAGCACGCATGCTGTTAAAAATGTTATGGTGGCTAATGGTTGGGGGGGGGGGGGGCACTCTAAACTTGGGGCACTTGGGAGGGTTTTACTCTAAATACTAACTATATTAAGTTGAGTGATACACTTCTGTGCAGTGGAAAGGTTGATAACAATGCGATCGCCTACTGGTTAAAATCTAACTAATTCTTATCTAATGGGACTTCCCCTGGAATGCATGCATTACCAACTATACAAATGATTTCTTCTTCGTCATATCGGTTGAGCCTTATTTCAATGTAGACAGGGTTGGTAGAGCAGCCTTAGTTGATATCGACTTCTTTTTCTCCACAAAATAATTGTTACCCACAAAAATTATTATATGCTTTGTTTGTTTCAGGATCATTGATGTGATCCTATCAAGTTCCAATGATGGAACAAACCTCCCCTTGCAAACACAACTCAGGTATTTCTGCGCTCTATATACTATGAAAAATAATGTCCTAATAATAAATAAAAGTATAACATAATAATTAGCATAATAGTATTATAAAATAATATAATAGTATAAATAATATAATAGTATAATAACAATAGTATAATAAAATAAATAATAATAAAAGTTATGGTCAAAGTGTATAAATTGGAAGAAAAAATCTTTTCTTGTTTCATAAAGGCCATATCACACGAGCGATTTTTCAGCTTTTTTCCGCAGAAAAATCGCTGGAACGTGAAGAGGAAGTTAGAATAAGTTAGGCGAAGTTGAAGAAGAATAACCGCAGAAAACTGCGAATAGAGCGCATTCTGGCGGCCAGCGATTTTCACTCTACAAGTTTTGGATCAGGTTATAGTTGTGTGGAATTTTGAAGCAACGTTTTAGCGTCGCTCCCACTCCCAGAAAAAGTAATCACTTTTTTTAAAGATGGGTGATAGCAGAGGTATTAGTCAGAATAGGACCTAAATCTACAATTATTATTTTTAAATAAAAAATAAGTGTGTTGAGCAAAAGTCACGAGAAGAATGTATTTTCCTATTCAACAATAAATTGTAAAATAGGAATCACCTGTTGTTTAGGTAATTGATGGGTGGGAAACTAAACTTGATTTTCGGTCCTGGTAGGTAATTAATTAATTGAAAACTTGGCTTCTTTATTTTTTTCACTCGCCAACAACTTTACTTGTCTCCGTGGCGTCACTACGATCTCGTTTTCTTCAGTTTTTGTGCTCCTGCCATATTATTCTTCAAAATGGACCCTATTTCCTTGATCATTAGTGGTGAGTACCTACCAACTACAATATCTTAACTTAAGTATATAAATTATGTACCACTGTCCAGTATTTTGTCTGTCAAACATGTAAGTATTTGTACAGAAAGAATTACTGAAATCTGATGGTTCATTGTTAAAAATCGTCATTGTAAAAATGAACGAAGAACTGATTAATTTTTCTCTCGGAAAACTGCAGAAAACTGAACAGACGTCGACTAGTAGATCAAGGAATGCTACAACCACAAATTACTTATCGATGGAGAACCTTCGAATGGTTTCCTTCCAGCTTTTTTTCCCGCACAAAATGGCGGACTAGAAAAATTAGAACGCGTTCTAAATATTCCAAAGCTAGAAAAATCGCTCCACCAGGGTGCAGGCTATGCTATGGGGGGGTGGGGAAGTGGAATTAAAAACCCGCTGCATGGATACTTGAAACACTGTACTTCTTCCCTTGCATGGATACTTGAATCACTGTACTTCTTCCTCTTCACGTTCCAGCGATTTTTCTGCGGAAAAAAGCTGAAAAATCGCTCGTGTGATATGGCCTTAAGGGTGGTTTCACACTGGAACCGACTACGTACAACTTTTAGTCGGACATAGTCGCTTGATCGCCCACGAACTTTCCCAATTGTAGGAACGTTATCAGCACTCTCAGAGTGTAACCGACTGCCTATGTGGTTAGTCGATAGGATATGTGGGCAAATCTAGATAACCAAAACAAGGCAAGCGAGTGAGGTTCGCTCCCAAGATACAGATAAGAGTGATAAGCGAACGTTATCACACGCTTTCCCCCTCATTAAAAAAATGTATAGGCCCTCTCTCTTGAGGGGCTCTCTTTAGGCTCTCTCTTGAGTTTGAGACAACCAATTTTATTTTCGTTTAACTTTATGATATTCAAAAACGTACTCTAGGAAAACATAGTAGGCTGATAAAACATGGCAGTATGTCACCTAATACAAATTTAAAAAAAAATACAGAAATGATCTCGTCAACGAACATATTGGTATAAGACCTCGTGGGAAACTGTACTTACATATTATATATTTTAAAAAATAGTGTACCTATAGCTTATGAACAAAGCAAGCCAAAAAAAATTACAACTTTGAAATGTACAAAAAAAGTAAGACATTGAAATCTTATACTGGTATGTAATTTTCACTGACTTGAAAAAAAAAAAATTGTAATGAAAGTGTATCCTGCTAGTGTGGCACAGTGTGGCAGTCAGCTCAATTCGTCTGGTCAGGACGTAGTCTGTTCCAGTGTGAGACCTGCCTATGGGTACCTATTTAACTTGAATTGTTTAGTGTCCTTATCCACCTAGAAGGGAGAACCCTCCACAAGAGCTGCATGTTGAGTAGGTTTATTACAAGGTCGTCACTTTGCTTGGCTAGTGAGTTTGTTAAGTTATTTTTCATTTATTACTGTTTCAGCGATGAGTCGGTTGTTCAGTCATTTGATCGACGACTTGAAGCATCATACAGATGAGCTATTAGAGCTATGTAAAGACAACAAGGACTTGAAGAAGGCCAAGGTACAAATAATATATCCGTATAATGGCTTTCCATTTTTTTCCAACATTTCACAGCATCCTATTCAGAAACTGAAAATGAGGTATTTTTTAAAGAAATCAAACCAATAACCCCAGTAGGGTGAGGTTAAAATTAACCTACCCCATCCGTAAAATTAACCATACCCCATGTATGTGGTGAGAGGTGACTAAATGGGGAGCCTTTTTTTGAATTGAAAACTCAAATCCATCTTAGAGAAGTAGAGGATGTGCAACATCTTCTGCCTAGGGGTAGAATGGAGCCAGCCTACGAGGGGGAATGAGAGAGTTTTGCTTTTATTTTTTATTATCTGAATATATACTTTTAGTAATTTTGGATTAACCGGAATCAATAACTCTTTCTTTAGCAGAAGAACATAAGTTTTTTATTTAACACTTCTCTCTGAAAATTAATTGCTTTTTCTAACATACAAAAAATAGGTAGGTTTCACTTCACATTGTTAACAACGTCTTCTTCTTCGCCTTTGCTAATTATAGCCTTGGCTTTACAACACTCTTCCCCCCTATGATTTATAATTTTTTAGTAGGTTTCGAGGGCGCAGCTGGCGTTTGTTGGCAGGTGAATCGGTTTTAGCTGCTCCACTCATGGCTGAGCCTGCTGGAGAAGAAACCTGTTCAGTTTCTTCTTCTTCAAATCCAAGGAAGGGAGGAGACTCGGGCGACTTTTTAGAGAGTTGCTGCCTAGGGTCACTCTTCTGGCTGACTGGCAACAGCTGATCTCGATGGCGCTCTACTTCACCCCCTCCTTCCACACTGACGGTTACTTTTCCAAATCCCAGGTTTGTGACCTGACCCCGGACCCAGGGTGGATGGTGTGTCCTGTAGTCTCGAGCTAAGACTGAGTCTCCAGGTTTAAGACTTGATAGTCTTGGTTCCATTTGGGGTGATGCGATAGAAGCAGGTTTTTGTTTGCTCTCTTCAGAAGTTGGAAACAAGAGGCTCAGATGGGTCCTTAGAGGTCTTCCAAACATAAGTTTTGCTGGTGTTTCATTTGTGGTAGAATGAGGGGTGTTCCTGTACATAAACAAAAATTTTTCTATATGAAGCATTACTGTTTTAACATCCTTGTCTATCAAATTTTCCTTTTTAAGGAAATTTTTAATCGTTTTGACACCATTTTCGGCTTGACCGTTGGTTTCTGGGTGGTACGGCGCTCCTGTAATATGTAGTATTTTCAGTTGGGATAAGAAACGCTTGAATTCTTCACTTCTAAAGCAGGTGGCGTTGTCTGTTGTTATGGTCTTAGGCAGGCCAAAACGAGCAAAGAGAGACTTTAGGTGCTCTATCACTACTACTGATGAAGTAGTTTTTGCTGGGAAACACTCCATCCACTTACTAGTGGCATCACATACAATCAAGTATTGATTATTGTTGATTGGCCCAAAAAAATCCAAGTGCAAGCGTGTCCATGGCTTTCCTGGGGTAACCCACTTTTGTGGAGTTTTTTTAGGGTTTGCCCTATATTTCTGACATTTTTCACAATTTTCTGCCATTTTCTCAATGTCGGAGTCTAAATATGGCCACCAGAAGTAGTTACGGGCAAGTGCTTTCATCTTTGATGACCCAAAATGACACTCATGAAGATGCTCCAGTAAATCAGCTTGTAAGGCTGAAGGAATGACGAGTCGATGTCCCCAAAGAATACAACCTTGGTCCACTGTAAGCTCATTTCGCCTACAGAAGAATTGCTTCAGGTTGTCTTTATCCTCATGAATTTTCCATCCATCGTGTAAAATGCGTCTGTACACTTTAGACAGTACCTGATCTTTTGAGGTGGCTGATTTCATAGTGCTCCAACTCGGTATAATTGGTGAGTTATCTTGGATGAAGTGCACATAGGAAACATCTTGATAAGGGTCGAGCACGTTTGAGTCTTCGGATTCTTCTGTGTAACGAGACAGATAGTCAGCTGCATTTTCCTCAGAAGAAACAAACTTCAGGTTGAATGTATATGGAGACAATATGTGAGCCCATCTTTGGAGTCTATTAGCTGAATACACAGGTATGCCCTTTTTTTCTCCAAAGATAGCTGTAAGGGGTTTGTGATCAGTCCATATAACCACATTTGGATTTCCATAAATGTACTCATGAAACTTTAGGACGCCATACACTACAGCCAGCCCTTCTCTTTCAATCTGTGGATAATTACGCTCAGGCGAGGCTAAAACTCGGGATGCGAATGCCAAGGGCTTCTCAGTGCCATCTGGGAAACTGTGTGAAAGTATAGCACTGATTGCTTTTTTTGAAGCATCAACTTTCAAATAGATAGGCAATTCTGGCATGAAATGTGTAAGTACAGGTGGATTCACAAGCTTCTTTTTGATTAGGTTGAACGACTTCTCACACTCCTCTGTCCAATTCCATTTGACGTCAGTCTTGGTTAGTTCATGTAGAGGGACTAAAATATCTGCAGCCTTTGGAATGTACTTAAGGTAAAAGGTCACCATGCCGAGGAAAGATTTCATTTCCTTAGCATCCGATGGTCGTTTGGCCTTTTTTACTGCTTCGACGTTTTCTGATTTAGGCTTGAAACCGTTTTCATCGATTCGATGTCCCAGGTAATCCACAGACTTTTGTAAGAATTTACATTTTGATGGTTTAAGGCGGAGACCTGCTGCATTTAGTCTTGAGAGGACTTTTTCCAAAATTTGATTGTGTGTCTTGAGATCTTTAGCTGCAATGAGCAGGTCGTCTTGGAAAATGAAAATCTGGTCAATTCCGCACAATAACTGTTCAAGTACAGATTGGAATATCATAGGTGCAACCGTCACACCATAGCTCAGACGTGTATAAGCATACTGCCCCTTATGTGTTGAGAGGGTCATCACATCTTGTGGTGACTTATTTAAACGCAATTGCTGGAAAGCCTCTCGAAGGTCCAGTTTCGTGTACAAGCTGGCTCCCTGAAGTCCTGCTAGTAAATTTTCTATCTTGGGAAGGGGGTAACGCATTTTTTCAAGGGCAGGATTTACTGTGATTCTAAAATCCCCACAGATGCGTATTGAACCATCCGGTTTGAGAACTGGCACTATTGGAGTCCCCCATGGGCTATTTGGGTTTGGTACTAGGACACCCTCATTTATTAATCGATCAAGTTCTGCTGCCACTTTATCCTTTAATGCGTAAGGAAGTGCTCTATGCTGAAAAAATTTTGGTTTTGCGTCCATTTTCATGTTTAGTGAGACTTCATAATTCTTAAAGGTTCCCAACCCATTTTGGAATACTTCGGGAAATTTATCGCAGATTAACTTCACTTCCATGGGTAAATCCACATCAACATCAATATGATTTACAGAGATAGCCTTAGTTTCAATATTCAAGGCAAAAATCTTTAAAAGTCGTAGATTTATACGACCCAACAGTGGCGGCCCACCTTTAGGAATTACCAGAAATGGCAATTTCTGGACCACCTGCTCCTTGTATTTGCAAGGCAATATGACTTCTCCAAGTGGGGTAAATATCTGGCCAACGTAGTCCCTTAGCTTCACATCAGACTTCATCATCTTAAATTGTGAAAAATTTTGCTCATACAACTTGGATGATATGAAAGAATGTCCTGAACCTGTGTCTGCTTCAAAGAGGTAAGTTTTATTGTTTATAACTAAACTGACAGTAACTGTTTGATCACTCTCTTTACCTGACCATGACTTGAAACAGTTATGTTCAGTAAAGTGTGCATTTAGAGACTCAGACTTGATAAATGGTTTTCCTGTGCTTTCCGACTGATCTGAGTCAGTGTCATCATCCGTGATGAATTTTGAAAGAGATGCCTTGCTCTTTTGGGGACACATATTCCTGAGGTGTCCCTTCTTCTTACAAAAATTACACGCGTAATCCTTATATAGACACTTAACAGAATTATGATTCTTACGTCCACAAACTGAGCAGGGTTCTACAGGCCCTGAGGTCTGATTTCTACGTGAGTTTTTGTCCCATCTTCTCCTATTATTTGCCGTATAATTTATTGGCTCAGATTTAATTTGAGTATCTGTGACGTGCGATGCTGCTGCTTCCCTGGAAAGGGCTGTGCTAACGACCGTAGCAAATGTAACATTCAACTTTGAGGCATCCTCCTCAAAGATACGATCTTGAACCTTGGTTGCCGCCAGTCCTATAGCAAAAATGTCACGAAGTACTACGTCCAATTCTGTTCCAAAACCACAATCCACAGCAATGGTCCTCAATCTTGTAGACCATTCCAAGACAGACTCACCATTTCGTTGACGAGCCGTGTAGAATTCTTTTCGAGCGGCAAAGTACGCAGAAACTGGGGTAAAATGCTTATCCAGAACAGTGACCAACTGGATGTAGGTTTTGTTATCAGGGGCATCAGGCAGACATAAACTTTTCAAAAGTTTGGAAGCTCCATCCGACAGTGAGGCCAATAAATATGCTTGCTTAGTATCATCAACAGTTGTTGGATATACTTTGAAAAGATTTGTCAATCTGGACCGAAAAGAAGCCCAATCTTGAGTGGCCGGATCGAAAAGTACAGGAGGAGGAAGAGCAGGCGCGACTTGCACGTTTACTTGAGGCGGAACCGTCGTCATTTTGACCGCACAAACTTCGCGAAACTAACGATAAGTAGGTTCGAAAACTATCCTCGTCGCCATTTTAGTAATTTTGGATTAACCGGAATCAATAACTCTTTCTTTAGCAGAAGAACATAAGTTTTTTATTTAACACTTCTCTCTGAAAATTAATTGCTTTTTCTAACATACAAAAAATAGGTAGGTTTCACTTCACATTGTTAACAACGTCTTCTTCTTCGCCTTTGCTAATTATAGCCTTGGCTTTACAACAATACTTAAATATTATTTTTATAAGATTACTTTCTGGTATTATTTTTATAGGTTGTAATTTGTATTTTATTACCTTTTTTTAAATTGGTTTTTAAAATGAGGAATTTCACCATGTCGGAATTTCCTATTTTTGACCCCAAAATCGGATTCAGCACCTCGAAAAACCTCGTAAAGCAAACTTTCAGCCCGAACTTCCTACGAGTAATTTACGGATAAACAAAACAGTGTAGAAAATACGAATGTTTAAAAAAACCGGGAAAATGACGTCATCCTGGAATAGTTCATTTATGGCCGCTTGAAGCGCTGAGATCGAGAAATCTATAGCCCCAGATGCAAAATTTCACGAAAAAGTAAAGTTCGAAATAGAAAAACTGAAGAAAAAAATAGAAAAAGCAAGATAGGGAAAATTAGGTTTCCCCTGTTTTTTTTTGATAACTTTTCTCTTAGAAAACACGATTTCGTTGTCCCAATTGGCAACACTGGGAGGAGACAGCGATCCAAACAGCCCAATCAGCGAGCGTTCCCGCTGCACGTCCATTTTCCCGGTTAGTTTTGAAATCAAAAATTTTGATTGTCTCCCAAAAATAACAGGAGACTTATTTTCCGAAATCAGCCCGAATCTCATCTATCCCACACCATTAACTATTCAGGAAAAATGCAAACAGAATTCGGTGAAATTCCTCATTGTCTTTGAGGTGGGGGACCCAATTGGGCTCTGTCAGATACTTGATGCTTGAAAATGGTCGCTCGTCATTTCACAATATATTTATTACCCACTATCCAAAAACTATCCCTTATATAAATTCTACAAAATTTTACCTGCATTTTTCATTTCAAATAATTATTCATATGATTATTTCACACAATTATTGTTATACAAATATTTGAAGGAAATTTATTTTTCGTACTTATAAAAGTTGTAGGGGGTATAACTATGTTAATTTGTCGGTCAACATCATTTGCTGTACGAGTATATAACAGTGTATTTAGTGAAAATCTATTGTTTTCAGAAATTGGAGGGCCTCTATGGTCGATACCATGAAGACTTTGTCCAACTTGTTAAATTCCTATCAATTCAGCAAGATGTTAGCGATGGATCAGAAGTAAGTTTTAATAATCTATATTTATTTGTTTGGTATTCAAGTAGTAGGAATAATATCAAACTGTTCAGTATCAAATGTGCCTGCCTTAGTCAGTTTTGACAGTTTGTGGTGTCTACAAGTTCATCTAACCTCGCTGGTCATCTTGGATACTTTGTTTCTTAAAAATTATGGTAAAACGTCGAAACTGGAATAAATCAACATTGATTCATCCTGAAGGTGCCTCAAAGAAGAAGCAGTAGCTTTTGTTTCTGCACAACGAATATATAAGTTCTTATGAAGATTGTAATCACTTGAGATTTGCACAGCTTGAAGTGCTCTGGTGCTGTAGAACAATCATTTTATAGAATCTTCCTTTGATAGCTCAGATGGAACATCATCTTGAGAGCGAAGATAGAACATGTTTGTGTTGTGAAGGTTTTGCTTGCTTTCAACAGCTTAAAGAGTCGTTCTTAAATTTCCCAGTTCTCAAAAACTCGAAGAATACAAATTAGTTAGAGTTTTGGAGAATCGGAAATCTTGTAATTTCGTCAAATCAAAAGGAGATTCCTCGTATCACGTCAAGTTTTCTCTTATCCCTCGATTTAAACATTTTCTTCCAGCCTTTAAACATTCTCTTTCTCAACTGTGTTGAAATGAACTGTTGGTCATCTCATTGAATCAAATTTTTATGTTTCAGGGGGAGTGCATTGGAGAAGCAACTTTGAATGAATCTGAAGTCTGTAAAAAAAATGTACCAAGCCATAGCATGGACTTCAATGTTAATGCTCCCTGCTTTATACCTTTCAATACAGAATGTTCAACCAGCGATGAGGTTGAGATGGACTGTCTCACTCAGTGGGGTCACGAAGAACATCTCCCTACATGGCATGGGCCAGTACTTCATGCACATCCTTGGGCAAGCCATTTCCACTTATCCCAACATCATCCCAACTCTACCTACTCTGGCTTTCACAATACAATGTCCATTCCCTTGGTCGCATACCCCTTCTATCATGGAAATTTGCCACTCCTACCCATGCATAATTACAATCCTGGGGAGGAAGGATATACTAATTATGGACAAAGAAGGCACTGCGGGCAATATCGGAGGAAACACGAATCCAAGAAAGCTGTGTCTCACAGTTCCAGCAAATCTGAACGAAGAGCCGAGAGAATCAACGAATCACTGCCGGGACTCCTCACTTCCAAGCAAACTGGTAATGTCTCCTCTGGTGTGCTGGATGAAAAAACGTCTCAAAGCCAGGTAAACACTGCAGTCACTGAATCAGATGAGATTACAGAGTCTCCCGATGTTGCTACACGTATCAAAGGGACTGTCAATCCTGAGAGACCCATTCCAGATATGCCTAGCCTGATGGATGACGAACGACTACGGGACTTTCCTGCTCTCAGTCAAACTACTGCTGGGAGAAAAATTAGAGTGAAGAAGATCCCTCGTGCGAAGTTCTCAAGTAAATTGAAGTTTTCCATACACGACCTATTCAAAACTTATGAGAATCCAGATGACACAAATCGTTCAAAAAAGGAAAAAAATCTCTCATACTCCTATCGGAGGGAAAAGACTCCAAGAGCCTCTGTATATGTAGAAAACTGTCCTTGCAAGAACCAGGTCAGTACCCACTTCCTGTTTCATTTAATTACTTTGAAGGATTGTCTAATGTCTTGTAAAATGAAATATTGTACGTATGTATGCCCATTCATTTTTTTTTTATCTCTCCCCGTAATTCATATTTATACATTTTTATTCTCAGTTTGTGTAATTAATCTTTGAAATTTCATTTCAAGAATAATCTGTTTAATCATGGGCGAACTATGTACGAGAAATTACGGGAAGAGGTTCTGGATGAAGGTAAGGTGATTTCATTGTTTAATGATATATTAAACGTTTAGTGTAGCCTGCAATATCTACATTTATCGTATTATGATAAAAATATCCCATAATTTGTAAAAACCAGGTATTTTCACGCTGCCTTGGTAGTTGCCCTTGAGTTGCAATTTCAATAACCACTTAGGCCCACTTTCACCAAACATTCAAAACGAGTTTAAACCAAACGAGGCGAGAGATAAACGACGTTCAGTAAAAATCGTCTTTCACCAGAGCGATTTACGAGTTTAAACACCATCTTGGGGGGTTCGAGTTTAAACGGTCGAAAATCGGCCGTATAAACTAGGAAACCTCGTTTAACTACCAATTCAATATGGCCGCGCATTGATTTGTGATTGTTTTCGAAATGAAATTTTGAATTATTTATGCATTTCGAATTATTTTTGACTCGTCTGACGATGACGACGACGTCCGAGTCGAATCCTGGATCGGATTCCACATTCCGAGATTATGTACGTTACTGAATTTCCGCCTTTCCAAGCCCCGAGTCGTCCAAGTGCTCGACTAGATTAACACTTGCCTCGAGTTCCTGTCATACAAATAAGTTCAACACGTTAGTTTAAAATGAATAATGGTTTTTTCAATAACATAACAAGTGCAACCTACATTCCTTGGTTGTTTCTATTCGGACCAATTATACAAATTGACCATCATAAAAGACCAGTTCGACCAAAATAAATTTCTGTTGAGGTGAAATCGGGGGCCCTCATCTTCGAGTTTACATCCATCGGTAATCATTCAAATTATCGAAGTAAATTCCTACCGTTCAGAACAAGGCGGTGGTCGCTGTGTTTCACTAGGATTCATCAAGGAAGGTACTTGAGTCTGGAGAAATACTGGAGTTATTGCGCTCGTTGTGGCTCAAAGTGATGATGTGTAATAACTCAATAGGTAGGTGTTGAAAATGTTCAGCAAAATAAAACGAAGGGAACCGGAAAACTCGAAACAAACCGCAGGAATCAGCAAATAATAAAAACAAGGAATTCGAAAAACTGACACTGATAAAGATTCACAAGGCGGCAATCTGCTGATAGGAAGTGCGGTTGTGGTTGTTGTTCAACGTTTCTATTGCCCAAATACGTCATAATGTCCAACTTTCATTCATTTTGCTCAACATTTCAAGTTTAGACAAACTCGATTGTCTTAAACAACGTTTAACGATGATTTGGGTTGGTGAAAGACGCTCGCCATCTTGCCGGGTTTATTCCTTCAGATTAACTATTAATGCGTTTAGCTAAACAAGTTTAGAACAACTTTTGGTGAAAGTGGGCCTTAGGCAGTAATTGATCAGCCCATAGTATTGTGTTTTGATTATGATTCTGATTTTTGAAAACATTTCTTTAAAGCTGATGGTTGGAAGAAGGTTAAACCCCGGTTTCATAGAAACAGAGATAATTTGAAGCAGGTCAGCGTAAAGGCGAATTTGCTTGGTACTCATTCTTGCCAAGTTTGTCAGTCAACTTATCACAGGCGCTTTGAATCATCTAAACCCAACAAGTAAGGCTCACCATACTTATTATACCATATAATTTTGTATGAGATTGAATACGTGTATCTTATGTGGGCATTACCCCCGATTTAATATCTAAGAAATTGAGTTAATCCTTTTCTTTAACTCAATACCTAATTACCCATCCAGTTGCAGATTAAACTTGAAGTTCATAGAAATAGCCATAATTAAATTAACATATCACACCCTCACTTCAAATCTAGGAAGTCACAATAAGTACATACTTGTAGGAATCACAACTTGAGTATATTGTAATGGTTCTACGAAATCACGAACACACACTTGGCAGTACAAACTGAGACTGAAACTTTTATTGAAATATTTCATTTATCATAACCAAGTTACCAATGTAACCAAGAATCCCAACGCTACACCCTCCCTTTTCCTTAGTGTTTTTATGATTTTTCTCCCTCACTAATTTAATTCCTCTTCACAAAAGAAAGACCATAAGTTCCACAGACAATCTTGATCCAGCATGAGGTCTTGGGTTTGCCCCTCTTGCCAGCGTCCGTTCTGGTTTTTCCACATCTTCTCTCGGGTAACAAAATATCTTTCCATAAAACAACCTTACTCGCTCTCAAGTATTCACAGTGCTCTCGTTCCATCCATCGTTCGGGTTGGTACAAGTGACTAGTAAATTCCATTATTCGATTCATGTCTAGTGACTCTGGATTGAATCTATGCCGTTCCTTTCCCGCCTTCCATAGACAGTGGTTTTCATGGTTTCTACCGTTCTGATTCTTGTTTTTCTCGATCTTTCTTCCCTTTTTTCTCTCTTGAATACTCTGCCAATTCCCTTTTTGCATCTTCGTTCAACGGGCATGATATACGGTGAATGAACAGTATATCACACTGCGGGCAACGGCGTTTCTCGTCTTCCTCAGTTACCGAATATTTCGTGAGAATCTCGAGTATTGGCGATCTAGCCTGCGATTTCTCTCCCTCCGTTGTTTTCTTCGGTCTTCGATTACCGAAACTGTATTGATCCCTGTACTGTCCCCACACCCCACCTCTGTCACCAGTGTAATACAGTGATTGCACATAAAGGTTTATTATGAAACAGTGGAATAGCAATACAAAATAGATTTTAGAGCACACGACGTTTTCGAGAATCTCTACAACTCAACACCTTTTTATATCACGAACCAAACGTACTGTTACCAACCAATCACATGACATTTATAACGTTAGTAGTGACTTGAACTTCATATCAATATGTTATAAATCATATACTTGAATACATATAACAATACATAATCATATACTTGAATACATATAAATCAATGACTTGAACTTCATATCAATATGTTATTAAGTACATATCAATACCTTAAAGGACAAAGGCGCTATGTCCATCCACCTTCCACTTTTTTATTTATTTATTTTTTTTTCAGAAAACTCAAATTCTACTAAACTATTATTGAGTTTTCTTGACGATAATAGCTTGAAAATTTATTGAGGAAATTAAAGAGTTTAGTGTAATAAGCCATTATTTTAGGAATTGTGCACTGGTGGTAATTTCTTTTGCGTTTTTCTCAAAACTTCATTTTTGCTCATAGCACCTTTGTGCTTTAAGGTATCGATATTATGGTGGTGGAATAGAATACCCTCTTGATTGGAAGTATGTATGTTTCCTAAGAGTTTTGGATTCAAATCAGTATACAGGTAGGTAGTTAACCTATTTATACAAATTAATTATGTTATTCATAATATGTCCGCAGGCGTGTAAATATTCGGAGAAACTCTCATTTGAGTTCTAAACAGTATGGATCTCCGAGAAATAATTGCTCCAGAGATTCTGTCACAACGCACATTCTCGATTTACATTACAAAAACATGCTCGTGTCTCCGCATATCACTCATAGATCTGGCAAGCTTAACAATGTGTCTAAAAACGAACGTGTGTCATTTGTGGAATCCAACATGGTGAGTTGATCTTTTTAGTATTCATATCTCTTCAAAAATAAGCTGTCCATTTAAATACCTTTTGTGTTTCTCGTAAAGTAAAAAAACTATCTCAGGCTGAATTTTCGTCCAATTGCCATTCCTGATGTCGTGGACGTCATCAGCTGTCTTCCAAAGGGAAGATCAGAATTGGCTCTTATAATTTTGCTCATGACTTATTGCCTCACCCGTTTAAAAAATCAATAACCTTGAGATCACTGAAGTTAAGGCCATTCAGCTCGGGAGATTGTCTGGATTGGAGACCGCTCGAGGGCGGTATCGCAGATCCTGATAGTTTTTCGAGTTGGGCTGTTGGTGAACAAGACGCCAAATCCAAAATCGTCGTTTTGTTTCATTATTTTCAATAATGAACCTTTGGAATCGACCAAGAAAAAAATTGTAGGACAAACCGTTCGCTCCCTATGAGAACTTTTGGGTTGGACTTACGATAAATCAGAAACACGAGTGTGAATTGCAAAAGAGTCCTAATCTTCGTTCAAATTTTAGCTGACCGAAATACGATCGATGTTTTTCTTCATGTTGGTTGGTGGTAACAATGGCAAAGCCGTGTTCTTTGCAGACGAGTGATCTAAATAGAAAAATAATAAGTTAGTTAGTTTTTCAAGCCGAGGTACTTGCAATCGATGTCTGCGCTGGGGAGAGTCTGCGGAGGGGACACAATGGTGTACACATCCGCATTCTCTCGGACAGCCAGGCTGCGATCAAGGCCTTGGCAGCTTCCACCATTAACTCTAAGTTAGTGTGGGACTGTTACCATAACCTCTGCTCCCTGTCACAACGCAACAGGGTTTCCCTGGAGTGGGTGGCGGGGCATAGTGGGGTAATGGGAAACGAGAATGCTGATGCGCTGGCCAGAAAAGGCTCACTGACTCCGTTCATTGGTCCGGAGCCGGCCGTCGGCATTCCCAAATCCTCCTTCAGGGCGACCATAAATCGGTGGGTCACAAACCAAACCACAAGAAGATGGTCAAACCTAGGAGGACATGCTCTAAGTAAGCGAATGGTGGCCAAACCTAACCCCAGCGCCTCTGAGGAGCTGCTGTGGCTAAGCCGCAGGGAAGTCAGGCTAGTGGTTGGTCTGGTAACAGGCTTCACCCCCCTCCGATTCCACCTTAATCGCATAGGGGTGACGCAAGATACAACCCTATGCAGGCTATGCGGTGAGGCTGAAGAAAAGGCCTCCCACATAATTTTTGATTGCCAAGCTCTATCAACCCGCAGGTTCCAACTCTTTGGGTCACCCACACCCATGGAGGCATTCCCCTGCACTAATCTAGCCAAACCACTACTGGCCCTTACTAAAGGGCTGGGACTGTTTGACTAGACAATAGAATCTGCGGAGAAGCACAATAAGCACCAGGCTTCAGTGCTTTTGGGCTCCCCTCACCCTGATCCGCAGATTCAGGTACAATCTACAATCTACATTGTTACCACCAACCAACTTGAAGAAAAACATCTACCGCATTCCGGTCAGCTAAAATTTGAACGGGGATAAGGCCTCTTTTGCGATTTACTCTTGTGTTTCTGATTTATCGTAAGTCCAACCCTTAAAGTCTCGTAGGGAACGAACGGTTTGTCCTACAGGGCTTCGAGTGGTCTCAAAAAATTGTAAAAATTCTGTACTATCTTAAATTGATGGAAAAACATATCTCTATATCAAAATTTTTTGAGTTAGGGTGTTTTCAAAATTTCAAACCTTATTTTTCAACCCATAGAATTGACCTACATCAACCTACCTAGCGACCTACATCAAAATCGGTCCATGCTAAGTAGGGAAAGTGCCGGCAGTACGGCAGACGGACGGCCAAATTTTTATTCGATTTTTGGATTCTACGTACCTTGAAACGTAAACCAACAAATTTTGAGGGGGGTTAAACAATTTTTTTCTTGGTAGATTCCAAAGGTTCATTATTGAAATAATAAACCAAAAGTACTCCTCTACTCGCTAACTCACTATCTGCTAGTAATATGTTGTGTTTACTGTTTTTTGTTGAAGGTTTCAAGTGTACCAGGTTTTATAGAAGAGCGGGAATTGCTGGACACTCTCTCCAAGAGCCATGATCCTTTTCCCCCGTTTTTGGATGGTAATTGTGTAGACGGATCGATTACCGATAATCAAGATCTAGACAACAGCGCATGTGATGACATGGGGGGAACAAGCAGCCTCCTCTTGTCTCCCATCTTGGATGACGACTTAATTATTCAAAACAGCATTCCAACTCTTTCTACAACCGTTTCAGTCAGCAGTATTGTGGACAATGAAGAAGACTGCAATACTGACAGTCAGAACAACATGGACCTCTCTGGAGAGTTGTGTGTTGATGATGACAATATTGTTAATGATACTATTCCAGTTGTCGAAGATGCCCAAGATATGCACGAGGAATTCATGAAGTACCTAAATTGTGAGTTTCTAAATGTCTTTTCATTGTAAATTCTCCTTCCAGTCCTCAACAATGAGAAAACCATAAGTTGTTTCATGGTCGTTCAGTTGTGGCGTGATGTTCGACGAAAATTGAACTATCCATTTCATGCCTACAAAATTCTAAGTGACAATTGTTCATCAGTCTTCTCCAGATACACCGTAAAATTACTGATTAATAAGAAAACAAACCAACATGAAGTGGCAGGATGTGTACGATCAAATGTTCAAATGTTCCAGGTTCCACATGGCCCACCCAAATGGACGAGATAGACAAATTTGAATCAATGATCGCCGGCAATAATCCCTCTGATCCAGGTGTGTTTCGAAACTGGCATTAAGATGTCCTTACGATCAATTTAGGATATTATGAGCAGTATTTTTCTATGGGCGGGGGGGGGGGAGAGTTGATGTTGTTATCCAGAAATTTATATTACTCGTGTTTTGTATACCTAATTTTATCATGTGTAATTCACAAAAAACTTTCATCTTTCGATTTAAATCAAGGCCACAAATCAAGGATGTTACAATTCTTACCACAAATTAAGGATGTTACAATGAGTAGTTTAGTCATTTTTTCATGAAAGTTTGGTTTATTAATATTCTTCCATTACCCTCTTTTTTTGTTCAACAGTGCTGATGTACCCCTCAGTCTCAGTGGAACAATTTACGGAATTCATTCAGCGTCATCCAGATGAAGCTCAAGCATTCAGGAGAGAAATAACTTTCAAATTAAAGAAGATACGAGAAACTGAAAGCAAGCAGCAACAAGCTTATGAAAAGAGATTGGAACTGTTGAAATCAAAAACTGATAAAGTTCGAGGGTTTGTTCAAAAGGTGATTGAATTTTAACTGTCAACCTATTTGATATTCCTAACTCTATCGTCATTTCAGTTTCATTGCTGATTCTACATTATAAAAAACTTTAGTTTTCCACAATCTCATCGTGGATGATTTTATTCGTATACCATTGAGCCCTATACATAATGATTTAGAAGGCTACTTGTGGCTTGGATTAGTTAGGTTACTAATTTGGTTTGGTAAGTTATCCACTTAAGGGATATTTTTGTGATAAAGCCTGCTGAAGAAAAAAAAAGGTTTTCGACAGCTAGCTTATTGCTGTGGGTACTAAAGGGTATATATTTTTAAATAATAGTACATGAAAGGATTTCCTTTAGAATTGTTACAATTAAAATTCACTTGCTCGTATACGAGCACATCTGAATTTTTTAAATGTTTTAGTAATTTGGACAATATTCACTTATAATTTATAACTATACGAACTTCATTATAATATAGTTAAACGAACCCATTCCAACATGCCAGCTAAAAAGGTTCCTCTGCTCGACATGGGTTTCCATCAAAAATGAGCACAAAGGAAGGCACACCAATATTTTTCTACATCCTTATGCATGTTTTCCAGTACCTACTCGATAACGTAAATTCATTAAAAACATTTCACTTTCAGGATGCAATTCAGAATAGTCCTGGACTTTATATAAAACATTCGGATGTGCCTGTGGGGTTTAATTACTATATTAGAAACATCGTTTGTGCATAAAACATATTAATAAGATGAAACTCGAATCTAATATCTTCTGTTTTTCTAGGTCAAAGATGTTCAGCTAGCACAGGATAGATTAGCCCTTAAACGTAAACACCAGATTGATGAAAAATTAAGGAAAGCTGAAGAGAATAGAAAAAACTATCTTAGCATAATTCGTCGGAAGGCTCACGATGAAGAGGAGAAGTTGAAAGAAATTGCATTCATCAATGAACTTGAAGCTCAAAACAGACGCCATGATTCGTTAGCACTCCGACAGGTATACCCATTTAACTGAACTTTCGAAATGTAATACTATCCTATTAAATCCTAGTGTTGAATTTATTTACTGTGACCGAAACTGACTACACCTGTTCTCTACATTTTTATATTACTACCTCATAATACTTGCTTCTACTACCTCATAACACTTGCTTTTACTCTTGTATAAAACAATTTCTATTAACAATTCTGTATGTCACCATGGTGCCAGCAAAAACCGTGTCATCTCATAGATTTTCAGGTCGTGGTGCCACATTGACACCAGATTGGGGGATTCAAATTTACAAGAAGGGTTTGATAATCGATTTTGTTAACAACCTTCCAGTTTTTTTACTTCAGAGTCTACCAAGGAAGCGGAAGCATTGTTTTCACTTATCAAGGTTGAAAACAAAAATGTTCTAAAAAATCAAAATGTACACTCGCATTTTACGTTTCACACCTTCGTGATCAATTTTAGTTCTGTGTCTGTGTTTCTGTCATGAAATCCTTGTAATGGGCATAACTATACGAAGTTATCGTCCGATTTCAATGAAATTTTCAGGGATTGTGCGGGTTGGCATGTAGACGGTTCCCTATGAAAATCATCTCCTCCAGACTGATAGTAGCTGCTGCTCATGCGCAAACGTGAATTCCTTGTAACAGCCATAACTTCCACATCCAATCTGATTTCGATGAAATTTTCAGGGATTATGCGAGTTGAGGTGGAGATGGTCCCCTATGAAAATCATGGCCCCCAAATTGAATTGAAAGTATTTTGTTAAATAATAAGTATTGTTAAATAAGTATTTTGTTATTAAAATTTTCAGGATTGTTCAGATTGGCATGTTGATAATCCCCTATTAAACTCACCACCCTGGAACTGATGGTAGCCACTGCAGTCGCGCAAACTTGAATTTTTACCCCTTTGCCGCGCCTGTCGGAGTAGAAATGAACATCTGTATCATGTAGTGCAGCCGTGTCCTCGGACTCATGGGGGCCGCATTCTACGTCATGATGTGGTCACCAAGCAGATAGCAGGTGCTTTGTCATCTAGCGGCTGGGATGTTGAGAGGGAGAGATTGTATCACATGCCAAGTGACCAGGGTAGGAAGCCCAATATCGTTGCTGTCAAGCCCGACCAGTCTTGCATTATCCTGGATGTCCAAGTTGTCAACGGCAGGTTGGACGTGGAGCAGACTTGGCCGGCTAAGATAAGAAAGTATGACACAAATGATTTACGGCAAGCGTTGTCAGAGCTAAAAGGAGTGGCACCCAACAACATCAGGGTGATGGCTGCAACCTTGTCATGGCACGGGGTGTGGTGCGGAAAAAGTGCCACAGAGTTGCGCGAGTTGGGCATCTCGGTAGGCGTACTCCGTGGTATCACCACCTGTGTCCTGCTCGGCTCATATTTGAACTGGTGGTCGTTTTATAGAGGCACTTCCCTTCATCCCTCTCTCCCACCCCCACCTTCCTCATCTTCCCTCATCCCTAGGGCCGACGTCAGGTGAGTCCTGGGCGTCCTCCCCATTATATTTAATTAATTTATTTATTTTTATTTATGGCGTGTCTCCTGCGTCTTTCAGGGGAGTTTCTTTTTTTTTATTAAAAAAAATGCCATAGGTAACATTTACATTTTCCATCCGATTTCGAGGAAATACTGAGAGATTGTAAGGGGTTGACGTGTAGATGATCCCCTAAGTGGTAGTGTAAGGTACTTAGAGATTGATGTTTCGAGATTACCTACTTTGCATCGGATCATCTATACAATCGGGTTTATGGATACTAGAAAGCTATGTGCCACACCCACTTGTCAGACCTTTATTTAAATAAACAAACTGTGAATATCATTTATAATATAATTATGTTCTGTGGATCAATTTAGGTTTTTAATTGAGAATTTCTGTATTTATCTCGGAGACACTATCTGTAAACCTAAATGGACAGTTGGAAAATGTTAAATTACTTTTTTGGTCTCACTTATTACCAGATCTTTGAATCAACTGAAAAACGAATCATTAGCCCCTACCACAGGCTTTGAAAATTACTCGAGTGGTCACCCTTTAATTCTTGTATTTTTAATTGTTGCTTTATTTTTTAATGCTATTTTTCAGACTGACTCTAGGCTTTGAGCATTTGAGTACAATCAAATTGTAATTGTGTTTTTCCAATTTTCTTCCTAGGAACACGAAGAGAGATTACAGTGCATAATTGACGAGCGGCAACGAAGAGTGGAGGAAAAAGCAGCCAAGGAAGCTGCTGCCGAGGAGCGTCGTCGTATAATTGAGGCTGAACGCCAGGTAATAACTCTGCAAATTATTGCACGCAGGTTAATTATTTTTCTTCATAGATCACTCGCGAGGAAAGAACACAGCTTTGCCATTGCCAGTACCTACCAACCGTATTTTCATGCAAGCTTCACTATCAAGTATGTTGTGAAACAGAAAGAACCTACCAGCAAAGCATCGTTATTTGCATTTTGTATTCGATATTTGGATTTATTTGGATTTTTTTCTTTAAAAAAATTGAATGGGGGGGGGGGTAAACTTTTTTTCTTGCTTGATTCCAAAGGTTCATAATTGAAAATAATAAACAAAAATGAGGATTTTCGGAAGTAGCTTGTTCATTTGAAGAAGTAAAGCTTTGAACTAGGTCCTAATTGAAAGAAAATTAATTGATGAACATGTTTGAACAATTGTTTCTGATAATATCACAAGCTTCGTTGAGACAGTTGTGCAGGCTCTATTCCCTGAATCCATCCAAACAGGTTACTTGACTCGTCCAGGTTGATTCTAAGTACTACCAAACACTCTGACTTTTGTATTATGGTTCTAGCAAAAGCTCCAGAAAATTGCTGAAGCACGGCGGTTGAAAGAACTTACAATTGATCGCAAGCATCAAGAGAGGGAAACCCAACGCCTAGAAACAGCCAGGGAAAAAGCTAGGTAGGCACTCTACATCTCCTTGTTTCAAATACTCTCAGCTCCTTCAAAAGGACCTATATATATTGTACACAAGAAAACCTATGTACTGTGCTTGAAGTAACTCTTGGAACTGTATTGGAACCGTATGATGTCATTTAGTGGTAATATCTTTAACATTGAAGCCTCTGCATTCCATTTTGTCATTGTGTTCTGCCAGGGAGCGAGAAGAGCGGCTGCAAGCACGAGATGCTGCCCAGCGTGCAACTGCAGAAGAGCTTCAAAAACGGATCCAACAAAAGCAGGAGGATAGTGCTCGACGCCATCAAGAAAATATTGAATCTGTGAGACAAAGGGCGCTGGAGGTTGGCCTGCATAGAAGCCTTGAGGAGTCTGTTAACATTAGTCCCGTTTCTAAAACGGTAAGCATGTTTGAATCAACAAGTTCAGTTTACTAATAAAACTTACCAACGTACTACATAAGTTAAAGTTTACTAAACTATTTTTTAAATGTGAACTGAGACATCGTCCCAACTTAAAGATGTAGTCAAAGAACCATTGGATAATGAGAAAAACAAGAGAGGCTTATTTACTTTATACATGAATTTTTAGAAACAGTCCTGTTTAACAACCAACGCCAGCCTCATCTGCCATGAAATCCTTGAAACAGGATTGGAGTGTGGATGGTCCCCTACGAAAATAATCGCTCCCAAACTGACAGTAGCCATTGCACATGTACAAACGTGTATTTCCTTGTAACAGGCATAACTTCTACATTTCCCATCTGATTCGAATCAAATTTTCAGAGACTATGCGGATTGGACTGTATATTGTCCTCTATGACAACAAGGCCCCGGATAGTCAGTAGCCTCTGCGCATTCGTAAACGTAAAACCCATGTAACAGCCATAATTTCTACATTTTCCATCCGAATTCAATCAAAGTTTCAGGAATTGTGCGAGTTTACATGCAGATGGTTTCTTGATGTGAAGATGGTTGACATGAAGAAGGTAGCGCGAGATTCTTAGAGATTGATGTTTTGAAATTAGCTGCAATGATTGGCTCATTCATACAATCGGGTTATTGTTATGAGAAAGCTATGTGCCATATCCACTTGGTAGATTTTTGTTTGTTGACAAGAACTTTCAGGAGTTGGTAGCTTCTGTGTCACAAAAACTGAATCCAGAAGTCCTACTCCGCTCCCTCCCCAGACCTAAACTTCGTAGATCAGGTGTGACGACCACGGCGAAGTAAACCATCCTTCTGGCTTTCAAAGGCAAGAAATTGTGGATTGTTGTAACACTAAATGTCGTTACCTACCTAGGTTTGAATCAAGCGGCAATCACCACAAGCCAGAAGTTCTGCACTCTGATGGGAGCTTGTCAAGTGTCTCAGGTTCTAAATAATTCGTCGTTCTTATTCGTGTCAGTTTCTTTCCCTTCAGTTTGCTGATAATCTTAAACATCTCCCGGTAAACATACAAGAGCTTTCTTAAAGGGGTCACCAATTTGGTACAGATCGTTATCAAGACAGGCACCAAGTCAGGGTACGTCCTGGTCTCTGTTAGCAAAAGCTATGAAATTGGTTTGAGCTTTTTCTACAACTTCAACCCAAGTATGGCCAGTGACAAGAATAGTAGTGTAATCTGCGAAAGAAAATACAAATTCTCCCACAATAAAATGAACTGGACCTAAACCCGTTCCCTGAGGAATACGACATCTGGATGGAGCCTCATGACTTACACATCTACCACCTCAATAGCTTGTTGTCTATTTTTAAAATTCTCTATTGATACCTGTACCTTCAACTGCTACTATTAGCTTAGCATGTGTTGAACACTTTTGTCATATCTACTCGCCACTGGCCCAGGGCGAAATTACTTGATTATAATTATCTATTAATTAATCTTCCTAGTAGCCTGAATGACATAATTCTCATGTGTAACTGATATACTAGTAATGATATAATTCTACCTAAGTAACTTAGGGATTTATCTCATACAAGATACTTGATTTTCCATTGCAATCAACGTACATTATTAATTTGTCTCCTATTGTGGAGTCTCTAGCTTATCTCTAGTTCCATTCCACGCTGAGTAAGTCAGATCAGTTTGTGATGTGATATGATTATAATGCCAGGCTTTTTGTGAGTTATTGATGATGAAGCTACCCTACATTTCTTCTCATGCAGGAAGAACCAGTTGCGGCTGAAGCCAGTGTATTCCAGGATGACCCTGAATTACTGAAACTTAAGTCTCTCAAAAAGAAACGTCTGAGGAAGATAAGAACTCGCCTTACATCAAAGTAGGTTACGTTCTTTACAAGACATTTCATAACCCTGGATACTTTGAAAAAGTATTCACTTGATCTATCTACATAGTTTCTTACAAACTTGCGGAATACGAGTGTTAATGTAGTTATGTATTTCACATCATGTTTTCGTCTTTTCACAGAGTTTCTGAATTTCTAAGCAACTATCAATTTCAAGAATCGAATGCATACCCGTTTAGTAGAATACTGGATGATATTAAACAAATGTCAAACACTCTGGATACTGGAGAACTCGGACCCAAACTTCTAGCTCTTAAAGATTCGCTGCTTAAGAACCACAAAACGGAGGTAGCTGATTCTAAAAATAGAAATGCACTGGTTTTTGTATGCATTAATTTCTGTCAAGCAGCCGGGTGCTGAAGCACTCTATATGGTTGGATTGGTTTCTTTTTCTATCACCTGATTGGTTAGTTAGCTACAAATATCGTTAGCTGTCACAAAAATATGGCAAAGTTTGGAAAATCCTTATTAATTTTTAATGTTAAGTGTTGAGTAAATTATAGTAATTAAGTAATCTTTTGTTTGTACAGTCTTCGACTTTTGTAAGCTTCACGGATTGCAAAGGCTTCCTCACCCTGTGTGGAATTCTGAAGGGATATGTATCCCCATCTGCTCGAACTGTCAACAACACTCAAGACATCAAGTGAGTGCTACTATCTCACTCCTTTGGCTCTTCAAACTCGATTTTGTAAAGAATTTTCAGATTGGAAAATTCAATCGACCTTTTTTCCATTTCAGCGTGATATCAACCATTGTTGACATTTATAAATCAGCCTTCTGCGATTGTGATTATGGAAGTCACTTGTATGTAGTAAAGAGCAACGAAATTATGGCGTTGATTGACATTTTGCGAGTTGCTGTAGCTGTAAGTATAACACTATTTTTCGTATATAGCATTTCCGAATTGAGTTAAACCTTTTCCATTTAGATTTAAACCTTTTCCATTTAGATTTAAACCTTTTCCATTTTGATTTAAACCTTTTCCATTTTGATTTAAACCTTTTCCATTTAGATTTAAACCTTTTCCATTTTGATTTAAACCTTTTCCATTTAGATTTAAACCTTTTCCATTTTGATTTAAACCTTTTCCATTTAGATTCCAAATGGAAAAGGTTTAAATCTAAATGGAAAAGGTTTAAATCCAAATGGAAAAGGTTTAAATCAATATGGAAAAGGTTTAAATCTAAATGGAAAAGGTTTAAATCTAAATGGAAAAGGTTTAAATCAAAATGGAAAAGGTTTAAATCTAAATGGAAAAGGTTTAAATCAAAATGGAAAAGGTTTAACTCAATTCGGAAATGCTATAGATACCTTCTAACTATGATATTCAATCAATTATTACGGGAAGCCGGTTAATAATGGGGGCCTTGATTTTTTTTAGATTTTTAATCGAAAGTAGACTACATCCTGTGAATTTTGGCACCAACCGTGTCCTTCTAGCGTGAGTAGATCTGTTTCTATGATTTTTCAAAGTTTCGACCATTTATGACGTCACGCGCCCCTCTCGCCTGGGCAGGACCCCCCAGCCCACTGTGACGTCATAAACGGTCGAAACTTTAAAAATTCATTGGAAAAGATTTACACACGCTAGAAGGTCGTGGTTGGTATCAAAATTCTCAGAATGAGGTCTAACTTAGATTAAAAATAACAATAAACAGTTTTTCCTACCAAGGCGCACACCCTATTAGAACCAACACGATCGCGGTAGTACAACTTGGATAGTCCCTTTATTCTTGTTATCGGATTCCCTCCTGTCAGCTGGGCCACAGCTGTTCAATAGGTTGGCGCCACTATTAAAATTTAAACATAACGTTACACTAACTACACTCCACAATATCATAAATATTTTTGAAGGTTAGCTAAGAGTGTTTGTTTTCCCCCATTTCTCCTCATTTGAGTTCATACATCTAAGCATTTTTTTAATTGAATTTTCTGATTTAAGGGATTGCATTCCAATGGTAAATGGATAAAAGTATGTGGTAAGTTCCTAATTTTGTATAATATTGTTTATGTAGAAAAGTAACAATGATCACCATTGAACCAAGTATTGGAACATAACAACGATTGTGAAAACTTCAGTAATGCTTTTTGCTTCTCTCTGCATTAGTTTCCTTCCAATCCTTAGTTTACATAATATGTAAAATTTCGAATGAAAAATAATATAAAAAATTTGAATGAAGTATCTAACCACCTAACATACTTTTCACCCTTCTCCAGAATTTGTAATCCTAAGGAACTTTGAGAACAGATAAACAATTCTGGAGAAGGGTGAAAAGTATGTTAGGTGGTTAGATACTTCATTCAGATTGACAATTTGTTTCAGAAACTCTGTTGATATTGATAACATCAATACTGGAAAGAAGATCCGACTCCGAAGGAAAAGATGAACCAGTGATACGAAACAGTCTGACTGACATTTGCGTGTAAGTTCTTGAAATGAAGTTCTTTCTACGGAATAAAACCGTTGTTCCAAGATCAGACGTGTAATTTTTTCGATTTCTTAGGTATGCAGTCAATGCTGGTCTAATCGACAAGATCATCAGCGTCTTCCAATACGTGGTCAAAAACGAATCTACGATGCAGTTTGTGACAATCATACCAGGATGTGTGAACTTTTTCAAATCGATGTTAAATCCAAGGTAATATTCAATTGTATCCCCTTCTCATAACCAATCGTAAGTGAATCGTGAGATTTTGAAGCAGGGCTGAAAAATATAAGAGGAAGGATACATATTACAGGAATGTTCAAAGAAACCACTTAAATACAAAGTGTAACTTCTTTCTCCCGCATAAACTCTTCAAGGAAATTGATTGAATTCACTTGTTGGAAATTCCATTGTCAGCATCTAGCATTTTCTATTCCAAATTCATGTTCAGCACCTTCTAAAACTCATGATTAATGGTTTCAGCTCGAAATTTCGTTTAGATTAGTTGTAAAAGATATGACAAGATTTGGTGTAACATAACAGCTAGGAGTTTGTCCTCCAGATGGCGTCATAACTTGTCATATTGCCCAACCATCAGACACTTCTCGTAGATAGCTCTTTGAAGTCTTCTAGTTTAACTTATAAATATTTGGACAGAATTGCCAATTTCCGATCCCCCTGATCGCCGAAAAAAATCCTACATCCCCTTAAAATTGACGAAAATTATGTTTGGTCCTCGGGGTGTAGGAAATTATGTGAACCTACGCATCAGATGGCTTTTTGAATGAACACTTCTGAGAATGAGACTTGTGGAATTAATAGCCTTCTATTTTCTTCTCCGTTTATAGATACAAAACTCCTGACCTGATAAACACTTTAGTGTCGACAGACTGCTTCGGCACTGTCCCTCTGATGTATGAAGGTCTTCAGAAAACAGGAAACTGTGACGGTCTACCCAGCTATGTCAACCCGATCATCTGTTTAATGCTTAAGTTTGCTGAACTGGATCTTCTCAAATTCCAGGTATTTTAATGCATGGTTAAATCAGAAGTTAAGGTACCTACTTTATCAAAATTAGATTAGGGGTATCTCTCATGAATGTAGGTTTGTGTTATGTTCAGCACGGTTATGACTGGGTGATTCCCAAAATTAGTCGAGTCCAAATTGTAACGATTTGTAGTATGACCTTAAGAACGAATTTTTGATATGAAAGTATGCACGTTTTATTTTTTTATTTTTATAATATCGAAAAAAATGAGGAATTTCACCATGTCGGAATTTCCTATTTTTGACCCCAAAATCGGATTCAGCACCTCTAAAAACCCCCTAAGGCAAACTTTCAGCCCGAACTTCCTAATTTACGAATAAACAAAACAGTGTAGAAAATACGAATGTTTAAAAAACCGGGAAAATGACGTCATGCTGGAATAGTTCATTTATGGCCGCTTGAAGCGCTGAGATCGAGAAATCCATAGTCCCCAGATGCAAAATTTCATGAAACAGTAAAGTTCGAAATCGAAAAACCGAAGAAAAAAATAGAAAAAGCGAGATGGGGAAAATTAGGTTTCCTCTGTTTTTGTTTGATAACTTTTCTCTTAGAAAACACGATTTCGTCGTCCCAATGGGCAACACTGGGAGGAGACGGTGATCCAATCAGCGAGCGTTCCCGCTGCACGTCTGTTTTCCCGGTTAGTTTTGAAATTAAAAATTTTTATTGTCTCCCAAAAATAACAGGAGACTTATTTTCCGAAATCAACCCGATTTTCATCTATCCCACACCATTAACTATTCAGGAAAAATGCAAACAGAAATCGGTGAAATTCCTCATTATGTCAATATCGGATCATTAATTAGATACCAACTAAAACTTCCCCGATAATAATGTAGTCGTGAAAATCGGGAAATTGGAATAGTAATTAAGTACTTCTTGAGCTTTTTGCTCGTACATTTTGTATTCAATTTCATAGAGAACGGTATGGAAAAAGATATCGAAATGTACATACTTTTCAAGAATGTATATAAAAAATCATACCTTCGAAGATATTATTCATAATTGATCAGTTCTGGAGAACAAACGTTTGCATGGAGCTCATGTAGTCCTGGTCAATATATTCTCCCAATTTCTTATAGAGGCCTGGGAAGGTCAAGCGCATGTCCTCCCATGTTTGAATGGGGTTACAAGTGAGTGGGCTTACCTGGCTAGATAAGTACAGTGAGAGTTCAGAATTGCAGCTTCTGTCAGCAACTCCTTTGTCCTTTCTCTTCTTAGCATTATGGCCGTGAGCAAGCTGCTTATGAGTTTTCCAGAAGTCATATTTATTTATAACAAATTTGTTCAAATAAAACAAAGATGTTCATTATAGCAACATTGTTCATTGATAACTGTGTCTTTGAGAGTTGACAATTCCTTCTGAGATTGGAAATAAAGCTCGACATAAGTTCCCTAGTTCTATGATACTGCTTGAATTCTTTCAATCTTGTGATAATATCGAATCCCTGGTATAGCTAATAATATTTGGAGCATCGAAAGAAAATATTAAAACAATCTGAACGTCACTAATTGTATGGTGTGACTAAATGAGCGAATTTGTCAGATGTTCTTTTGGGTTGCATTACCATAAGACATTTCTAAATGCATAATTTTAAAATCGACCCAGCTAGTATGCCAAGTTGATGGATTAAACTATGTTGTGAGATTACTGTTAGTTTACTGCTAGTAGGGCTTTCATACAGATATTCAAAACAGTTTATTGAAGAAGAAGTTTTTCTACGAGTGAAGTTGGAAACTCTTCCTGGAAACTTTTCCTCTTGCTTATTTCTTATTGAGCCAAGGAGTTCAACTTATTCCATGGTGGGAATTTGAGGGAATCAATCAATTATCAGGTTTAGGTCGATATAGTGTGCATTTTGTACACCATTCTTGCCCGCAGAATATCCAGTTTGGAGGCCACTACATCCATGTCATCTTCAATCACACCCACAGGGACCGTTGAACCTGCAATATATTTTCCTATATGCTTCCATACAGCAACATTGTTATGATTTCTGAGCTATTTATACTGGTCGTTTGGCTTATTTGTTCACTTGGAACTGGGCATTTTCAAACATGCTATTGCGTACTATACTTTACCGTATTATTCTTCTTGCCTTAAGAAGTCCATTTTTTTTCGTTTCAGGATGCCCTTGGCAGCGATGGCATGGCGTTGCAGATTCGCGCTATAGCAAGTCATTTATTAAATTACGCAAAAGTTTTGCCTATGAACGACCTTCTCCAGTCCATGATTTTGTTGGTCGGCAATTTTGCCATGAGGAATATAAAGAATCAGGTAAATTTTCACGAGCGTAGCGCCAGTGTAGCCTGGGAGAATATTGATAATTCTTGTTATTGGCTTACTATAAAAGCTCTTCACAATATTTTTATAGTTTATTAATTATAAAAAATTTCATAAAATTTCCATTTTTTTCATTCAAAAAAGTATTATTTTTTGGTTTTTAAATAGGTGTGTAGGTACTTGAAAGTTTATATATTTTGTACTCAATAATATGTTTGGTCTCAGGCATCGTTTAATAACTACCTT
This sequence comes from Apolygus lucorum, assembly GCA_009739505.2. NCBI lineage: Eukaryota > Metazoa > Arthropoda > Insecta > Hemiptera > Miridae > Apolygus > Apolygus lucorum. The sequence continues at coordinate 52,904,229 of CM019167.2, read as the reverse complement.
TGTATTATTATGTAAGTAAGTGTTTTAATATGAAATATTTTTGGAGTCCTCTCATTAAGTATTTTTTCTTTTGTCATTGCTATTTAGCAAAATTCTACAATGTTTGGTCTCACTTATCATTTGTAGTTCAAGGTGCGATGGAGTGTTTGACTGTACGAGGGGGGACCCAAAAGTAACCCGAATTTCATCATAACTTCTTCATTTTGCAATATTTTTACACCAAATTTTGATCACCTTCAAAGTAATTACCACTGACTGCAACACACTTTTCCAATCGCGTCTTTTATTGTTTAAAACATTTTTGGAATTCATTTAATGGAATGAGCTTGAGGCCATCCGGCGATTTTTGTTTCACATCTTCCACAGCCGAAAATCGTTTTCCATTCAAGTCCCTTTTGAGTCGGGGGAACAAAAAAAAGTCGCGGGGGCGAGATCAGGTGAATAGGAGGGGGTAAACAATCGGTGTCATGCCATTTTTCGTAGGAAACTGCTTCACAGACAGGGCAATGAGTGCGGGGCTTTGCTCCTCTGTGAGAAGGCGTGGGACAAATTTGGCTGCAACCCTTCTCATGCACAAATCCTCCGATAAAATTCTCTGGATTAAAATCCAAGACATCCCAGACATCTCAACCAATTGATCAACCGTTCGACAACAGTCTTCGCGAATCATGATGTTGATTTTATCAACGTTGTCGTCAGTTCTTGACGTTGAAGGGCGGCCAGAACGAGATTGGTCTTCAATCCTCATTTGCCAATTTTTAAAACGTTGAAACCGCTCGTAAACACGTGTCTTGCTTAATGCAGCATCACCTTAAGCAGTTTTAAGCATTACGAGAGTTTCAGCTGGCGTTTTTCCCAACAGAAAACAAAATTTCACGGCCGCGCGTTGCTCCACGCTGTCTGCCAACACACGTTTTCGCCAAAACGGAAAAAATGGGGAATTTGCCTCAATTTTAGATTCTGGAATTTCAAGTCAAATCCTATTATAGGGCCCTAGAATAACGTTTAACACTAGGAATAACCAACGGGAAAAAATTACCGTAGGAGAAAATGACTAAACAAGTGAACCTCTGTTACAAAACACCGCGAAAATCGAGGAGTATTGTTGACGCCATACGAAAAAAAAAAAAAAAAAAAAAAAAACGACGCGAAAACAACGACAACAGACAGAGTTCTAGCACCGCGACACAAAACGATCCAGTGAAATGGCTACTCGAATAATGTGATTCAAATCTTGAAACTAAATAAGAGAAGATGAAGAATAATAATGCTTGATAAACTAGTAGATAGATTCGTATTGTAAAAAAGTGAGTAATATTGTTTCTTTTGGTCACTTTTGTGTTTGGGTTCTTCCTGCCAGATCGTGGCGCACTCTTGTGAGCACTACTCGGAAGGTAAAAGTTCGTGTATGTTCCGCTTCTGTGGTAAGCGCCACAGAACCTCCTTTGAAGTCAGATTGGTAGAATATCCGTCACGTTTCAAACATGGCTGCCTCTTACACATTGCCACCACATTTAAAATTTCCATCTTCCTTAAATTCTCTAATTTTTTTGGATGCGTTTTCGAGCAGCTCACTATGGTTTTATTCCATAAAAACAAACCCTCATTCGAAAAAAAAAAAAAAAAAATGTGAGGCAAATTCCCCATTGTTTCACTAGAAAAAATCTCAATGACGAACCGTTAAACTCACAGCATCCCAACTTCGCACACTGAATCGTGAGATGTGTCCTTTTCAAACCCCCACCTGCCAACCAGCCAATCACACCTGTCTTTCGCCTCCAGCTCGATTCCGGTTACTTTTGGGTACCCCCTCGTATGAACAAGTGTTCCACCATTTCCCTTCATAATTTCTCTCTTCCCCTCTTCAGTTGTATGTACCTACCTACCTACTTCCCCCCTTTCAGCAGTCGAATGGCTAGATGTGCCGCAATAGTATCCTCTCCTAACCATAGCTCGTGTCCTTCGAAAAATCACTACACAATTTAAAAACCTTACAGTTAAAAACGTTTTGCACGACATTAAATATTTTGTTAATGTTCAAACAATAATGGCTGTGTATTCATTATACAATACTCCATCGTTTCAGACACTGCTTCAATCGGGGCAGCAGCCCACGGTGTTGCAGCAGCTGGTCACGCTGCCTTTTATTTACTTCTGCGACCAGGCATACACGGACTACCTTTTCCCTACCCTCTACGTATGCTCTTACAACAACCCCACCAATAAAGCCATTGTTGAGAACGACATGTCTTTCTCAGTAAGTATAGGTAGCTGAAGTCAAGTCCTATTACTTTCCCATTTTGCTCTTTGCAATAGCAGGAGTGAAGCTGCTTGGTAGATATACACACACTTATCTTAGTGAGGATTTTCTGTGAAAGTAATCGAGCTAAGACTACAGTTTTTTTCATACATTATGTACTAATATCTATTGTGCTATTATTGTTGAGTCATCAAAAATTAACTTCCCTCGACCGGGGATCGATCACCTATCATTCCGATTCTAAATCGGAGCTCCTACCACTTGAGCTAAGGAAGCGAATGGACAGAAATGCGAAGAGGTCGCTGATCACAACATCTTCCCCCCCGTTAGGAAATCTTAGGTACTCCGTTACCTAGTCAGGGCCTGCGTTTTTACAACCCATTGAGAACGCGTATTTTTGACTGACTTCGGAGTTTTTTGTTATTGTTTTCCTTATTGACGGGGCGGGGATCTGCTGACCTCAACGTTTGTCCGAATAGGCGGTGGCTCGACTCGTGTCTTGGGAGGGAGTTGTTTTGATGACCTAATCTTAATGAATTATTGTTTCTCTGAGAAATTCTGAGGAGACCGTTCGGGTCCTACTGACTGCGCCAGGCTGAGACGATCTTGGTCCTAGTAGGTCTTGATGGTTAAAAGTGGTAAAAGAAATCACACGGACGAGAGGGGAATCGGTTTTTAGGAACTGTATTAACGTCGTCCAGAATAAGAGTGAGGTCTCTTGCCACTTACAGAAATTGTATTTTAACATTTTTCTGCACTCCTTGCACTTCATATAATTTTGGAAGGGGGACTGGCCTACTTTCGCGGTGTTCCCATCGGAGTTCACGGTCGGGGTTGACAGCCGGTTATCAACCGCTATCAGCACCACCACCCTTCATCGTTGTCCCAGCTGTGGGCGCTGCGTGGACACTGGCGGGTGGTGGTTGAAGGCCCATGACATTATCTACTATAGATAATATATTACCTATTGTGCTTTGCTATTATTATTGCTCCCGCCGCCATAAATTCCTGGAGCCATAGTGACCCCCTATTTTTAAGATAAAGGGGACGACTAAAAAGTGTGTGAGAGGAACCTAACAAGGAAAGAGAGACCGAAACATTTTCTCTGCTGAAAGTTGGCCGATTTTCATTCGGTAAAATCATCTGATTTCCTTTTATAGTATTTCAGGCCTGGGTCTTGGCAAATTCCTTGTAAAATGTTTATTTTTTGACAAAACATCATAATTAATGTCAGTTGACCGCAAACCTGATTGTCAGTGCATCCACCCACCCAACGTAATTCCCGTATTCAGAAGTATAACGAAAAGTTTACCACGTGGGTTTGCCTCATAGCTTCATCATATCCTCTATAGTATTGAGATAATCTCATGTATGGGGAATAATCAAAACGTCTTTTTTGAAAATGTCTTTCCCTGTTATTCACCGCCCATTAGAAATAACGACGACATTAATAGAAAAATCCCAACTACCCAGACTTTGAACATTCCATCGACATTTAATGGACCCTGCAGACTGTACGGGTTTCTCGTTGGCATGTGAAGTGGCTACCAATGATCCGAACAGGATGAAATTGATTCGTGTAACAAAAATATGCATCCCTGAAATGTTCATCCAATTGGGATAGGAAATGTAGAAGTTTTTGTTGATAAGGATTTCACGTTTGCCCTTGCGCAGAACAGCTGCTACCATTGAACGTGATAGATGATAGATAGATTTCATAGGGGTCCATTCAGAATCTAATTCGCACGAACCGCGTAAATTTATTCAAATTTGGATGGAAACTTTGGAAGTTATGCTTGTTACAAGGGCTTTACTATTGCACAGAGACTACTACCAATCCAGGGGGCGATAGATTTCATAGGGGTCAAACCTCGGAAGCAAACAAGTTATAGGGCCCAACTAGACTATAACTCGTATTTTGCGTAATTATAACAATTTTGGTACAAGGTTACTAAGATTAGCAAAGAAATTGAATTGTATTTCATATTCTATATTCGTTAAAAAATTCTATGCTCCAGTGTCCACCTAAGTAGTGGATGTATTGTTTTCACTTTTCAAAGATACAACAAAATGTGCTCCAACATTGAAATTTCCACTCACTTTTTTCATTTTCAAACATCCTGAACGATTTTGGTTTCGTATCTGTCTGACAGTAGGTCTATTTATACACAAATCCTCATTCGTAGGTATAACCAATTATTCGTGGCTGTTTCTACTTTCAGCAACTTGAGGACTACGTCAACAGTGAAAGAGGTAAGAAAAACAGCATGATGCAGCTTTTCCACGAATTAAAGCAGCGTTGACGGGCCCATTTTTTGTGATATTCCGATGTACGTTACAATATTGCAGTAGAAACATAATTATCATGATAATCACTGTCCATTAGTTTTAGAAAAATTTACAAAAATGTGATATTAACTTTAATTAGATATGCAGGTTCCTTCTTGAATGATGCAATACAGGGTGTCTACACTTAAGATGGGCATAACTTCACGAGCGTCTAAACCACACCTACAGCATTAGTTCATGTATCCTCCGCTAGGGATAATAAAGCGTTTTTCCTTTGAATTATGTGAGATGAGCTGAGTTACCTATTTTTGTAAAGCATGAGATAATGCAATGCAGGTGATTCAAGGGAAAAATACTTTACTATCCCTAGCGGAGGATACATGAACTACTGCTGTAGGTGTGATTTAGACGTTTGTCATAACTTCAGGAATCAATTCTACAAGGTATTTCCTACAAAAAATGCCTCCTAGCAATTGTTTGAAACCCACTTTTTTGTTCACTTCGAAGTTTTTTTTCGCGTTTTCGACCTTATGAGGGGGACCCAAAAGTAACCGGGATTTCGTCATAACTTCTTCATTTTTCAATATTTTTACACCAAATTTTGATCACGTCAATTACCACTGACTGCAACACACTTTTCCAATCGCGTTTTTTATTGTTCAAAACATTTTTGGAATTCATTTAATGGAACGAGCTTGAGGCCATCCAGCGATTGTTGTCCCTTTCAAACCCCCACCTGCCAACCAGCTAATCACACCTGTCTTTCGCGTCCAGCTCGATTCCGGTTACTTTTGGGTACCCCCTCGTACGTCATTAAAATTGTCATATCGCCTGTTATTTACCAAATTTGAATGACGTAAGTTCGAAAATGCGAAAAACAACTTCGAAGTGAAAAAAATGCATTTTGAGTGGGTTAAGAAAAAATTGCTAAGAGACTTTTTTTGTTGGAAATACCCTGTAGAATCGAATCCTGAAGTCATGCCCATCTTAAGTGTAGACAACCTGTACACAGGATGTCCAAGTAAGAACGCTCCCTCCATTTTCTTCAATGGTGTACGAAAAAAATCTGGCCAACGCTATTCTTCATAGTTATTTACGTCGAATTCAAAAATGACAAAATTGTGCTGCGGGCTATTGCGCAGCCATGATCAACTTTTATTTTTCGAATGGAACCCCCATTTTTTATTGCAGATTCGGATTCGACGTCAAATTTTATGAACATTTTACTTAATTAAGAATAGACAACTTTTTTTTTAATGTGGCAACCCGCTCAGCGAATGCTCAAAGATGCGCAACCCAGGGATTGGATTGTGCCACAATTATTGAGATGAAGGTAGACCTCAAGTGTGGCACATCACTTAGTACTGTTTTTCTACGCTGAATCGCGTGGTGAAATCCCTTTCTTGATTTGATTTTATTTTAGCGCATTTACAATCAAAACGTCACTTTTTGAGGTGGAAATCATCGATTGTGTTAAGGTGCGTCCACACTTGTGCGTTTTCGTCTTTCAACTGTCAACTTGCGTCTTTCAACTTGCGTCATGGGGCTTGCCCCTTGACGCATGCTCGAGAGGCAAGCGATTCCTGTCCACATTTGTGCGTCAGTTGTCTTGCAATCTTCGCGATGGAATCGGTAGAAGCAACTTCGATTGCTTAAGTGCAGCGTATATTGTGATTTCGGATTCAATAAAGAAGAAATCGAGAAAGAAGCGGTCCAAGTGGATGATTAACTTTTTGAAAGAGCGGGAGAATTATGGAATGAGGAATTTCACCATGTCGGAATTTCCTATTTTTGACCCCAAAATCGGATTCAGCACCTCTAAAAACCCCCTAAGGCAAACTTTCAGCCCGAACTTCCTAATTTACGAATAAACAAAACAGTGTAGAAAATAAGAATGTTTAAAAAAACCGGGAAGATGACGTCATGCTGGAATAGTTCATTTATGCCCGCTTGAAGCGCTGAGATCGAGAAATCCATAGTCCCCAGATGTAAAATTTCATGAAACAGTAAAGTTCGAAATCGAAAAACTGAAGAAAAAAATAGAAAAAGCGAGATGGGGAAAATTAGGTTTCCTCTGGTTTTGTTTGATAACTTTTCTCTTAGAAAACACGATTTCGTCGTCCCAATGGGCAACACTGTGAGGAGACGGCGATCCAAACAGCCCAATCAGCGAGCGTTCCCGCTGCACGTCCGTTTTCCCGGTTATTTTTGAAATCATAAATTTTGATTGTCTCCCAAAAATAACAAGAGACTTATTTTCCGAAATCAGCCCGATTTTCATCTATCCCACACCATTAACTATTCAGGAAAAATGCAAACAGAAATCGGTGAAATTCCTCATTCTAAGCCGAGTAAAAGCAGACGACGTGCTATTCAAAAAATTTACTCGCATTGAAAAATTTTTTGATTTGTTGAATATGATAAAGCCCAAAATTGAAAAAAAGACACAAAATTCAGAAAATCAATACCCCCTGAATATAGGCTGGCAATCACACTACGATTTCTGGCCAGTGGTGATTCAATCTCTTTTCTACATGTTCAGTGTTTCCAAACGCTTGAGGTCAACACTTTCAACAGGTGATTAGTGATGAGATAAGAGAACATTCTCGTGATGAACGATTTGACGCATAGAAATCCAACCCGTGAGGTTCGCCGTGCGCTACCCCCTACCCTTTGACCATCACCTCCGTGCCTCTCGGAAGAGGCATGCGCTCTGACCTTCTAGAGGCATGCGTCTCGTGCGCTACACTGTGCGCTGTGAGGCATGCGTTTGACGAACGTAAAGTTGAACAAGTGTGGACACACCTTTATGAACGGAAATGAATCAATCCCAATGAAGTGTAATAAACTGTAAAATTTATAAAATTGAGTCAGAGAAGAAATAATTCGTGAAGGTAACAGTACTGGAATAAGATTCCATGGAAAGTCGATGATTTACTCCTCAAAAGTGACTTTTTCTGCAGTAAAAGCGGTAAATCAATCCCTGGGTTGGGCATCTTTGAGCGCTCGTTGAGCGGGTTGCTCGCGGTAAAAAAAAAAAAAGTTGTTGAAGTTAAATGTTCATAAAATTTGACGTAGAATCCGAATCTGCAATAATAATTGGGGGTTCCTATTTGAAAAAACAGTTGATCATGGTTGCGCATGATCGCGCAATTTTGTCATTTTTTAATTCTACGCAAAAAATTATGAAGAATAGCGTTGGTCAGATTTTGTTTCGTACACAATTATAGAAAATAAGTGGAGGGGGGGTTGTTACTTGGACACCCTGTATAGCTTTTATTCCACTGTTGAGAAGACTATTCTAACATACTTAGCTCCTAAAATCCTATTGATAACTCAACTTTACAATTATTCCTAATATTACTGTTTACTTCCGAGATTCAACGAAGTAATGAGCGTGCAATTTTTAACTGATCTTGGATTGTGCTACTTAAAAATACTGAAGATAATATTATTGCAATGATTAATCAGGTCCTGATTTGTCATCAACCCTGTTCTTGTTATTTGTGTGCTTTGGTTATGGGTGCAATTGTATTAGAAAACCATTTTATTAACGTTCAACAATGGTGTCATAGTTCCGGTTTTTTTATACCTCGACACTACTAAATTCATGTTGTATCTATTATTCGTTTACAAACAGTATTAATATCGTACTACTTTGTTAGGATTGCGATCCTCCGTATAATTTGAAAAAGTTATTGGCCATTGATAACGTGGCCCGTTTAAGACCTGTTGAATGTTAAAATAGTTTAAAATCATTGAAAATAGTTCGAATCCTGGAACTGAGTTTTAGTTTTTTCTCGTTTATTATTTTTGTTACTAAGGATTCCTTTTTATTTTGATTTATTTATTCCACTGTCCTATCCTCTACTCATTACCCTTCTATTCCTATCTTCTTTGTTTTTAGAGAAATCAGCTCTTTGAATTCGTCACAAGCTTTTTAGTCAAGTTCCAATATTGACTGCTTAGTCTAATAAATTATATCCTTTTACATTCCAATACCCCCAATAATTTGAGTAATACCTTGGTCTGGAAAGAGACTGATTATGTTGTCCACTAGCAGTGAGCCCACTTTTATAATGTCCAATGTGGAGGTTAACTTGTTTCATGCGTATTTATATTAATCCAATTCCTTAGTGATTTGAGGGAACTTTTCCTAGTCAGTTTATGATATTCATACTCTACTTACATTTAGTGTAATTCTGTTGAAACTAATCATTTTATACTTTTGTAATAAATGTTGAGAATGTTTAATTTGTCTACTCTTTGTACTTTCCTCCCTATTTTCCTTGAAAAATCACAATGGGGTATTTCGGTGGGTCGGAAATTCAGGTTTTTGACCTCAAATTTGGATTCAGCACCCTTGAAAACCTATATACTCCAACTTTAAGCCCAATGATACATGTGGTAGAAAGAGATCACACGTTTGAAAAAAAGGCGGGCCGCCATAAATGCACACACACTACACCGCGCGTGCGTGTGAGTAGTATTTTGTAGTATCTAAGAGGTCCTCCAAGGGTTTCATCTCTTCTCTGCACATTCTTAATATTTATCAATGATCTCCCGCAATACTGTAAAAATTTCAATATTCTATTTGCGGATGATTCTACATCATTGTCTAGCGATAGAGATGCATCTACCTTGAAACTGAAAAGCTTGGATACTGTCAGGGTTATAACTGAATGGTTTACCATGAATGAATTAGTTGTAAATGATGGCAAAACGCAATGTATGTTTTTTGGCTTGAGGGACCTCACAGATTTTAATGAAAACCCCAACAATATAAGACTTATAGGTATTGTTGGGGTTTTCATTAAAATCTGAGAGGTCCCTCAAGCTCCTTAGTGTACTGGGAGTTCATTTGGATCCAAAACTGAATTGGGGGATACATTGCGAGAAACTAGTGAAATCGCTGAATAGCATTACCTTTTTATTGCGAAGACTACACGACCACTTGCCAAGAAACTCCGTAGTCTGTGCATATCATGCCATATTCCATAGTAGGATGAAATATTGCTTACTCAGTTGGGGTCACTCGCCGTCTGCTGCAGTTGTGTTTGCTAGTCAGCGCAGAGCCATTCGTGCTGTTGCTCGAGCTGGCTATCGCGCTGATTGCAAGAGTATTTTCGTGGATTTGGGGGTTCTCACTCTTCCAGGCCAATACATATATGAGTGCCTGATGTATGTCGCCAAACACCCCGAAACTTTTGCGAAGCCCTCCCACTCATACAGTACTCGCGGCGCACATTTGTTTTCGGTGCCCCAGTGTAGGATTAGTGCAGCCCGAAACTCAATGGGCTGGTGGTGTCTAAAATTCTATAACGTCCTTCCTGAAGACATAAAAGCCTCAAGTTTAAATAGATTTAAAAATATTTGCAAAAAACTCCTAACATCTATGGCACCTTTCAATTTTGACGAGTATTTCGATATGATGAGTAAGCAGTGCAATAATAGATTTTAGTCCTGAATTTATGTTTTATTTATTATTAAGTGTTTTTGTCAATTTATTTATGACTTATGCTGCTGCCTGAGGAATATTAATAAAAGTACTCAGTCAGTTCAGCTTATAATAATCTATGTTTAGCCTTTAACTTTGTGATACACTTGTGATTCTTTTAAATGTTGCTGTGATATTAGGATGGGGATTTTTGAATATTAATGTTGTATGTTATATTGTTTTGTGAGTGGTTCTTTCTGTTTACCTCATGTATTCTTTTAATATTTATCTAGTCACTAATTATAATCAATTACTAGTCATTTTGCTTTTCCACTCTAGTCACCCATGTTCGTGGGCGTTTGGCTGTTTGTCCCGGTCGGGGTGTCCTGGTCGGCCCGGGGGCGGCCCCCTTGTCTGGTTTTCTGCCATTGCCCCTATGGGCATATGTCGGGAACCGCCATGGTGGGTGGGTCCGGGCCCGGCTGGGTATCCCCTGGCCGGGCTTAGCTGCCTTTGTGCATGGGTGGCTTTTTATTTATTTTATTGTTTTCTCATTTTACATTTCAAATTTCACATTTTCCCTCTCCTTTTATCACTGTTTTGTTGCTTCACTGTTTTATTGTTAATATTCACATTGTTTTATTGTTGATATTCACATTGTTTTATTGTTGATATTAGGCTTTACAAATGTTGACTATTGTCACTGCAATTTTTTTGTTATACGGCAAATAAAACTATTCATTCAAAAATGGATACTTTTTTCAAAGACTGTTGGCTAGCTACGTCACACCATTCAAATCTTCAACTTTCCTTAGCTTCTCTGATTTTGTAAAAACATTTTCTCGACGAACAGACCCGATTACCATTATTCCTGAGCCATACTCTTTTGAAAAAAAAAAAATGACTGAAATACCCCATTCTCGTTGATGGGAAAATATAGCTCACCAATGTTTCCCATTAAGTACATACTCGTATAATAGAAAAGAGTGTGTACATTTGTTCAGGACAATGATAAATGACAAGTGGATCAACAGATCATGACTTTATTAACATCTGAGCAGTTCACTGCAGATGAACCACCACAATTTTTTAAACATCCAAAAAATCATTTTTTTATTCACAAAGAATAAAGTTTACATCAACAGATATGTGGTGTTATTTGGTAACAGGAATTTGTAACAGGTAATATGTAACAGGAATAATTTTATGAAAAAAAAATTAACCTTCAACAATTCAATGCTCAAGGTCCCATCTTGAAATGTGCCGTTATCACTTTCATTTACCACAGGTTCGCACTAAGTAATTATGAATCTAACAAAAAATGAATTATGGCCAGGAAAATATTAGACAAAAACAAATTACTCTCACGGGATAACAGTAGAAAGATTGTTGTGCTTATGGTATTGAACAAATTAGATACCTGACACGTTCGACGCTGGCCCAACCTAATTCTGGCAGGCTAACTTGCAACACTTGACTGTATTGGGAGAAATGAACAAAAAAACAACTAGCAAATCCTTATTTTGCTTCGTACACAAAGTACCACGCGGCAAACAAGTTCATTAGGAAGCTCCAAAGCAGAATATGACAAAAACAAAAACGCTGCAAATTATTACACAATGGTTCATTATTTTTTATTTTTCTATATAGATCACTCGTCTGCAAAGCCGCCAACCATCCAACATGAAGAAAAACATCGATCGCATTTCGGTCAGAATTAATTTGAACGGAGATATACACGCAATACACTCGTGTTTCTGATTTATCGTACGTCCAAACTTTAAATTCTCGTAGTGATCGAACGGTTTGTCCTACAGAGCTCTGGGTGGTCTCAAAAAATTTTAAAAATTCTATAGAATCTTAAATTGAAGGAAAAACAATACCTTTATATCAAAATTTTTTGAGTTAGGGCAACTTCAAAATTGATTTTGGAACCCTTAGAAGTGACCTACCTCAACCAAAATCTTCGGGGCACAACTAGACCCCAGAAGGAGCCATACCAAATTTCTTCAAAATCGGTCAATGCTAAGTGGCAAAAGTGCCGCGTACGGCGGACGGATGGCCAAATTTTTATTCGATTTTTGGATTCTACGTACCTTGAAACATAAGCCATCAAATTTTGAGGGGGTGTTAAAATTTTTTTTTCTTGGTCGATTCCAAAGGTTCATTATTGAAAATAATAAACCAAAATCAATTTTAAAAAACAACGTTTTTATTGTGAACGCGACGGTAGGCATCTTTCACTTGTCAAGACGCACTTCAAACATCAAAACACTCAGATTCAAAAACTAGAGAGGTAACTGGGGATGTATCAAAGGGATTCCATCAATGGCGGAGCCCAATCAACTATCTGCGTGAAATGAGAGGTTCGAAGAAGATACAGTGCAACAGAAGGGGCCCATCATGAATGTCAAGATGCCAGTCCTCTGCTAGAACAGGCGCGTCATGTATATTATGACACCAGCGCTGAACGTGTTAATCCAGTCAATTTCTCCAAAATACGAGTACATGACCGTCTAAATTTTGTGGCCCTCGAAATATGATTTTAGGTTATACAAACTACTTATCACCACTCAACCAAACCATATTGAGGTGAGTAAATAGGTACTACATATATGCCATCTACTGTTCGTATAAAAATTAAAATTTTGAATGTAGACAAGCTTCAACTATTAATGATCAAAAAACTGAGGAATATTACATTAACGCTAAACAGATTATAATTTTTGGTAATATTACATAGTTTCAAAAACTAGAAAATGGAGAAATTCGGCCGCTGCTGAACTTAAAGACGTAAAACTGAAACAGGTAATTGATTTTTTAAAAATGGAGTTCAAATGTTCAAAGAACGCAGGAGTAGCAACCTGCATTGAGCTATTATGTGCAGCCACGTAATTTAGTTTTTCCTAGACAATGAGGCTATCAAATATCATGTTAGACAATATCGTAGGAACCCCTTCGAGTCCTTACCATGCAACAGAACCAACGGGAATTAATGAAACAATATGAGAGGCCTGTCATTGGTTAACAAAAGGATGCGGGGCACAAATGTCTAAAGCCGGGTACACACCAGTATGAGGCTGCCCGAGGCGCGGCATGTGTGCTTATGTGAACGTGTTTCTTAGGCGAGGCAAACTGCCTCTACCCATTCGCCGTACAGCCCGAGGCACGTAGAGGCTGATACATCCGAGATGGACCATCCTCCGCATGTCTCGGCAAATGGGAGAAATTTACGGAACTGGCGGATTCTCGCCATATTGGACAGGGTACCGAGTAAAAATGCGTGCCTCAGGCCTTGTTTCACTTCTCCTCGCCACCTTCCTTTGTAAGGTTTGAATTGGGTTTGTTGCGCAGTGGATATTGGTACTGAATAGATATGAATTGGGACGACATGTAAATTTCGCTCGTGAAAGAGTACGAAAAACGGCCGGTATTGTGGAAGAGGGAACATTTTGTGGGCTATGATATGGAGTCAGTATCGTCTTACCCATTCAGATCAAACGTCAAATTTTTACTATTCTTTTTTCACTCTTTTCTATGCGCTTTTCTGTACTGTCGACCGGAACGTACGAAATGGATCACTGCCTCGCGCGGTGGCTCCGTTTATTGCCTCAGGACCAAAAAAGCAACGCACGAGGCAGTATTCTTTGCAGCGCCTTGCCCTGTTTGCCTCGTACTAGTGTGTAACCAGCTTAAGGCACACGCTATAAGCTGTAAGCATGGCTGACTAGTAAAACAAGACCACAAAATGGTACGAGATGCAGTTGCAGGAATGGAAAATTGAGCGTGGAGAGAAGTGGGAGTCGAACCTGTTTTGAAGGAAAATGCTGATGTTGGTGGCTGTTATCAGATTCCTCGGCCAGGGAGAGGATGGATTTTTTTTGGATAATTGCATTGTTAATGCCGACGCCTCCTCTTATCAGTCTCAAGGATGGATTGCAACAGCCAACCGGTCAGCCCAATACGATCAGGCTGCTGAAGATTTGAGAGCTTCTTTTACCCCATTAGTGTGCTCATATGAAGGAGTATTGCATGCGGAGTTCATAGCCTTCCAGAAGAGGCTCGTAAATGTACTCACCGATAGATGGAGTAAAACAAGATCTATCATTGCTAGCTGGGTTAGAACAAAACTTCAGATATCAATTATTCGAGCAGTCTCCCAACGTCTTCGAGGCTCGAGGAAGAGCATCAGAAGCCTCGGAATGGGGTTAGAGGACGGAGCTCCCCCTCCGCTATTTTGAGATTACAGAAGAGTCCGCTCCCATTGCACAGGAAAAATATTGAATATTGAAATATAAACGTGAATCACGCGCATAACGAATGTAAAAGAAGAATTCTCAATGTCCCTATTGCGCCTCTTCTGTGCCCATCCATTAGCTTCTTGCTTTTTGATCAATTAAATTGTTGGTTTAAAAAAAATGAGACTGAATGATCATGACACAATGATGTAATGAGGAATTTCAGTAAATTTTGTTACCATTTTTCCAGAATAGTTTATGGCGTGGGATAGAAAATTGGGTTTATTGAGGAAAACATATCTCCTGTTTTATTTGGGAGATATTCAAAATTTTTAATTAAAACAATAACCGGGAAAGCAGATACATTCAATTTACTGCAAAGACGCTCGTTCAATGGCTGTCATGGTCGCACAACCCCTCCTCTTGATTTTCTCTGAGGACTATCCAAAGTGAGATTTCATGATCTCAGGGGCTTCAAGAGACTGGTACACGAACAATTCCAGGTAAGATTGTAGATTGTAGAAGAATCCGCGGATCAGGGTGATGGGAGCCCAAAGCACTGAAGCCTAGTGGCTTATTGTGCTACTCTGCGGATTCTGTTCCTAGTCAAAGAGTCCTAGCCCTTGGGTAAGGGCCAGTAGCGGTTTGGCTAGATTTGTGCTGGGAAAAGCCTCCATGGGTGTAGATGACCCAAGGAGGTGAAACCTGTGATTTGATAGCACTTCGCAATCGAACATGATGTGGGAGGCTTTCTCTTCAGCCTCTCCACACAGCCTGCAGAGGGTTGTATTCTGGTTTACCCCAATGCGGTTGAGATGGAATCGGAGTGGAGTAAAGCCTGTTACCAGGCCAACCACTAACCTGATTTCCTTGCGGCTAAGCCGCAGTAGCTCTTCTGTGGCGCTGGGGTTAGGTTTGGCCACCATGCGCTTACTTAGAGCATACCCTCTAAGGTTTGACCATCTACTAGTGGTTTCATTGGTGACCCACCGGTTTATGGTCGCCCTAAAGGAAGATTTGGGAATGCCGATGGCTGGCTCTGGACCAATGAACAGGGTTAGTAAGCCCCTTCTGGCCAGCACATCTGCTTTCTCATTTGCTTTCTCATTACTCCGCTGTGCCCTGCCACCCACTCCAGAGAGACTCTGTTGTGTTGCGACAGGGAGCAGAGAGCCTGAAAGCACTCCCACACTAACCTTGAGTTAATGGAGGAAGCGGTTAAAGCCTTGATCGCAGCCTGGCTGTCCGAGAGAATGCGGACGTGTACACCACAGTGTTCCCTCCGCAGACTTTCCCCAGCGCAGACCCTAATTACAAGTACTTCAGCCTGAAATACTGAGGCATGCACTCCCAGAGGAGCTGAGTCCAACTCCATCTGGGATTGGTCCTGTAAATTCCAATCCCTGTACCATTCCCCATTTTGGATTCATCTGTATACCAGAATAGGTCGTTGGGACAGCATTGAGAGATTCACCGCCCCTCTGATCTTATGATTGATCTGTAGGAGTGTTTATCGGTGAAGATTCTAGGCATAATGTCCGCCACCATGCCAAGCATGGGATTGCACAGAAGGCCCAGGATTTTGGAGTGGCCCTGGAGGTGTGACTCCCTCCACGTTCCATTCCATTGCTGCCTCAGGGCTGCCATGGCGGCCTCGCCTTTTATGAAGATATCGAGGGGAGGAAGCCCCAGGAGAATCTCCATAGCGGCAGTTGGGGTACTGTGCATTGCTCCTGTTATGGTGAGGCAGGCCAGCCGTTGAACGCTGGTTAGAGTGGAGGAGGCTCCTATCTGGCAAACTTTTGGCCACCACACCACACAACAGTACACTAAGATGGGTCTTACCACCGCAGTATAGATCCAACGAACCATACTTGGTTTCAGTCCCCAGGTTTTCCCACATGAGCGTTTGGCCCTCATGAATGCACTTTTGCCCCAATTGGCAATGTAGTGTAGATGCTTATTCCAGGTGAGTTTGGCATCCAGGAAGACTCCTAGATATTTTACCTCTTCCTTGAATGGCACCCTAACATTGAAAAGGAGGTTTATTTAGGCCTCCCAATTTCCTTTTCCTGGTGAATGGAACAAGTGTGGTTTTGTCAGGGTTTACACTGAGTCCCTCAGCCCTACACCTTTTCCAGAGATGCCTGAGCTAGGTCAGAGACCACACTCACTGACATCCCTCTAATCAGGATCACCAAGTCGTCAGCGTATCCTTGGGTGTAGAAGCCACTCACATTCAGGAGAGTCAGCAAGGAGTCGATGACAAGGTCCCACAGGAGGGGAGAGAGTACCCCTCCTTGAGGGCACCCCCTTGCCACCAACATCCCAGCCGCCTCCCCCAGGAGTTCTGCCTCCACTGATCTGCTTTCCAGCTTGGATAAACGTCATCATGAAATGGCAAACGATGTTTTCAGAAGGGGATCCTTTTTACATGGTTTTTGTTTATTCATAAACTAGGAAGTATGGGCTGAAAGTTTGCTGTAGGGGGTTTTTTGAGTCGAAATTTGGGAATTCCGAATCGCTGAAATTCCTCATTGACACCCAACAAAATAAAGTAATACGTCACTAACCAGGAAGAACAAGAGCAATGTTGCAAAATGTCGTTTTCCCATACACGTTTGCCTGTACACAACCGATGTGAGCATAACTGTCCTAACCATGGGGTAAGCTTGCTCTGAATCCAGCAGACAGCAAACTCACCTTCAGAGGGCTAATAAAGAAAGGCGCCTCATAAAACAATTACTCTTGATCAACTTAGGTAAAGAAATGCCGTCTGAAATTACCACAGTTAAAGAGGAGTAGGTAGGCGCCCTAAATGTTCGCTACATTTGATAGTAATGAACAGCAATTCAACAGAGTGAAGCACGCTGTATCACATGCGCTTCTAGAACAGTATCACTGTCCACATGTATGTCATTACAAGTGTGGTCCCTAAACTGCTGTCAGTAGATGAAACATATACATTGTAGTTAGTAGCTGAAACTTCGTAGGATATTCTGATTATGGATGAGGGCCGACGTGGCAAAAAGGAGATAGCGTTTTTCACAGCTTCCTGGTGGTTAGGATGTTCTTACCAAACTAAGAAGACACGCTACATTGAGATCTACAAAGTTGGGATGCATACGTCTCTGATGGCTGCAGAAAGATCACAAATCTTTGATGGAAGCAAAGGAGACAAATCCCGCATCAGTAGCAAAGAGAGACGACACACAATTGGCGGTAGAACATGGAAGGGATGAACAGTGAGACTGCGTGCCTTTTCAGTCATGGCTTTAAAAGAATCATGTGGAGGTGAACTTTTAATAGACATAATTTTTCCTACGATATATTTTCTAAGCCTACTTGCATGAAACGGTAAAGGTAAACAATATGTCCAAATTTTCAAGATGCAGATGACAACGGACTTCACGCATAGTTGCACACGAAGGGTAGCCAAAAGGAGACCAGAAGTGCTAGGCGTTTCAACCCAAAATACGACACCACAAGTAGTAATGGAAAGTGAACACTGGATAAGAGGGAAATGGTTTGGATCCCATTAGAAGGACGTGTTCAGGGATCCTGAGGGAGTAGATACCGTTATAGAACGGGAGAAACAAAAAAAGGGGAAAGTGAAAAGAACACCTACAAAATACTAATAAGAGGCGTCTTTTGACTCCATACAACCTTGAAGGGCGGACCAGTGGACCTTGTTACATTGGAACAACAAGAGTCCTCCAGGATCAAAAGCCTGGAAATACGTTGTAACAAATCACCATCGGATTGATGACCCAGAGAAGAAGAACCTTTGGAACTGAGCAAGAGATCAACAATTCAATTCTTCCCCCTTCAAAATGAGATTTTTCATGTCATCAATGTAGGAACTGCCGAAAATCGACGTGAAGTGGTGGGACAGCAATGATGCTCGAAACATCAGCCGCATCATGCGGATTCACCACCACTCTAGTCAAGTACATAGATCAACCAGTGTAGCTGAAAACTCTAATAGTACTGAAATATTCAGTTATAATTCAAGTTTTGCTTTGCCTTCCAGAAGGATTAGAAGATCTGTCAGGGCTCGCTTTCCTGGTTTTTCTTTTGTGGATCTGCAGTTTCCGTTTGTCCTCCTTCTTGTCTGGTCTGGCCAACTTCATCATTGCGCCCTGAAAATAAACGTCATACAGTTCAGTATTATTGAATCAGCAATAGACCAACTTTTGTAGATACAAACCTCAAATTTGAGGTTTAGGCTAAACAAGGTTGAACAAGGTAAAATGAACAACGATCGCATTTAGGTCAGCTAAATTTGAACGGAAATTAGGCCTCTTTTGCGATTCACACTCGTGTTTCTGATGTATCCTTAAGTTCTCATGAGGGAGCGAACGGTTGGTCCTACATAGCTCTGGGTGGTCTCATTTTATTAACACTCAATTCTATTCTAAATTGTTGAAAAACAATAACTTTTTTACAGAAATTTGAACCCGATATGTTCCTCGGATGAACCGGGCACTCTCATGCACTTTCTTTGTGTGTGCCCGGGGATCGCAGGCCGGAGAATGGGGTATTTCGGTGGGTCGGAAATTCAGGTTTTTGACCTCAAATTTGGATTCAGCACCCTTGAAAACCTATATACTACAACTTTAAGCCCAATGATACTATAACATGTGGTAGAAAAATTAATTAAAGAGATCACACATTTGAAAAAGGCGGGCCGCTATAAATGCACACACACTAGGCAAGGACTACGCCGCGGACTATGCCGCGCGCGTGTGTGAGTACTGTTTCGTAGTATCCAAGAGGTCTTTCAAGGGTTTCCGTGCATGGATACTTTTTTCAAAGACAGTTGGCTAGCTACGTCACGATTGGCTAGCTACGTCACACCATTCAAATCTTCAACTTTCCTTAGCTTCTCTGATTTTTTAAAAACATTTTCTCGACGAACAGACCCGATTACCGTTATTCCTGAGCCATACTCTTTTGAAAAAAAAAAAAATAAAAAAAATTGACCGAAATACCCCATTGAGGCTTACGGGGTCGATTTGTTATCTCTGGATAATATATGTAACATACTAAGGATCGAGGGTACGGAGGGGGCAGTCCAGTTGTATTGCTTTGTGAGGGAATCTCTGAGAATCAGAGGTTAAATTCAGTGTAGTGTGGTGTGTTTTTGTTTTTTCCCCTCTTTCTTGAAGAAATAAACCTCTAATGTTTGGTTTACTTTCACAACCTGAAATATTTGGTTTAATTTCTTGTTATTACTATTAGTATTTTTATTGATTTATTTTATTATTTATCTTCCTTCCCCTCTCTTTATTTTTGCTGGGTCTCTGTGACCCCTTTCATTCCATTATGTATCTTTGTATCTATTCATGTAGGTATGTATCTATTCAACTATGAATTTCTTGAATTTTTATGAATATTTGTCCATTTTTTGTCTTTTTGTATATTATATCAAGCAATTTATTTTATTTTACATTCCTATAATATGCTATTCATTTTAATGTCGAAAGACTATACAAATAAATGCATTAATAAAAATACGGAAATTTTTTGAGCTAGGGCGTTTTGAAAATGTCAGCCCTTATTTTTCAACCCTTAGAAGTGACCGACATCAACTGAAAGCTTCGAGGCACAACTAGACCCCAAATGGAGCCTGTATACCAAATTTCATCACAATCGGTCCGTGGTAACTAAGGAAAGTGCCTCGTACAGCAGATGGCATACGGCAGACAGACCACCAAATTTGCATTCGATTTTTGGATTCTACATACCTTGGAACGTGAAATTTTAAGGGGGGTTAAACAATATTTTTTCTTGGTTTCCAGAGGTTTATTATTGAAGATAATAAATCAAAAAGGCCAAATCTTCCTTAAAATGTCAGCTGACTTTACTTGGCTTTATTTCCATTTTCATCCAGTTGAGTATGATGCACCTCTAAAAATGTTTATGCTGTAGTTAGTAGCAACAATATGAGGCTTCACACAACCACAAGGCCCCTGAGTATTTTTTTTTCAAGGCGAGGTGTTGTATCGAAGATACCTATTGGAAAAAGTTTAAATCCAGTGTGTGATTAAGTTATCGTTGACAGACTGTACCTGTCTATCCCTGGAAGGAGGGTTGAGACGTTGAGACCGATTGCTTTGATACATGGCCATCGTCAAAGGAACAGCTGCTTGGCTTCGTGAATTTACTCCTGTCAGATGTGTTTCGGCTGAAGTCAAATTGTCCATAGCAGGAAAAACTGACAATGCGTTTCCAATACCAATATCAGGATCGTGCAAGATCGCATTTGCAGC
Source organism: Apolygus lucorum (assembly GCA_009739505.2). NCBI lineage: Eukaryota > Metazoa > Arthropoda > Insecta > Hemiptera > Miridae > Apolygus > Apolygus lucorum. The sequence continues at coordinate 52,883,730 of CM019167.2, read as the reverse complement.
TTCAAACCAAGTTTTCAGAGTAGGTCTCTATAGGTAAGTGATATTGATTAGTTCGCTGTTTCGTCTATTTGTTCTTCAAATTAAAATAGTAATTCAAAAATACATGCAAAACTAATATTCGTACTAATTGGTTGATAACTTGTAGCCAATTTTTTTCTAAAGAACTAACTACGAACTCCTCAGTGTAGCTCACTTCACTGAAGAATTGCTCACTCAGACCGACAAATTAAAGGAATAGCAATGGAGAAGTGAGTGCATCAATGAGAAAGTACGAGGGACGAGCAAAAAGTCTTTTTAAATACGTAAATTTTTTTTTTTTTTTTTAGAAAACAATTTCTCTAAAACTCTTCTATTTTCAGAATGTACAACTCAAAACTCATTTTTCTACATAAACCCAATTTCTTTCAATACAGTTTTGTATCTTTTGGTTGATGTAGGTCACTTCTAAGGGTTGGAAAATAAGGGTTGAAATTTTGAAAACGCCCTTACTCAAAAAATTTTGATATAAAGGTATTGTTTTTCCATCAATTTAAGATAGCATTGAATTTTCAGAATTTTTTAGAGACCACGCTGAGCCCTGTAAGAAAAACGCTGCAAATTATTACAAAATGGTTTATTATTTTTCTATATAGATCACTCGTCTGCAAAGCCACCAACCATCCAACATGAAGAAAAACATCGATCGCATTTCGGTCAGCTAAAATTTGAACGGAGGTTAGGCCTCTTTTTTAGGCAATTCACACTCGTGTTTCTGATTTATCGTATGTCCAACCCTTAAATTCTCGTAGGGAGCGAACGGTTTGTCCTACAGGGCTCCGCGTGGTCTCAAAAAATTCTAAAAATTCAATACTATCTTAAACTGATGGAAAAACAATACCTTTATATCAACATTTTTTGAGTTAGGGCGTTTTCAAAATTCATTTTTCGATCCTTAGAAGTGACCTACATCAACCAAAATCTTCGGGGCACAACTAGACCCCAAATGGAGCCTACATACCAAATTTCATCAAAATCGGTCAATGCTAAGTGGAAAAAGGTCCGCGTAAGGCGTACGGTGTACAGACAGCCAAATTTCAATTCGATTTTTGGATTCTACGTACCTTGAAACGTAAACCATCAAATTTTGAGGGTGTGTTAAAACTTTTTTTTCTTGGTCGATTCCAAAGGTTTATTATTGAAAATACTAAACCAAAAGCATAGTAAAAATTTGCCATTTGATCTGAATGGGCAAGAAATTATTACTGACTCCTTCTCATGGCCCACAAAATTTTAGCTTTCAACAAAGTTCTATTGCCAATAAATTTATTTTCCTGTCCCCATGCTTGTTGTAACTCTATACTTCTCCTTTCGTCGTGAACCTCGGAGACTTTCTAGCTTCTTCTCTACACTACACTACAATACACCGATATCCCACCAAGCGCCCTCGTGAGAATCAAATTGTGGTAATATTTGTCGACCCTGACTTTACGTGCTCAATTCCTACCACGTCAATTGACAGTCAGTGGCTGAAACTCCCGTTGCATGATAACAAATGGAGGGTCCATACTCGTTTTAGGATGAACTCTTTGACGACGCAGTATCGAAGTCAATGTGCTCGATTTGATCCCAAGGCGGGTTTTTCTCGAAAATGCACTCATGCAAGGCACTCCAATGTCATTGCATTTTCTCCGTAGACCGATTGATTCTTTCCCCAGGCTTGCCAGCATACTCGTACGTCAATAAACAATTGGTAAACATTTCAATGGTCTCCGACAATTAATGTATTTTAGGCGCCAAATATAAAAAAATACTTTTTGCACAGCCCCCTCAGTTCATTCTACAGTGAATGCTATGTGCTGAGTTGCTTAATATATCAGAGAGCAATAGTATTGTTGGTTGACTAGTAGTTGTCCACATAAGGTGGATATGACATGTTGAGTCCATGGTAACAAATAGGAGAACTATCCAAACCTCAATATAACTAAGGAAAGTTTTCCACTTCATGCTTCTTCGTCACAATACACGTCTTATTTTGATACTTATAACATTATAGTCGGGTGAACAACTCGATTAACTATGCCATGATACCATAATGATGCGAATATTTTTTACAAAACAATCCCACAAAAATGAGACATCTGCTCTTTTCAATCAGTGAATTATCTGAGTCCCAGAAATCAACAACTCCACTTGCCAACATTAATATCATTATACCTAGTGCACAGAATCTTTGCTCTTCGTCCTAAATTCTCAACTCAAGTCAATGACAACAATATGAATGGTGCAGCTTACCTGAAAGAATGGTTTAACATGAGTGTATTTTCCCATGTTGTCATAAAAACCCTCGTTGTGAGCTTTAGTTATATGCTTTTGTAGGAACTGCTGGAATGTGTGACCTGAAATGTAAATAGTGTCACAATAAGCCTACCACCACACAATAGGTAAGATTTTAGCCACACAAGTACCTACACGAGAAGTTCCTAGAGAATCGGAAAAGAGTGAATCAGCAATGAAGGACACAAAAAATCACGTTCTTCAAATCCTGAAAGGTGACAAAAAATAACAACAAATTTCACTTCTATGCACATAACATTCCCCCCACTATTTCTATAGCCTTAAGAATTATTAATCTACAAAGAAAAACAAATTATGGGAATACTTAAGCATAAAACATAATAGCATGAGAACTCTGTATTATATCAAAGTACCTACCTTTTTTCAGGGTAGAAAAATCATGTAGATAAATTTCTTCTTCGTCAGAATCTGAAAAAATATCAAAATCGTATAAGCATAATTCAAGGACGGAGTCCTCTAATGTTTTAATACATATTTTAACTGAACCTTCATCATTTTACTACCTACCAAATGAAAAAAAAAAAAGTTGAACTATGAACAGACAGAAATGAGATTCAGGTAACCACATTGTTAATTACTGACATTAACTCTTTCTGAACCAAAGGTACCCACTAGGTACTAAAAGAAATAAATGAAACTAAAAGGGAAATTAAATTATAAATTTGAAAACTGAGGTGAGACGACCGTTTTCGGTGGGATCCATTTCATAATCCCCCCGAACCCGTTTCTACGCTCAACCCAGCTTGCTGCTAACTTAGGACGAACGGAAATGGCGTCATGACAACACTTACCCATGTCCTTATTCTTTTCGCTATCTTACAGTACTTATCTACTCGTAATGTTTTGAGAACTTTATGCCGTTTAATGTATGTGAAAAAAGAGAACAGCACAAATCTTGGGAAGGTTTCCAATAAATAAGAGTATAATTCATGCATTAAGTAGTGCTTACTTCGTACCTGTATAGCTAAAGATGTTTTTATGAAACTTTGCTTTAATTAGGAATGTGGATGAATGTGGATGTCCATGCAGCATGAGTTAATGAGCAAATTTTCTTTAAAGCTACAGTGAAGAAAATCGAAACATTAGCTATTTGGGAGTAGTCACTCTTGTGAGTGTGGCACATTGCACGAATCGTTAAAATTATACAATCAACCCCTTAGGTAAAAATTATTTTTTTGAAAAACTCAAAAAGTATTCTCCTCGTCACCCCACACTCATAGACTTACACACGCGTAAATTGTTATTGCTTCCGAGTCTACCAAGGTAGCGGAAGGTTTGTTTTCACTTTTCAAGGTTGAAAAAAAAATTCCCCAAAAACAAAATTTCCACTCGCGTTTTACGTTTTAGACCTTCCTGAACAATTTTGGTGCGGGTTGGGGTGTAGATGGTCCCCTATGAAAATCCTCAACCCCGGACTGATAGTAGCCAGTGCGCATGCTCAAACTTTTATTTCCTGTTACAGCAATAACTTCTACATTTCCAATCTGATTTCGATGAAATTTTCAGGGATAATGCGAGTTGAGGTGGAGATGGTCCCTACGATGGCCCCCAAATTGAAAGTATTTTGTGCGCATGTTCAAACGTGAAATCCTTGTAACAGCCATAACTTCTACATTTTTCAACAATATTCAGAGATTGTCTGGGATGACGTGTAGACGGCCCCTTATAACGGTAGTGCAAGAGAGAGGGCACTTACAGATTGAAGTTTTGAGATTAACTACTAAGCATCGGATCATCTATACAATTGGGTTATGGATACGAGGAAGCTATGTGCCACACCCACTTGCCAGACTTTTCTTCCCTGTTTTCAGTATACCACACCAACATACTGTATGCACAGGGTGTGTGAACAAGTTTTAATTTTTGTTATTGTAATTACATCAGAAATTGTGCGCTGAATCCGAAAGATAGCACTTTGATTAACAGAAAACACGCAACGAAATGAACACACAGAATTTACTATGATTATGATGGTAATATCCACACAAAAATCCTAAAACACGTTTTTGGCCCCTATGTTGGAACTTTGGAGCCCTTAGAGAGGTCCAAAAATTTTGACCAACGAACTCATCCTTCCTTTCGTTATTGCGAACAATTTGGCACCGATTTCGACTTTTTAGATTACATATATGTATAAATATAAATAATATAATACACAACTCAAATTCAACTTCAGAAAATGAATTTTAAAATGCTCCAAGACGGGTTTTTATGGAGAAATTTTTCTAAATGTTCCATCCGACAAATTTTGTGGCCGCTGCAACAGCTTAATTTTCTTTGAAAGTTCGCTAAAAGTTAAAGGATACTAACCACTTTCATCATTAATGGGAACATTCGACAGAAATCGTTCAAGTTGATCGACAGGCTCATCAGCTGGAGGATTCTCGACAAAAACAAATTCATCATTAGGCGCAATAGAGTAGAATGCACGATTGCTGAAAGAACAGAAAATTGCAGCATTCAAATTAAAAATGATGATGGAATGATATTACTCGAGCCAGAATATGGTTCGGTAACCTCTAACCAAATGACAGGCAACACAGTACGTTCACAATGTAACGTTAATTAATTCCAGAAAACATGAAGAAATCAACGAAGAATCTGGTTTTTATCGGTTTCTTCACTTAAATCTAAAAGGCGCATAACTTAAGGTCACATCTTGAAATACGCAACAATTATTGTAAAACCATCAACGTTGATAGATGCTGAAGATCACAGGAGGAAAAACTCACACAAAGAATTCAAAGGATTGTTGAAGTCCTATTGGAGTTGTTCCTGATGTATCAGTCCCATTGGTCCTCGAATTAGTAATTCAGAATACTATTTTTCGTACTCAATACACATTATCAGATAAAATTTTTTTTAAATGCTCACCAAACATATTTAACAATTCTCGATTTTCTGAGGATCATGTAAAGTCTATCCTCAATTGCACGTTCAATTTTTTTAATTCTTAGGACTTGCTCTTCTTCTGAATCTTCGCTGAAAAAAGAAAGGAACAGTTCAATATCTACTACAGGACACTTTCGGACTTAACGTGATAGTACTTCTTGAAGTAGCTTTACTTTTCAGCACTAGATAATAACCATCTGAAAAAAGGTGCTAGGTGCACTCAAAAAGAGAAACAGGCTGCCACAAGCCCAACAGATTTGCAGGGTTAATATCACAAGACAACATGTAGCTTGCATCATAAATAAAATAATAATAAAACACGTTGAATAATGAAACGTAAAGATAAAAAAGTTGAAATTAATTATTTGAAAAAAAAACACGTAGGTATATTTGAGTGCTTATTAGCGAGTTTCACGAAAATCCATAGACGAATAATAGGTATATACTTCTTCTATTTTCTGGTTTGAATACAAAAAAACTCCAGTTAAAGAATAGAGTACCTAATTTTAAGTGACCGAATGTTGACTGAGCCACCGAGGTGGGTTGGGCCAGGGTCCGCACCTGGCTGGCACCGTTTGAGTGTGATACCTTAAACACCACCTTTTCTGCACACCTTACCCAGTATTCTCCACTATAGAATTCAACTTCATATAGATTTTGTATTACTTAATAGAGAGTTTTTGCTGCCAAAAAGTGACGGGCCCCGTTTGGAGGAGATAGCGCGAGCAACGAAGATGCTACCCAGTTGAATGACGGGCCCCGCGTACCTTTGACGTTTGTAGTAACGGGAAATGAAAAAGAGTCACGCTTTGTTTACTTTATACTACCATCGACAACGAGTTTAACATTCTGTTCATCAACTGTCACAGAAATGTCGGCTGTAAACCTCATCTTTCGCGAACGTGCCTTCTACACATTAAAAATTCTGCAAGGTTTATCATTTTTCTGTATTATTTTCTTTGCATTGTCCTTTTTATACCTGCCAACCATAGGTACCTACTGCCTACCTACCACTTTCACTGTGAAAGTTTCACAATCAGGTTTATTTGGAAGCAATAAACGCTTCACACTCGATTCAAAGAAATAGGGAGTTGTGGTTCCTTCATATGGATATTTGATTACTGGTTGCTAAAGAAGCACCGGTACCTACTGTGTGCTGGTTGCTAAGAATGCAAAACTGAATAGTGAATACAACTTTTAGAAACGAATAGCGATCGCATTTTGGTTAGCTAAAATTTCAACGGAGACCTCTTTGGTGTTTCTTGGTTTGTCCTATGGATCTCCGGGTGGTCTCAATCTATTCTAAAAATTCAATACTACCTATTTCAAATTGGTGAAAAAACAATACCTTTATTTCGAAAGTTTTTGAGCTAGGGCACTCTTGACCACTCATCCTTTAGAAATGTCTGACATCAACCAAAAGCTTCGCGGCACAACCTGACTCCAAAAGAAGCTCGTAGGTGTACCAAATTTCAACTTTCAACCAAACGGTTGCTAAGAAAAGGGCCGCGTACTGCGGACGGACAGATTTTCTATTTTCGGATTCTACATACTTTTAAAAGTAAACCATACAATTTTGAAGGGGATGAAGGGTTAGATTTTTTCTTGCTCGATTCCAATGGTTCATTGTAGAAAATAATAAATTAAAAAACATGATTGTTGTGAGCCATTTCATGATATCAAGGCGTCGGTTCTACAATTAACTTGCAACAAAATGTTCCTCGTAGAAAAATAGTTTTTCGACGAAATTCTCACCCATTTTCTGTAGAGGACAGTCAATGCGGTTTTCATCAAAAACATCCTCAAAATCTCAGCTTTCCAACGGTGAAATAAAAACATGAAAAACAAAGGAACTTAGGGGAGAAATTAGTATGTGAATGCGGAAAAACGTTTCAACGAAATTCTATTTATTTATCTCGATGATTTACACCGAAATTAACGTTCGATGGTAGGATTTGGGCGTCGACATATCCACGATCACTGCTTGTTCGAACACTTCTGCATTATCGTACTTACAGCACTCACGTTTTTAGAAATATATGGACTGCGAATGTTTTAATAGTAATCAGCGGGAGCAGAAAAAGCTCTTCAGTAGACTTGTAGACACAAGTAGACTTGTGATAACCACGGAGACACTCGGAAGTAAGGAAAATACATCGAGAAATATTAAACAGTTATATTTCGAGAAGGTTAGGGATGTTCTGGCACCGGGAACCTGCAAAGACGGGGGCCCATGAATTGGCAGTCACCAAAGTGTCGGGCACCGCGAAAATGACGTCATTTTGACGGGCACGGCGGAAACCGCGCTCTGTGGAAAGGTTCTACGGGCCCGTTTGTGGCGTGCAAAAACTCTCTAATAATTATTTCATGAGCACTAAATTCTATGTTAACACATATATGTAAACAAGTTGGATTCTGCAATTAAAAATAAAAACAACATTTGATTCATTTGGCCTCTTGAACCATATTTTTATTATATAAGTCGTTATCATCAAGAACCGACATATTAAAACTGGTTCGAAAAGTTTCTATAGGTTTTATAAATGTCTGTTTAATTATCCTGTTGTAATACCCTGGTCTTATTGAGATAAAAATATTAGTTATAATAAATATGAATGAACTCTTACAAAAGTATATCCGGCGGGCACGCCAACACGAAAAGAAGCCTTGGAGAACATAACCTTCCTTGAAAAAACCACTCATCTTTGAAATCCATTATCCTTGTCAAAAGGTTTGTTTGCAATATTTGATACTTAGGTCTGAAATATAACAACAAACCAAGGTTATGAAAACATCATGGTAGTGCAACTCGAACAACCTGGATAAACTTAAGCCACTTGTGAACATGAACCATATCATATTGTCTGTTTCCATGTGAACAAAAAGGGATTGGTGCATCACATGGGTACATCGATAGAAGAATTGCCACGAATGGTCCTCAGACGGTACCTTCACATATTGTAACGTTCGCAGACGTGGACGAGGTTCAAGGCCCAATAAATTAGAATAAAGCGTAGTAAATCAGTAATAACACGGCGTTATGTCACTTTACAATGGCCTCCGAAAACAAAAAATAAATCGATTTCAGTTCAAGCTGACAAGTTGGAAATTAGTGTCATCTCTTTCTGATGGTTAGAAAGGTTACACAATCCTTACCTTACATAACTCAAAAGTTTCAAAAGTTGTAGAGTCGAATGGTCAGGCGTATGGGACGGATGATCAATAATCACAATGTGAGACATAGTAAAAATGAACAGAAGAGCTCTGGCACAAATGTTGGTGTGAGCGTTCCAACAGTGAAGGAATCCCTGAAATTGCAAGAAATAAAATACAATAGAAATTGAAATGGCACAAGGTCGATATAGTCAATATCTACGTCAAACAGAGTGATTCTCAAACCCTGAGAATTATTCCTAATAACCAATTAATCATACTTCCCATTTCATAAGAAGCGTTATCCATGAGTGAAAAATCTACTAGCAAGACTGAGAAAAAGGAAAAATTTCGAGTTTCAACCGTCTCTGAAACAACTACCTCCTGGCGAATTAAGTAAGTAGGGCTATTTAGCCCTTTGGGAACCAATTCAACAAAACAATATAATATCTAACAAAAATATGACCCTACGCTTCCCTCAATCATTTTGACATTGAACAGTTTTTCGCATTTTCTCAGTAACTTTTTGGACGGCACTCATTCTATTTTAAAATGCTATACGGACATCAAATATTGGCATTTACATTATAAAGTTTGAAATTGATGATAACATTTAAAATGATCGAAATTAAAGATGCTACACCAAATACCAAAAGGTACACCAAAAGTCTCTAGAGAACAAATGAAATTGATTTACCACCAAAAATTTGCTGAGAAATATATTAAAAACTAAATCATTCACGTCGGCGTCACTTAATCTAGCTCTAATGAGGAATTTCACCATGTCGGAATATCCTATTTTTGACCCCAAAATTAGATTCAGCACCTTGAAAAACCCCTTACGGCAAACTTTCAGCCCGTACTTCCAAATTCACAAATAAACAAAACAGTGTAGAAAATATGAACGTTTAAAAAACCCGGGAGGATGACGTCATCCTGGAATAATTCACTTACGGCCGCTTGAAGCGCTGAGATCGAGAAATCTATATTCCACAGATACAACATTTCACAAAACCAGTAAAGTTCGAAATCGAAAAACTGAAGAGAAAAATAGAAAAAGCAAGACGGGGTAAATTAGGTTTCCCCTGTTTTTGTTTGATAACTTTCCTCTTGGATAACACGATTTCTTCATACCAATGGGCAACACTGGGAGAAGACGGCAATCCAAACAGCCCAATCAGCGAGCGTTCCTGCTTCACGTTGAAAAGGTCCGTTTTCCCGGTTATTTTTTGAAATCATAAATTTTGATTGTCTCCCAAAAATAACAGGAGAGTTATTTTCCGAAATCAACCCGATTTTCATCTATACCACACCATTAACTATTAAGGAAAAATGCAAACAGAATTCGGCGAAATTCCTCATTAAGTGGCAATGAGCAAGTGCGTACGACACTGATCTAAAATTTACAAAAACAATAAGACGCTGGTGCGATTTCAGAACTCAAACGCAAATGAAATTTAATTATATACACAAAAAGTTTCTAGGTTGCGATATTTGACACGTAGAGGTAGTGCTTAACAAGAAAAAATGAAGTTGAACAAAAACAATAAAAATAACATATTAAGCACCTACACGTACCATCTCTTTCATATCTTGAATAACTTGCTTCCAAACTGAGTTGAGACAATGAGCACTCCAAGGTCCAACCAAGTTCAGGTATAACACTTTTTCATCCACAACGTATCTTCCCTCAATTCGGAACTGAAACATCAACATAATTAGGTCGTGAGTTATGTATTCAGGATAGGAGGAAAGAATAATGCACCTACAAAATCTATAGAACAATTATTATTGTGGTTCGCAGTAGGGGTTTGAAATTATTATAGTATTTTTGATATTGTAGGGAGGGGTCATTAGAAGGAGAGAGAAACCTGTCTGAGTAAAAATCAATCCTGTTCAAGTATAAATAAGGATAACATAATGGGGAATTTGCCTCACATTTTTTTTTTTTTTTTTCGAATGAGGGTTTATTTTTATGGAAAAAAACCATAGTGAGCTGCTCGAAAACGCATCCAAAAAATTTAGAGAATTTAAGGAAGATGGAAATTTTAAATGTGGTGGCAATGTGTAAGAGGCAGCCATGTTTGAAACGTGACGGATATTCTACCAATCTGACTTCAAAGGAGGTTCTGTGGCGCTTACCACAGAAGCGGAACATACGCGAACTTTTACCTTCCAAGTAGTGCGCACAAGAGTGCGCCACGAACTGGCAGGAAGAACCCAGACACAGAAAGTGACCCAAAGAAACAATATTACTCACTTTTTTACAATACGAATCTACCTACTAGTTTATCAAGCATTATTAGTCTTCATCTTCTCTTATTTAGTTTCAAGATTTGAATCACATTATTCGAGTAGCCATTTCACTGGATCGTTTTGTGTGGCGTGCTAGAACTCTGTCTGTTGTCTTTGTTTTCGCGTCGTTTTTTTTTTTTTTTTTTTTCGTATGACGTCAACAATACTCCTCGATTTTCGCGGTGTTTTGTAACAGAGGTTCACTTGTTTAGTCATTTTCTCCAACGGTAATTTTTTTCCATTGGTTATTCCTAGTGTTAAACGTTATTCTAGGGCCCTATAATAGGATTTGACTTGAAATTCCAGAATCTAAAATTGAGGCAAATTCCCCATTGTTATGACCCACATTTAATTCATTTAGTTCTTAAATAAAGAAGTACGAGAGGATCCCTGAGTGAGACAACACCCGCAAGGAAGGTACGAGGTACGGGGAGTACACTCCGCATGACGTCACCCTTCCACCTCTCTTTCTCTCAACCAATCTCACCAGTATATAAGCTCACTCAGGGATGCTCGAGTATGCCAATCTAGTCCAGTCAACCGACTTCTTCATTTCGCTCTCAAACCTTCTCCTCGAATAAGGATCTCCTCGAAGTAGGTACTAGGCTCCATAGGTAAATATCCCGTCTTCCCGTCGGTAGGTTTCTCTGAAACGCCGGGGCTGACGGGCTAGCCGCAATCCTCAGTACGCCGTGTGCCGGTGTGGTTATGAACCGCCGATGCGACAGTACTGCATGCTAGGATAGGGACTTCTCTCTCTTCGTTGAGTAGGGGTTAAAGGAAAGTCAAACGCCGCATCGAGAAGGTCATCTCCTTCACTCGACGACACGCGAACATAACAATAATAAATTTTCCCAATGAAAGATCAGAGTCGTTTAATTACAAGCCAAGCATACACTCCTCGCCACAGTTCAAAGACAAGTTTGGTAGCTGTATCAGAATGAAAAAACACTGGGAATTCAGTTAACACTTCCTTGTAATTATCAGAGTGATAACTTCAATTTAGATATTTATATAATATATTTACCTCACTACTCACCATGCCACTTGGATCATTTTGTATGACGTCTGTCAGCTTTCTGAAGCGGAAGATTTTGTCCACTCCTCCAAAACTCTTCTTTTCTGCCCAATTCGTTTTTCCGATAAGTGATACAATAACGATTTTCTGTGAGAGTACGCAGGAGCCGAAGTAACTGAAAAAATATCAAGATATTAAAAAATGAGGATTCATGAACTCTTCAATAAGATTTGTAAAAAAAAAACTTGTACGAACATGATATCGGTACATCGAAAGCATTCATTCAAATGTGCACTAGTAGTCAGTAATTTATTAGTATTTTCACTGCAAATATCAAGAACATGCTCACAACCCTGTAGCGTTTCTGGTGCCATTAGTTTCACAGGAAATTGTTACGCTTTGTCGAGTGCTAAGAGCAATGGCAGGGAAAAAAATAGCTAGTAGGTACGATTAGTTGCCATTAGTACGAAACCGGTCATAGCTTACTAATGCTATATAAAAAGAACCTACCTTTGAAAGTCATCAAATGGGAGATCGAAGTGTTTCTCTGATGCCATAAGAACGAATAACAAAAATTATTTCACAACAGAAAACGGATCAGGAAAAATGATCACAAAAATTCAATGCGAATTCGGGGACTGTAGAAGACCACAATTGAAAAACAGATTCCCTCACTTTTCTATTGATTTTCGTAATAAGGAGAAGCATAGAATCTGTACTGTTCAGAAGAACAAGCACTCGTGGGTCTGACGGATGACGTTAGAGTGGGATGTAAATACAACTCAAACGCTAATAACCCTTTCCGTCAGAACATTCAGAAGTTATTAGAATGGCTTTTCATGTGTGAGCACTCGCTAGTTCCATTCTCTCATTATGGATGCCACTCGATAACGTGGACGTAAAATTTTGGTTGAACATTAATGATTGAAGTATCTCGATGGGCTGAAGTTAATATTGGAACAAACCTAATCTCGTCATCTCCCTGCATGAACCTCATATCCTAGGTTACTAGGTCCATGTCTCCCTGTATATGTAGTAATTCCCTAGCTTGTTTATGTTCCATGGTATGTTCAAACTCCATGAGGCAAAACAGCTCCATGGTATGTTCGCATTTCAGTTCACTTTTTTGGCGAACTAGTTCCATGATTTACAACTTCTTCATGATTTTTATGCTTCCGTTCGGGTTCTTTATCACTAAAACGGAACTCCAACTATAACGACCCAAGAACTACAGTGAGATCACCGAAGTTAAGGCCAGTCGACTCGGGAGATTTTCTGGATTGGTGGTCGCTCGAGGGCAGTATCACAGGTCAAGATAATTTTATGCCTATCGTGAACCCCGCTCCACTTCACCGCCCACCCTGACTCCTAAATATTATTGGTCATAAACGAAGGACCACCAAAACAACTATCTAACGACTTTAAAATGGTATCAATAGATTCATCGATCAATAATACGTTGGACTCCAAATCTGAGCTTTCCCATGAAGCAGATGAGTGAAGTGGTCCCTCCTCTCGGTCATCCCCACTCCGGTGACACCACGCTGTACTCTTTCGGTCGACTTAGGGTTTACTTCAACATCCCCATGGAGTTGGATCCACTGATGCTATTCTGAGGTGCTGATAGTGAGAGTGACAGGTGATCGCAAATGACGAGTAACGGATTCATAAATTATGACAGCCTGTTGCTTATAAACAACACAACGGTGACACAATTGCTTATTCGTCAAAAAAGGCAGTAAAATTGGATATTGTATCAGCGTAGATTAAGCGCATTAGTTAACATTGTGTATTTTGGTGAAACCACATCATTTAGGATTCCAAAGCCGGTCGGATCCTTACTCCTCTAGAAATTCAAGTACTCATACTACTCTAGGATATTCGGTAAGTAGATCGGTGTCTTAATGCAGATGTAATATTTAACAAATTATGTTGGCAAATTATTTTATTGGGTAACTATATATTACGAATGTAGTGCAATTCTATTGAAGGTATTTGTTCCTATAAATCACCATCAAAAGAAGATTAATTTGGCACATTTAAAATCTGAGCTTCTATGACGAGTAAAAGATCTATTTTCCCAAAATATTAGCTATTATTCATCAGTTCTATAGTTGATAACGCTATTGTTTTCCAAAAATACCTAGATAGGTATTCTAGTGTCTATTGGGGATACTGACAATAATCTGGAAAAATGATTTTCTTGGAAATCTTCAATAAATTAGCTGATTTGCTATTACTGTTCACAGGATTCATGTTTTCGCCTGATAGTCATTTGTAATGGATGCTGAAAGTCGACTCAATGAATTTAGACGTGAACGCAATAGGAAGGAAACTCTCGATGAAGTGAAGAACTACATATCATCACCGTTCAATTTCCTACGAAAGAGAATGATTCCAGTTGCTCCCACCCAGGAGAAATCAGAAACAACTGTAGAATGTGAAGATGAGGTAAGGTATATAATGTTATTCATAGACATTGCTTTATGTATAAGTAGTCTCACGGCCTTGAGCGCCATGAGATTTGGAGGTTTTGAAATAAACCAGCAATGGGGAATTCGCCTCACATTTTTTTTCCGAAAGAGGGTTCACCAATATGGGAGAAAATCATAGTGTGCTGCTCGAAAAAGCATCTAAAAAATTTAGAGAATTTAAGGAAGATGGAAATTTCAAAAGTAGCGGCAATCAGTTCATGGGGGAATGGGGTTGCTACGTAGCGGATTTTCTAACCAATCTGACTTCATAGGAGGAGCTGTGCCCCTCTGAGGCAGCGCTACCTCTGGAAATGCAAATGAAACTACAGCTTACGTGATCGAACACAGAAGCTGGGGAAGAGAAAAAAACCCGGACGTGCAAGTTACCAAAAGAAGCAATTTTACTCACTCTTTTTACAATACGATTCTACTTATTAGTTTATCAAGCATTATTAGTCTTCATCCTCTCTTATTTAGTTTCTATATTAATTTAGTTTCGTTATTTGAATCACATTATTTCAGTGGTCATTTGACTGGATCGTTTCGCGTGGTTGAGCTTAGAACTTAGAAGGGCGTTTAGAACTCTACCTGTTGTCGTTCTGCAGCACTACCTGGAGTTCTACGCCAGAGCGCTCAGTATGTGAATCCGGTCACTTTTCACATCCTTTTTGCTTCCTCACTACCGAAGGTAGGGAAGCTTTGTATTCGTGAAAGAAGTGAAAAAAAAATGTCCTCCAAAATCAAAATTTCCACTTGCTTTTTGCGTTTTAGAGCTTCCCGAACAATTTTGGTTCCGTGTCTGTCTGTGGTCAATTCTTGTCCCGGGCAAAACTATACTAACCTCAGCACCTTCGGACCAATAGGAGCGAGTGCGCATGCGCAAACGTGAATTTCCTGGAACCTCGGTTTCTAATGAACCGATTTTGCTCAAATTTGGAGGTTAGTTAGGGACTAACTTCTGAGAGACACCCTATAAGTTTCAATCAAATTGGTCAAGCAATAGCCGCTGCGCATGCGCGAACTTTAAATTTATTGTTACAACCAAAACTCCGCAACTATTCAACCAATTTCGATGAAATTTTCAGGGATTGTGTGGTTTAGGTCCTAGACGGTGGACCGCTAAATAAAATTCTACGTTGAAAATACAAAATATTATAAACTATAATACCTTATAAAAATTATAAAAATATTATAAACATTAATACCTGCAACCCTATCCCGCATATTATCGCCAATATTTTGGTATTCAATAACTCTTTGAATCATAATTTTTTCGCCAACTGATTCTATACGTCCATGTTACAATGAGTGAGGAAGCTATACTGCGCACCCAACTTGGCAGACTTTTATTTTGTGACGTGAACGATATTCCTCGATTTTTGCTGTGTTTCTTGACAGAGGCTTTGCTTGTTAGGAATTTTCTTCTATGATAATTTTTTTCCTTGGGTACTCCTGGTGTTAAACGTTATTCTAGGGCCCTATTATAGAATTTGACTTGAAATTCCAGAATCTGAAATTGAGGCGAATTCCCCATTTACTTTTAATAATTCAGGTGAGTGTGTAGATTATTAAACTTGCTGATGAACGTGGTTGGCATTTTCATTTTTATGGAATTTCGAATCTCTCTGGATTTTAATGTGATGGTATTGTAGCTCACACGTAGTCTATCCCCTCTGTAAAGTTTTATAGCATAAATTTACCGAATTTAGAACGAGCTGAGCAGGAGTATTCGGTCAGAGCTGGTTCCATTTATTCCCCAGGCACGTTTGAAAATTTGTCATGGGAGGGGGCGATTTCCCTCAACACGATTATTTACCTATTTACTCTTATTTACTTGAACCAGTTAGGATCTTACCATGACATATGACAATTAATTATTTCATTCGTCTATACATTCCAGATTAGCAATACAGAGTCTCATCTAGATGCTGAGGTTGATTCGCTTCTGGGTGACGTTTCCCTAGTTGAAGAAGAAATTGGTGCGGAAGATGATAACAATTTGATGGGCTTGCGAGGAATCACTAAGTATGCTACGTACTTCGCTCTCTGGGTTGTACCTTACATCCTCCTCATCAAAGTCGGGTTCGGAGCAGTTTATTTCTGCATCACAGCTTTGCTATTCATATATTTCAATACCAGAACTCGACCAAAACTGAAAAACGAACCAAGTGCTTACTCAGTATTCAACCAAGGCTGTGCACCCATTGAAGGAGCTGTCAGCAGTGAGCAATTGGATAAACAGTTGCGCTCTGGAAACATTTTCGTCGGTAAGCATTCGTGCTACTTACATTTGCGTTCACGCTTTCTCTCTCATCATTATCAATTTATTGTACCTATAAATAAATGTCGACGACTTTACAGGGTGACGGGTGATGATATGTCCAAATGCTGGGATGTATTTGTGCCCCTCAAATGTAACAAAAAAATTCCTCTTGACCCATGTCCAATAGTTGAAAAAAAATGGTTAGTTTTAGACAAAAAAATCACGCCCCCCCCCCCCCTTTCTTCTTTACTTAGGAATTGGACATGAGTCACAAGGATCTTTTTGTTGCATTTGAGGTGCGCAAAATGTAAGCGGGATTTTTCCTTTGGAGATTCTCTGGCTTTACGACTTCCTACTGATTTGATCTCATTGAACCGAGTGGAATTTATAAGTTCAGAGTTATAAGCACAAATCAACTTGAATTAAATTTCAATTTGATCTAAATTCTTTTTAGGAAACTTGAACTTAAATTAATCTACCTAGTCTCTCTAATGAATGATCATTTTTGCACGCCTGGACCAGTATGACTATTAAAGTGTCCTATTAATCGGAGGGTAGACGTTCGTTAAAAAGTTGATATGCAGACTGACCTTTTCTTTGGCGACCTGAGACGGATTTGACTCATCATCAAATTTCCCCGGCCGCCAATCATGAGTTTTTTTTTGGACTTCCCTCTTGATGGGTTCCACCTGCACCCGAAGAAAACAGCTCAAGAATCAACTTGAAGAAATGTGTCCGTTTTATCATAAATTACACTAGATTACAAAATTTAGGGGTGGTCTGGCTGCCTCGTTCTTTCACCACTTTTCTTATGGTATTTGGTGCGCTGAATCCGAATCTGACGTCAGTTTTTTTTTGTTTATGTCGGATTTTCAAGATATAGCTAGTTTTAAGATTTTTCTAGTTCTCACTTTTCTTCATTTTTTAGTGAAAACTCATCTTGCTCAAATCTCCTCAAAAAGTACTCAGACTTTAGGAAATTTCATATAGAATCCGAATATGTACTTAGTTTTTAAGTAAAACTGTGTTAAACCCCCTATTTTCCACAAAACGTATCAAAAAACACCGGTTCTCAACGTTCTTTCTTTGGGTTTTCCCTTACATTTTGCCACTTGAAAAAAAAAATTAAGGCTAAAAAAAATGTTCTCGGGCCTTTACTTTGTAGGGGGGACACCCCAGAGGAGAATGAGACCAATCGCAGCCTCCTAAACCCATTAATATAGAAGGAATGAGCTTTTTCATGGCACTGAGATGAAAATTCACAAAAACTATTAGTTAATTTTTCGAGATAAGTATGTGCGTTCCTAAATCTGTTTTCCTCAAATGGATTTTCCTTTCTTCTACATTTTTTATGCTTGTCACCTATTAAGAGTAAGATCGAAAATAGGTACTCAAAGATACCTACATAGATGATTTTAATTCAGTTTTACAAACGAAACACAATAAACTGCAGAAAAGTTAACGGTGTAAATCTGTTTCATGAGGGCTCAGATGAATCAATAGTTGCTACGATGTTTGGTTATTCCTCCACCTCAGAGGTTTCATCGCCGGCATCTATGTAGAGAAAACTTCGCCGCCTGAGGTAAATCTCTTTTTAAGGTCCAACAATAGTCCGCCATCATGTGAACTTCCCAATACCCCTTTGTACCGTTCTTCCATGGTTTTATATCTTGGTGGAACCTCTGAGGTGGAGGAATAACCAAACATTATACCAACTTTTGATTCATCTGAGCCTTCATGAAACAGATTTACACCGTTAACTTTTCTGCAGTTTATTGTGTTTCGTTTGTAAAACTGAATTAAAATCACTTAACAAAACAAGAGTTTCCCAATTATGATTTACTCCCCCTTTGAGTACCTATTTTCGATCTTACTCTTAATAGGTGACAAGCATAAAAAATGTAGAAGAAAGGAAAATCCATTTGAGGAAAACAGATTTAGGAACGCACATACTTATCTCGAAAAATTAACTAATAGTTTTTGTGAATTTTCATCTCAGTGCCATGAAAAAGCTCATTCCTTCGATATTAATGGGTTTAGGAGGCTGCGATTGGTCTCATTCTCCTCTGGGGTGTCCCCCCTACAAAGTAAAGGCCCGAGAACATTTTTTTTAGCCTTAATTTTTTTTTCAAGTGGCAAAATGTAAGGGAAAACCCGAAGAAAGAACGTTAAGAACCGGTGTTTTTTGATACGTTTTGTGGAAAATAGGGGGTTTAACACAGTTTTACTTAAAAACTAAGTACATATTCGGATTCTATATGAAATTTCCTATAAGTCTGAGTACTTTTTGAGGAGATTTGAGCAAGATGAGTTTTCACTAAAAAATGAAGAAAAGTGAGAACTAGAAAAATCTTAAAACTAGCTATATCTTGAAAATCCGACATAAACAAAAAAACTGACGTCATTTTCGGATTCAGCGCACCAAATACCATAAGAAAAGTGGTGAAAGAACGAGGCAGCCAGACCACCCCTAAATTTTGTAATCTAGTGTTATCATTACACTACCATAACACATATGTTGTGATCAGCGACCTCTTCGCATTTCTGTCCATTCGCTTCCTTAGCTCAGTGGTAACGAGCTCCGACTCAGAAGTGTAAATATAGTTTAGTCGGACGATTGGAGATCGATCCCCGGTCGAGGGAAGTTAATTTTTGATGATTCAACAATGTGGCGCAGTCGCACCGGACACGAAACGTCTCCTCAGCATTTCTCAGAGAAACATTAATTCATTAAAAGATTGGGTCATCAAAACAACTCCCTCTCAAGACACGAGTCGAGCCACAGCCTATTCGGACAAACGTTGAGGTCAGCAGATCCCCCGCCCCGTCAATAAGGAAGAATAACAAAAAACTCCGAAGCCAGTCAAAAATAGCGCGTTCTCACTGGGTTGGAAAACGCCGGCCACAGCTGCCCTCACCTCCCTGACGTAGGTAACGGAGTAGGTACCTAAGATTTCCTAATGGGGGGGGGGGGGAGATGTTGTGATCAGCGACCTCTTCGCATTTCTGTCCATTCGCTTCCTTAGCTCAGTGGTAACGAGCTCCGACTCAGAAGTGTAAATATAGTTTAGTCGGACGATAGGAGATCGATCCCCGGTCGAGGGAAGTTAATTTTTGATGATTCAACAGATACATACACTAACCAATAGTAGAGTAGAGTTGATACCTGAAGGCGGCTAACTCCCAAGGGCGACTTCGGATGATCCAAAAGTCTCATCAAGCAATCGGAGATTCTCCTGCTAGGGCTTCAGGGGAAAACTGGTCCGTCTGGGGTTCTTTTTATTGAGATTTTTCATTGAATCTGATAGCTAGAGGTATTGCAGAATACTTAAACTTACCTATCAGAAAAATGAACGAACGTGACACTATTGTTACTGTAGCTTTACTCATATTTCTGTTTCAGGTTAAGGATGATTAAATTTCAGTGCCAACCGTCATCAAATACAACGCCATTGCATCAATAAATTATATTTCATAGACCAATAACATTGTGATATTCATTCCCAAAGCTATTGTTTAAAAAAAAAACAAGTTGCATTTAGGTGCAGTCTGGCTACTATTGGAGTAGGATAGGTAAACTCACCCGAGATGGTCGTAGAATCAATACTACAGGAAGATGGTATATTTTACACCACACATACTTCCTTGAAGTTATACAACTTAGGTCACTTAATGTTCTGCTTCTGGTTTTGACATCGTTATTGGGCTCTCGTTTACCTATCCAAAATCAACAGTTTCATTTCAATGGGACACTTGAAGAGGAAAACGTTTCAACTTATTAATTAATCTCTAATTTCACATGACGAAGTTGATAGTGAAAGGAATTCTTCAATCTTCTTCAAAAATTTTCTTATACATATACAGCTACAGCCACATTCACAATTATGCAAACTTGTTAGTTGATTTGGTTTATATATTTTAAATTCCGTTTTGTTCGCCTCTACTATTGTTGTCTCACACTTGCAAAATATCAACTGTGATGCTAATCCAATACTATTGTTGTGACCCATTATTTATTAATACACATATATTATAACTATATTGTTGGTACCTAACTAAATGTATGTATTCAGTATCGTAATAATAATTACGTACTTATGGAACTCTTTCATTTATAGTGAGCATAATACTCTGGAGACCAAAAGAACCGGCGCAGTTGAATTGTTTCCAGAGAATCAAGTTCAAATCACTAACAGTTGGGTTTGAGTCAATCGTCAGGTCAATAATAAGGTTCACAGAGATTACGTGCCAAGGTCCATCCATGTTTTCCCTCGACTATCCAGTTTTTTCCTATAACGCTCTCTTGAATTCACGATAGAAACCTAAAGGACGAAAAATGACTTTTCGATAGTTTGCCTTTCTTTTCATAGTGTCTTAAAAATAATTTTTTTCGTACTTGCTCCTTTTCAATCAAGTTTTTCATAATTTTATTTTTTTTTTAAATAAAGTTTACCTGCCGTTTAAATGGTTTTAGACGCGTGTGTAGTCGCAAGATTTCTTGCCGGTGAGAGGTCTCAAAGCTGTCTAAGGGTGTGGTCTCTAAGAGTTTTTGCATCACAATAAAACGGTCGTCAGCAGGATTCATCGTCCTTGGACGCCCTGATCCCGGCCTCCTGGTGTAGCTACCAGTTTCACAGTACCTCTTTAACTGCCTGTCGAACCGTTGTTTCGGGCAGCCCAAGGGCTCCGGCTGCATAACGTTGGCTCCGGCTGTCCTCTATCAACGCAAGAAGTCTTGCGACCACACACGCGTCTAAAACCATTTAAACGACGGGTAAACTTTATTTTAAAAAAATAAAAAATAATGAAAAACTTGATTGAGAAGGAGCAAGTACGAGAAAAATTATTTTTAAGGCACTATGAAAAGAAAGGCAAACTATCGAAAAGTCATTTTTTGTCCTTTAGGTTTCTATCGTGAATTCAAGAGAGCATTACAGGAAAAAACTGGATAGTCGAGGGAAAACATGGATGGACCTTGGCACGTAATCTCTGTGAACCTTATTATTGACCTTGCGATTAACTCAAACCCAACTGTTAGCGATTTGAACTTGATTCTTTGGAAACAAGTCAACTGCGCCAGTTTTTTTGGTGTCTAGTGTATAATCAGTAGGTACGGTAGGGTTTGAAAAAAGAAACATTTGGTATGCAATTTATTGTGAAACACTATTGACTAGAGAATCTACGACTGTAAAGCACTAAGTAATAAGTTCATTATTTTTTACTTATCATGGATTTTAAGGGGTCACCCTTTTTCGACCGACTTCAACGCGCTGAAGGCGCGCGAAAGAGGAGGTACTCAATTTGGGTTGTCGTGGGACGACGATTTTTGGCATATGCTGTCGCCAAATTTTATCTATCTACATCCTCTGTGAAAAACTACTAACTTATTCATTAGGAACTGGATTTCATGTCATATTTCATAACATGCGAGAAAAAATATAAATTAGGGTTGAGAAACGTTTATTTCTGGGAGTAGCAGGTTCTTTGTATACAATGGGGGATTTGCCTCAATTTTAGATTCTGGAATTTCAAGTCAAATCCCACAATAGGGCCCTAGAATAAAGTTTTACATTAGGAATGCCCAAGGGAAAAAATTATTGTAGAAGAAAATGCCTAAACAAATGAAGCTTCTGTCAAAAAACAGGACAGAGGGTGAGTGCTGTCAGCGTGCTCCAGTACACTCATATGAATATCAGTGAACCCTTTTTCGGACATTTTTTTTTTTAAAGTGAGGCAAATTCCCCATACGACGCTTTTTGGCAGGGTTCGAGGTTAGAACCTGTTTAACTAAAGTTACTGGCCTCACATCATGGTCACAAATCATTTATAGCTGTACGTTATCGACGATTTTGCTTCCGAGCTTCAAAAAAGTCTTCCAGAATCAAAACTTCCACTAGTGTTTTACGTTTTTGATCTTCCTGAACATTTTTGGTTTCGTGTCTATCTGACATGAAATACTTTTAACGGGCATAACTATAACAAGTTATTTCCGATTTCGATGAAATATTCAGGGATTGTGCAGGTTGGCGCGTAGATGGTCCCCTATGAATCATCGACCATGGATTGTTAGTAGCCTCAGCGCATGCGCAAACGTAGAACCTTGTAACAGCCATAACTTCTACATTTTTTTGGTTTTATACGGCTGACTGAAATCTGTTGATTTTGGTTTATTATTTTTAATATTGAACCTTTGGAATCGACCAAGAAAAAAATGTTAACCCCCTTCTAAATTTGTTGGTTTACGCTTCAAGGTACGTAGAATCCAAGAATCGAATACAAATTTTGCTGTCCGCAGCACTTTCCTTAGTTCCCATGGACCGATTTCGATGAAATTTGGTATGTAGGTTCCATTTGGGGTCTAGTTGTGCCCCAAAGCTTTTGGTTGATATCAGTCACTTCTAAGGGTTGATAAATAAGGGCTGTCATTCTCAAAACGCCGTAGCTCAAAATCTTTCAATATTAAGGTACCTATTGTTTTGTAATAAATTTAAAATAGTATTGAATTTTTTGAATCGAATGAGACCACTCAGAGCTCTGTAGAACCGACCGTCCGCTCCCTGTGAGAACTTGAGGGTTGGACTCTGGTTTCCCAATTACCAACCAAGTGATTTATGATTATAAATTAATCATTCCAAATGATTACGACATGATTCCTGAATTTAAAAGCTAGGGTGTGATATAAAGCCTCAATAGAAACCAAAATATTGAAAAATCGTGTATTTGTGAATAATCCCCCATTTGCCCTCTCTCCATGCTAATTTCGATACTCTGGCGAATTAACGGGCACCTGGGAAGTTGTTTGAGTCGAAGAAGAAGAAGAAAAAAAATCACGCAAATTTGTTGAGAATTGAGGCCTGAGCAATGTACACAAGATTGTGCTTGAAAACTTAGTTTCTAAGCTTTGCCCCCTTTTCGTCTTTTCCAAAGGCGAAGTTCCGACGGTGTAGTGCACAACTAAATAGATTTTTGCGTCGAATAAATTAATATCCTCCCCCCTTCTAATATTCCATACTAATCTTGTACTATGGAGAAATAATGTGCAACAGAAGTAGTCTGTGTATAACTAAGAACCATGCAAATCGGCTGGAAACTTTTTCGTAGATTTGGATTCAGAATGGTCTAAAACGGATTTGTACATGGTTATTTTTTCTCCGTTAAGAGTTGTTTTCCTCCACCCCAGATTTATCGCAGGACGTCTTGTGGGACTTCCTAAAAATGAACTCAACTATTATTCTTCGGGACTACCTGTGGGACGTCCTAATAATGAACTCAACTATTATTCTTATTTAAGGGATAATTTTGTTCCAACTTGATGAATCCTATTTTTATATAGTAATTCCTAAGACCTGTATTGTCCATTCTACATATCTGTGATAGTAATTTATAATCGATTTTTTCAATTCTATGAATACGTGTTTGCAATCGTATTCCGAAAAATTCTACAAGTTTTGTGTTAAAGTTCTCGGAAATGTGTTTCCTGTTTCTAATAAATGTACATTTTGAACCTTATTTGGTTTTTTATTTACTTGTAAATTGTAAAGTTTCTTGTCCCAGTTTTTCAATGTAGGAACTTGAATGGTTTTTCCGCTTTACGTGTAATCTACCTCGAAAAATAAGAGAAAATCTGGCTCTGATTAGCCAGAACAGGAGGAGCATCTAGGAGAAGGGTGAAGTGGAGTGTCTGAGAGATCAACCTAACAAAGTTCAGATGAACCTACCAGAGCAAAATCCACCTGGGTTATTACGAGTTATCTCTTTCAGTCGGCCGATGTGTCGTATCATATCAAAATTCCTGTGTTCCTAAATGTTCTATGTATATTGTTGTGGATTTAGCTATTCCATGTTGTTATAGTTAGTTATTGAACATGTGATTTAGAGGATGGCTGTTTGTTTTCTAATAAAATGAGAGAGTTCTTGTTCCGATCCTGAATTGGTGTTTCGTTCTTGTGAGATAGGATTTACCAACTGCTTTAGTTCGATGGATCACTTTACTGGTGGCAGCGGTGGGATTAACAGAGTATGTAGAGTAGGGATGACAGAAGGAAAAGCAGTTGAATTGTTGGAGGAGACAACGAGAAAAATTGAAAACCTGGTGAGTTTGACGATAGACCAGTATTTGGAGGTGGGATCGATGCTTATTACCAAATCGTTTAGTGAAAACCACGGGGCAAGCCAAAGACCCAGGAGTCATTGGGAACGCCAAAAAAGTCAACAGGGAAATTCACAGCATGTTGAGTGCTGGAAATGTGGAAGAATGGGGCACTCAAGGGCAGTGTGTCCAACTCGTGAAGGATTCAACCATAGAAGGCAGCTGCGCAAGACAAATCTGAGTGCCTTGGAGTGCTGGCAGTGTGGCAGAATGGGACATCTGCGCCGTAATTGTGGTAAGTTGTGGAGGAATAATGTGGGGGAAAGATTGATGGATTTAGGTGGACAAAGTATAAGTGAAATAGAAGGTTTCATAAATAGGGAAAGAGAAGTAAGCCTCAGAGGGGGAAAGGCACAAGGTAATCAGATGGACGACAAAGGGAAGGGAACATCGACAATGGATGATGAGAGGTTGAACAACAAAGTGGAAAATATGGAGAAAATCGGTGATATTGGAAGTGTGGACGGACAGTCATATCGCAGGTTCTTTCCTGAAGAGGTTGACTTGCCTGGAAACCGTGAGATGGAGAAGAAGGATAAAGCTATAATAAAGGAGGGGTTGGCAATACAGGAGAAAGAGAACTTGAAAGAGCTTGGTACTAGTAGTGGGAAGGAGAAGAGACAACAAGTCGAAATAGAAGAAAGTGAGAAGCATCAGAAGAAAGAGAACTTGGAACAGCTTGAAACGAAGAGTAAGATGGAGAAGGGAAAACAAGTCAGAGAGGAAAGGGAAATTTTGCTACAGATGGGAGAAAAATTTGAATTTGAGGATCAAGAGGAGCGAAGAAGAGACAGAAGGTTTAACGAAAAGGGTGAAAGGAAGCAAAATGAGAACTCTCAGAAAAGTGTGCCGGAATGTGAGACAGTTCCGGTTGTGAAGAGATTCGAAGATTGGAAATTCGAAGACACGATATACGGCAAGACATTGAAGAAGGGGGATCCTGCAACATTCTTGTGATACACCCAGTTTCTCAAAGAGCATGATAAGTGATTGTGAGAGAAATGTTATGTGTATGTGGATTGGTTCATAAAGAGGGCAAACTGAAATAGATTGAGGGAGAATGGTAACGAACAAAGAAAAGGAAGGGGATAGTGTTGTGGATTTAGCTATTCCATATTGTTATAGTTAGTTATTGAACATGTGATTTAGAGGATGGCTGTTTGTTTTCTAATAAAATGAGAGAGTTCTTGTTCCGATCCTGAATTGGTGTTTCGTTCTTGTGGGATAGGATTTACCAACTGCTTTAGTTCGATGGATCACTTTAATATTATGTTAATAACTCATGGTTTTAGCACTTTAACACCCCTTTAACAAATTTTCAATGAAAAAATTCGCTATCTCCTCGTTTGAAATGCAGTGGAAACTTGTTCAAAATCGAAGCAGTCATACATTTTTCTGTTCAAAAGAAAAGTTATAGTGTATAAAATTCTGCGTTGATAGACCCGCTCAAATTGCAATGAAAACTGAAAAAGTGTTGCCATATCAATGTGTCATATCCAGAAGAAAGACAGATTTTGAGCAAATTTTGTTGTTGGCATATTCGAGATCAGCGCAAAACTTGTACAAGAGTGCTTTATAAAATAATTTGGTCTACCAACCAGTAGATTTTCGTTTCAAACTGAATGCCTTTATGAGTGATGCCTCAAACATATTTGAATGCCTTTTTCATTAAGGGCAAATTTATATCGAATTACTACCAACACAAGGTGTTACTTTCTAAAAGGTAACAACTATTATTATTATGAATGATTGAGCTAAGAAGAGGTATCTAGGTGGCTAGGTTAAGTTCATACGTAATTATGGGTTTAAGATAATACATATGGTTTTTGGTAGGCCAACTGTAGAGAAATTAGAGTAAAAACGTCACCGTAACCACTGTATACGTCATTGAAAATATTTATTCAATCAATTTTTTTTTGTTTTTCAAATTACATAGAACCTGGTCGGTTGCTAAGGCTTTAATCCGCAAGATTTCTGACGATTACGTTGAAAACGGGTGGAAAATATAAAACTTATTTCTGTTACAAGGTATTAAGTTTGCGCATGCGCGGTGGTTAAGTACCATAAACTTGGGAGCCATTAATTTCATTGGGGACAAGCGCAGTGGCTACTATCAGAACGAAGGTGGTGATTTTCATAGGGGACCATCTAAATACTAATCTGAAACATCCCTGAAAATGTCATTGAAATCGGATGGAAAATGTAGAAGTTATGGCCGTTACAAGGAATTCTCGTTTGCGAATGCGCAGTCGCTTCTATTAGTCCGGGGATGAAGATTTTCATAGGGGACCTTCTACAAACCAACCCGCACAATTCCTGAAAATTTCATCAAAATCGGACAATAACTTCGTATAGTTATGCCCGTTACAAGGATTTCATGACAGACACGGAACCAAAATTGTTCAAAAAGGTCTAAAACGCGAGTGAGAATTTTGATTTTGGAGAACTTTTTTTTCATCCTTGAAAAATGAAAACAAAGCTTCCGCTACCTTGGTAGACTCGGAAGCAAAATAGCTTTAAATTTATTTTATTAGAAAATATTATTTTGCTCTACTGCCATAACTAATATTTTGAGAAGTGGAACTATAATACGATTGAGAGTATGATACGAGGGTCCCCCAACCTGACGGGTGGATTGCCCCCTTGCAGCTTATAGGACCGCTCGATTATCTGTTATCCCTTAATTATCTCCCATTGGAGATTACCTTCACCATGGCTGCTGAATTTTCTGTTTATAGAGAGTTTTTGTTATGTTTCGTTAGTTTCATCCAGGGTAAAGTGTTAGATTTTTCTGAGTTCTGTAGCATAAACTAAAAAATCATTGGAATTAGAGCGATTGTGGACCGATAGGAACAACGAAATCGAAAGACTGCGTTTACGCATGTGCACACACCCTTCGTTACACACCCTAGTAGCAATACAACTCACACGGGACTGTCCAGGAACTTACAATCAATTCCTGAAAACTCCATGTAGTTTTGCGAGGTTTTGCCCTAAATACGGGGTTTGCATCGAATAGATAGAACTACTAACACACTTACATAGACCCAATATTGTTCAAAAAGCTCTGAAATGAATGCGAGTGAAAATTTGGATTTTGACACACATTACAGGTCCAGCTGTACGAAGACCCTTCGAGGCCTTTTGTGAAGGTAGCTTGGAATTTGAAAAGTGGAACTTATTCATACAAATAAACTCAACTTGAAAATGACAGATAAGGAAGAGTCTCATACAAGTAAACTCAACCTGAATTAATACAGACAAGGAAGAGCCCTTGCTTTGATTAGTGAGTAGGTACCTACCTAGTAAATTTAGAAGTCGGACTTCCCAAGGGGCTAGTTATGTTAAAAACGCACGACCGCTCGGTCTTGAGGGTACTGTATAACCTGCCTTGGTGAACTTGCTTCTGCTGCAGGAATTACAACACAAACACTACTACCTTGGGATTCATCTCCAATCCAGTTGGTCCAGACAAAACGAATTTGGAAGAGACCCTGCTTTTTTAGGTGACCCAGGCTGACGATCCGAAATTTGGCCCTGGAACTTTGCCTTAAAATTAGATTAAGTACCGAGGGTGGTTGACACCAACCTAAGTTAGTTCGAGTTGTACAAATATGGATTAGTATCAAGTGCCTATGAATACACTTCTACAGAATCCAGTAGAATCCAAGAAACCAATAGAATCCAGACACCTTGTAGAATCCAGTGATATCAGGCAACTCAGTCATGTTGATGAGGGTTTAAAGCAATTATGGACAAACTAGATACAAATCAACCATTAATTTATTATAATATTATAAAACGATGTCTTAAAAACAAAGAGATTTTTTCGTATTCAATGCAAAAATATTTCAAAATAGTGATCACAATCGAAATTTTAAATAGCGATGATAAACGGTGAATCGAAGGATAGGGCGTGGGTATTGACTAATATCTGTAACACAGAAATCATAATTATAATGATCTCAAATAAAAACATGTCTCTTAGGTAATAATACATCGCTAATGATATAATGAAGAGACCTTGATCGTGACGCGGGCGTAGCCATACAGTGCTTCAGAGATGACTTGAGTTATTCGGATTTGGTGGCAGCATCAACGGCGACTTTAGTAGCTAAAGAAAAAACAATATATTGTTCAGAACCCAATTGTTTCTAGATGAATAATAATAGAACTTGAACTAAAGTGTACGAGCCTTTGACAGCGAATGATAAAAATGTATACTTATTTTTTAAAATCTACACAAACCAGCACTGGTGAGTTTGTTCATCATATCGTCGATGGACGCAGAGTGCTTGAGAAACCTTGGGCGGATAATATGATTATACAAGAGCACAGATCCGTTAGAGCTGATTGGGAGGAACAGCCAAATCATGAAGATGCACTGCAAAAAAACAAACAATAACTCAAAAACCAATTAAAATGTCTTTGCTCATATCATTCTCTTTGAAAAATCGTCTCTTAAAAGTTGAAAAAGATAACTCTTCATTAATGAAATCGAAAACAGGCACAACTAGACCCCAAATGGAGCCCACATACCAAATTTCATCAAAATCGGTCAATGCTAAGTGGGGAAAGTGGGCGGACGGACGGCCAAATTTTTATTCGATTTTTGGACTCTACGTACCTTGAAACGTAAACCAACAAATTTTGAGGGGGGGGGGGGGACGAAAAAAAATTTCGTGATCGATTCCAAAGGTTCATTATTGAAAATAATAAACCAAAATTAAGTTTAAAGGGGGAACTTCGGTATGAAGGACACACGACACATACAAATAATGATAATGTCACAAAATAGGTAATGTATGTCGAAAAAATAGGTACCTTGAGGAAGGATCTTTCTCGCTTCCCGTCGACAGGTGAATATACTGCTTTTTCAGACGCAAATTTCGCGTCATTTTTTGTTAATAAAAAATTCACACCGCGACTTAACTGAAACGTGTTTGAGAAATTGGCTATTTTTTCGGAGGGTTTGTAGCATGGGTTTGAAGAACAGCGAACGACTGGTTAAGTGGGGAGGTGAAGAGCTCTCCTGTGAATGGGAAGGTGACCTTAACAGAACTGTACATGTCCATCTATGAACTTCATACCTTCAGGGAGACAGTTAAGAAACCAAACAATACACCCGACACCCCCTCGAAGATGAACCCCAGCCTGGACGGTATCTAATTTTTTTTAAATCAAAATATCTTCTAAATATAGACAATCTAACAACAGAGAATGAGGAACTTCACCGAATTCTGTTCGCATTTTTCCTGAATAGTTAATGGTGTGGGATAGATGAAAATCGGGTTGATTTTGGAAAATAAGCATCCAGTTATTTTTGGGAGACATTCAAAAAATAACCTGGAAAACGGACCTCTCCAACGTGAAGCGGAAACGCTTTTCCCTTCAATTCTTCTATTTCGATCTTTACTGGTTTTGTGAAATGTTGCCTCTGAGGACTATACAGGGTGTCTCACGGGAACCAGACGAAAAACAAATGAATGTAACTCCAATGGTTGAAGTCTTAAATTTTTTATATTTTTATCAGAAGGTAGGGAATTAAATGCCATTTTAAGTTTTAAAAATAACATCGGACAAATGGTACCCATCTTGTTCGAAACACGTGGCAAGTCTGTCCAGGAAGTTTCGGTGGACGCGCTCCAGTAAGTCTTGATCAATTGACGCAACTTGAGACGTTATTTCTTCCTTCAAAGCTTCCAAAGTGGAGGGTTTTGATTCATAAACGCGTGATTTAAGGTATCCCCAAAGGAAGAAGTCACACGACGTCAAGTCTGGGGACCTTGGGGGCCATTGCACGTCCCCAGAGCGTCTCCAAAGCCCTGGCCGTTCTGTGCACAAACGAGCTCAATCACTGCACATTTCACCCGCTTCTCTCAATCGAATCATCAAGCGTAATTTAAAGTGGCATCCGTACAAGTTGCCAATCGTTCAGCAGTTGAAACCTACTGATTACCCACAGCTTGTTTGGTTTCAGCAAGATGCCCCCCCCCCCCCCTCACACTTCCACAGCCGCAATCGCCCTCTTGCGCCAGATGTTCCCCAATCGCCTTGTGTCACGCTCTGGGGACGTGCAATGGCCCCCAAGGTCCCCAGACTTGACGTCGTGTGACTTCTTCCTTTGGGGATACCTTGAATCACGCGTTTATGAATCAAAACCCTCCACTTTGGAAGCTTTGAAGGAAGAAATAACGTCTCAAGTTGCGTCAATTGATCAAGACTTACTGGAGCGCGTCCACCGAAACTTCCTGGACAGACTTGCCACGTGTTTCGAACAAGATGGGTACCATTTGTCCGATGTTATTTTTAAAACTTAAAATGGCATTTAATTCCCTACCTTCTGATAAAAATATAAAAAATTCAAGACTTCAACCATTGGAGTTACATTCATTTGTTTTTCGTCCAGTTCCCGCGAGACACCCTGTACAAAGTTAGATTTCACGTTCTCAGAGCTTCAAGCGGCCTTACATGAACTACTCCTGGATGACATCATCCTCCCGGTTTTTTTAAACGTTCACATTTTCTACACTGTTTTGATTATTCGTAAATTTGGAAGTTCGGGCTGAACGTTCGTCATAGGGGGTTTTTCGAGGTGCTGAATCCAATTTTGGGGTGAAAAATAGGAAATTCCGACATGGTGAAATTCCTCATTTATTATTTATTTATTAAAAAGGTTTACGATATAATATACTCAATACTTAATGACAAAATAATAAAATTAAAATAAAAGTCAAAATCCATACCTTAGTCAGGTAGTAGAATGGGAACCAGCTCAACAACACGTCAGATGGGAATTCGACAATGGAGAAAAGAGCGTAGACTGTCCAGTAAGTTAGCCACTTAGTGTCGTCCAATTTGTTGGGACTTTCGATGGCTCTCATTGAGGCGTATGCGGGATACAAGAATCCAATTATGTTGCAGAGCAGCTGGGCAGCATACCCGAACATGAGATACAACGTGACGCATAGTATAAGACCTGAGAAAGGGAAAAAATGTTCAACAACACATGTGTATAAATAATCATTGTGGAAAAAACTAATGATTAATCAGATTCGACGTCTTTAGGAACCTGCATGAAATATCGAAAGTGCTGAGATTTTTTTTTTTTTAACGTCAAACTAGGAAACTATCGTGAGTTAGATAATTACAAATTTTTGTAGGGGATTTTCAACCACCTACCTTCAACAGTTGATACCTTAACAGTGCATAGTTACTATGCACAAGAAAATATTCAAGTTTAATTGGAATGACGTAGAAAAATTCGACTAGATATCCCTGACTATTGTCAAATCAATTCTAAAGACATAATTTTCACTGAAGTGTCTTTTCACCTGTGTTAACTTTCACAAATTCATAATTTCCATTAGAAAAAATCCATTTCATGGAGATTCTTACAGGAAATGTCACGCTGATTTCGGATGTACCTGTAGTAGTAGGTTTAACATAGTTATTCCCACTTAAACCTCGAAAAACACGTTTTTGGACATTGGACCCTTTAGGGATGTTTAAAAAATGCTCGCCAACTATTTCATCCTTTATTTTGCTATTGTATGCTATTATGGACACTTTCAAACTAGTTCCCAGTGTGGGTTATCGTCTGACTGTACATTGTCCTCGTTTTTTTTTGTCATTTTTTTCCTCGGATCTATTCCAAAATGCCGATTTTATCCCTTGGCATGCACAAACAAAATGCACTCTACGAAACCATTTCACCAGTTTATTATTTCATAAAAAAGTACCTCCCTACTGCCCACTCAGTTTTAAAGAAAAAAGTACCTACTGTCCCCTGATGAAAAGAATGAACGCGAGGCCCGACAGGGAGTTGGGTATCCACAACGTAGAACTACACCCTTTTCCACAAATATACGTTTACAGGTAGTAACTGACCTTATCCAATACCACTGAACCTGCCGTGAGTCATGCTTTCTTCCTTTCCCCTCGTTAACCCCCTTCTCACATTGTCGTTAAGGTCATGCGTCGAATTTCTACTGTGACTTCTGTCCAATGATGTCTGGACAAGAAAAATACATTACGAATTTGCGATTGGGAAAAAATAGTGATGCGTCGTAATTACGTAATAAAATAACTCATCTCTACAGCGAATTTGTCAGGAGGGACTAACCGTTTGTTGGCCTATGTTATTTCCTTCCAAATGATCATAGAAACTTCATTCTTTTGGGTATGGCTGTTATCCGTGTGACGTCACACAGAATGAATGTATCGATTCTTCGACTAATCAAACGGTTATTCGAATCTTGCTCAAAGGCGGCCATGTTCCCTCCATTATAAACAAAGATTGAATGGAAGGTTTTTCATTATGCCAATCTGTGCAGTTATTAGTTGCTCTTCTCAACCCGGAAGCGGTATTTAATTTTATAGGTTGCCAAAAGTGATTAGAAACAGTGTGGAAAGACAAGAGAACTTTCCGAAAAAAGAAGAATATCACCCTTTTGGCGTCGCTGCTTCCCAGCATTCCTAACAACCATGATTTTCGATGAACTGACACTTTTATAACCAGCTTCAAATTATCTAGTTCCACTTGTGTTGTCGTTCGACTCCCATATCGTGTGTTGAGGTTCTCTTTAGCTTTCATTTGAACAACAGTTTTCTATTTCATCAGTACATCAGTTTGTTTCCCCGGGAAATATCACATTGTTCACCTCTCAACACCAGTGTCTAGTTCCACTTGTGTTTTGTGCTGCCGTTCGTCTCTCGAATCCTGAGTTGTGGTTCTCAATTTCAGGCTTTCATTTGTACAAGTTTTCTTTTCCATCAGTTAGGTATTTGTTTCCCCAGGAAATATCATGTTGTTCACCTCTCGAAACCTACTGCTCATCACGAAAATTCTGTAATCTTCATATCAAGTTTATATCAAGTTTCATCAAGTTAATTCTGTGCGAATTTTATATTGCTTCAATGTACAATGAAATTTCTGAATAAATTCCGTGTTTTTCATTGAATGTTGTACATTAGTCCATTAACTATGAACTCACCTAACTACAGATCTAAAATAAACAGACGATGGGAGTCAGCTCACATAAGTAGGTTCCATTTAGGGTTTCAAGGAAAGAAGTTACAATAGTTATGAAGTTTACCTTTGAAAAATACCTTCTTTTCTCACAATGGTAGGGATTTGGTTCATTATGAATATCTGCATTTAGTTGTAGCGTCTATAAGTTCGTGTATCAATCCTAGTAGGATTGATCAGTACTTCCTTGTTTGTGAAAGTCTGTATGTGCGTGGTAGGTAGAAACAAAACAATTACTCTAAACTATCTAGAGATATGTTGTTGGACAAATAATGAACCAGTGGATAGGTAGCTACTGCAAAATCGGTATTTATTACTTATATGAGACCAAAAAAAAAAAAAAAAAATGCAGTGAGAACTCTAGAAAATCTAGGTTTGTGGTGTTCACTAGGTACTTTCTAAAGGCGAATACGATCAAAATCATCAAAAGGTAGGAAGGTTTTATATCGCAATGTAGGGTCAGAAAAGGATGTAAATAGGCACTTGTCTCCAGTTCTCCATGTAAATAGGTATCCAAGAAGTAATGAATTTGTTCACTGTGGCGAATAAATATTCCAATTTTCATTCTGAAAAACTTATTTCGAGAGTATTTAATTGACACTGTTTGTGTCAGCCTGGTTTGCTTGTTAGCATGACAGTTGACACCTTACATGTCCCTGTACTTGAATAGTGTCAAGACCCCTCAGAGTCTGTATCAGCTGTTTTCAATCTGATCGCTACTTACGATTACATAATTGCTTTAAAAGAATAGAAAGAAGAAAATAATGAATATACCACCATCATTCTGTTTGCATACCAAGAAATATTTGGTAGGTAAACAGAATGACCTTGCTGGACAGAGGAGAGAAAATGGCGCCCCTTCACGACCAGCTGAGAAGGTTAGGTTTGATACTGAAAATAATTGATTATTGATTCAACAGACTCACGGGTAACAGCAATTAAGTAATTGAATCTAAATTGCTCCAAGTCCAACTACATATCTCTGGATAGTTTAGAGAGGTGTTTTGTTTCTACCTATCATGGACGTATAGACTTTCACAAACAAGGAAGTACAGATCAAACCTACTAGGATAAATATAGTGATATACGAACATACAGACAACTAACTGCAGGCAACCATAGTGAACCAAATACTTATTATTGTGAGAAAAGACGGTATTTTCCAAAGGCAAATTTTATAACTATTGTACCTACGAACTTCTTTCCTTGAAACCTTAAATGGTACCTACTTACGTGAACTGATAGTCTGGTTATTGTAGATCTGTAGTTAGGTATGTTGATAGATAATGGAATAATGTACTACATTAAATTACATGTTCACATTGAACAAATTTATTATTACTTAGATACCTACTTGCATGGAGAACCAGAGGCAAGTGCCTATTTACATCCCAATCTGACCTTAGATTGCAATATAAAATCGTTATCCCATGACACATCGAACTGATTACCTCCTCCTTCGCCCCTACGGAGGTTTTGAAGTCGGTCAAAAATAAGGCGGGAACTGAACAAATAAATAATTATTTGACGGAAAAACGTTGTTGGGGCTATCTGCTATCAATGCTGCCACACTATAATCAGAAAAATTATCCCTACCTTTTCGAGCATTGGGCAAATCCTTCAAATCCTTGAGATCCATAAATTCACGAGCCCTCAACCAATCATTCACAACTTCAATCACAGAGGTTATCGTCTGTTCCATTGTTTCCGAAAATAACCGAAACGAATGATTAGAAAAGGTATTGATGAAAAATCTAATTTATGTTTAAAGTAAAGTAGGTATTAATCAAAACTAATAACTAGAATGAATTCCCCGTTTGTTTCTTTGACTATACTTGAGGGAAAATAATGGTCCACATTCCCTTTAGGAAAAAAAGATAGTCATATCCGTTACTAGAGTAAATGTTATTGAAAAATAACTATTTTATCGCAAATGAGTCAACAAACGGACAAATTAGATAATTAGTCATTTTTTAGAGGAAAACTTGAGACAAGGTAACAATGACACAAACCATAGTTTCTAGCTCAGTCTTACAAATATGCAATGCAGTAGTATACCAAACCTTATAAAATAACAACAATATAAAGTGGCACAACAACACTGTGGTCAAGTGGGTGGAGGTTCCTCAAAACAGGCTTCTATTCTCAACCTCAACCTTTTCAGGTGTCAGTCGATAGGAGCACTACCTGTTCCGCTAAAACAGAAAAAGAGAGAAAACCCTCAAACTATACCGAAGACTATCCAGCACATGGACGACTATTGTATACAGTTTGGGGTGCTTTTTCAGTTTTAGCAGAGCAGGGAGTGCACCTATTGACACCTGAGAAATTTGAGGATAATAGAAGAGTGGTGAAGCCTTTTTTTGAGAAACCTATGTTGAATGTCTTCTGAAGTTGTTGAACTCCTTTTTACAAGATTTTATTTAATTTCACCTGTATCGTTGTCTGTCAGTCTGTCATTAATGAAATCTTGCAAGTTAAATTTGATCCACTTCCCGGTATCCGATTGAGCTGAAATTTTGCGTGCATGTGTAAATCGCATGACAATGCAATATTATTAACTTTCTGAGACCAACTTCCAATTCATAGGGGACCATCCTCCATTTAAAACCCCAACTGTACGTGAACGTTGCTGATCGGGAGTGGGCGGGAGACGGGTAGAGTCGGAGGAATCGGAGGCGAGAGGCTTCAGAGGGGCGAGAGGTGGAGGAATCGGAGGCTTATTAAATTAAACTAAAAAGTTAAAAATAAATTTCCTCTAATAAGAAATATAACACTTTATCACAGTGCCAATTTTATGTATAAAAGCGTGTTACATTGTGACAGCAAGAGGAAAAATAAGATGCTAAATGTAACACGCGTTTATTAATAAAATTGGGACTGTGATAAAGTGTTATCTCTATAAAGTGTTATATTTCGTATTAAAGGTAATTTATTTTTAACATTTTAGTTTTTTTTAATACCCTGAAGATATCAACGAGTTTTTCGATGACAATGTAGCCATCAGCTCAAAAAACACAACGTTGAGCCAGCAAAATGTTTCCGTTTTATCGGGAGTCTGTATAGATCTACCTAGAAATGAACATACTCGCAGCTCCGACTAACACCAAAATTGAAAATTATTAACTAAAAGAGATGGTTCAAAATTTGATCTTAATGAAGACATTTTTGTAATATGTAGAATAGGTGATTAAGTGCCAACTGTAAAATTATCTTGTAAAAGTATATAGTACGTAAAAATTGAAAGCAAGCTGATCAAACTACCATATAATAATATATTTACAATAGTAGAGTCCGTTAAAACGAACATTACGAAATACAATTAAAAATACACGTTTTGACCCCTTGGAGTAGTCCAAAACTTCTGACCATTACACTTTCCCCAAATTCTTTTGGCATTATGGACATTTAAGCGAAAGTTTGTCATTTTAGCTAGAACCTAGGTGGAGTTATTGTCTGTAATGACATGTACGAATGATCCACCCCACTAGTGGGGTGGTTTTATGTGTAGTTTTCAGCAATAGCTGATGTGGTTATCAAATTTCGGTCATGAATGAGTACTTAGGGATTTTGTGGTACACTCTACTATGTCATTCTCAAGGACATATGAGTGGCAGTGACATGTAGACAAATGACCTGTTCACTCTAACATTTCTCAGTAGAAACGTTAGAGCGAACTTTTTCATATTTATGTGCATGGTATACAGGGTGGCCCAACGAAGCTGTCTCACCCATTTAATTTCCCCTAGTCCATATAAAAAACTGGACCGAACCTAGTTTTCTTTTTTTTTCTTGTCGATAAAGACAAAATTTACTTCGGATTTTCAAATGGAACTCCATTTTTACTGCAGATTCGGAATCTACCTGAAATTTTACGCATTTTTGACCCCTCACTAGATATTCTGATAGGACGCAACCCGGCTCCTAGAATAATGAAAATTGCACAACCTCACGATTGTACCAAAATTAGGTTTTGGGTAACCCCAATGTGGGATTTGTTTATACATTATTTTTCGACTCTAAATCACTTTTTTCTGGTAGGGAGTGGGGAAACTCATTAAGAGAGAAGAGGAGGTTTCACCCCAACAGTGTTGGACTCAACCGCTTGGGCATACCAAAAAACCCCACTCACTCTGCTTAGGACCCCGGAACCATTAGTACAGTATTACTTCATGGTGACGATAAATCACAATAGTGATATCCATTTTGGTTTACTATTTTCAATAATAAACCTTGAGAATCAAGACCCCCTCCACACACACTTTGATGGTAACGTTTCAAGAAACATAGAAACCAAAATCCGAATTAAGAAATTAAACTGTCCGTCCACCAAACTACAAGTTACTATGGACCGATTTCGATGAAATTTGTTATATGGGCTCCATTTGGGGTCTAGTTGTGCCACGAAGCTTTTGGTTTGTGTCAGTCACTCTCAAAGAGTGATAAATAGGGGTTGAAAGTCGTGCTGGCAATTTTCAAAAGAACTCAGTTCTCACGATATCAGACCTGTAGTAATTCTTGTTTTTGGTGAAAAATTGTCATTTTTTCAAATTAATAACTTTGGTTGTCGATTTATCTTGGAGCGAGTTGACACTCGTTACATGCTCACCTAATCTGAGTGGTTTTGATGAAAATACAGAGGCAAGGGTGTTGGATAGGTCCGAGTCGGACTTGGAATGTTCACGGAAGTCGAATTACCAATTGCATTTGAATTACCGATTGGAGTGAGAGGAAATGTAAGTGTCCGTAGTATGGCGAAACAAGCAATCACCCGCTCACCGCCACGAATAGCTCCTCAACACCCTCCAATAGAATTGAAGAAGAAAATCTCCACACAAAAAAAAGTCTGCCAAGTGGGTGTGGCACATAGCTTCCTCGTATCCATAACCTGATTGTATAGATGATCCGATACACAGTAGTTAATCTCTAAACATCAAAACAAGTTAATCTGTAACATCCTTGAAAATTTCATTGAAATCGGATGGAAAATGTAGAAGTTATGGCCGTTACAAGGAAATTTGATGATTTCAAAGGAAATTCACGTTTGCGCATGCGCAGTGGCTACAATCAGTTCGAAGGTGATGATTTTCATAGGGGACCATCTAAATACTAATCTGTAAAATCCCTGAAAATTTCATTGAAATTGGATGGAAAATGTAGAAATTATGGCCGTTACAAGGAAATTCACGTTTGCGCATGCGCAGTGGCTACTATCAGTCCGAAGGTGGTGATTTTTATAGGGGACCGTCTAAACACCAACCCGCACAATCCCTGAAAATTTCATCGAAATCGGACAATAACTTCGTATAGTTATGCGCTTTACAAGGAATTCATGACAGACAGACACACAGACACGGAACCAAAATTGTTCAGAAAGGTCTAAAACGCAAAACGCGAGTGAAAATTTTGATTTTGGAGAACTTTTTTTTCGTCCTTGAAAAGTGAAAACAAAGCTTCCGCTACCTTGGTAGACTCGGAAGCAAAATCACAAGGAATGAACTCGTCGCACTAGAGCAACTAGAACTGTATATGTCCCTTAATGTTTCCTGAACAAAATTGAATAAACACTTTGAGTTTTTCATGTCTGTTAAATTTGTAACAGCGCTGAATGGTTTTTACCGAAGCCAATATAATAGGGAAAAAATGCATTTAGTCAAACTAATTAAAACAGCCTCACAAGGATAGAATAAGACAGATTTTTCGCTAAAAACAACCGAATTTTCCGGCTCCATTTGGAAAATTACAGCCAAAATATAAAACAATGGATAACGCCATGTGTGATTCAGCGTCGAAAAATAATGCAAAAACATGTGCCATAGTTGGGGTTCTCCAAAAACTAATTTTGGCGCAATCATGAAATTCCAAAGCCAAATCTGCAAATGATTAAACAATGGTTTATTATTTTACTGTATAGATTACCCGCCTGCATAGAACGCGGCTTTCCCATCAACATTACCTACTAGCAATAATATCGATATCAATCTGAGAGTTGTGGGTGCCTTCATTACGAAATTTGATTCTTGGCTACCAAGGATGCACAACATTCTTGTTTCCGATTCATCATTCGAAGAAGACAAGAGCCTCCCTACAATAGCTCCAAGAGCTCCATCTGAAGACTATGGACAGATGGGGAGAGGGAGGGTGGTACGGCTGCTCTCTGGCTAGCTCAGGGATTCATGAGACACGTGGGTCTGATAAATGTCACAATAATTGCTCATTGAACAATAGTTGATCGGCTTGGTGGTTCATCAATTTAAGATAGTTCATAAACCTAAAAAATTATGATTTTCGAGAAAAAAAAGTTAAAATTTTTGAATTTGATTTTGCAAATTTAATCTTCAACTTTGATTTTCATTGACAACTTCAACTTTTTCATTTAACTTTGATCGCTGAAAATGTCATCAAAATTGGACAGTGGCTTGTTATTACTTTTGCCTTCTACGCGGAAAGGGTGATGGGCGAGTGTCACTCGGGGTTCTACCCGTTCACTCCATCCCATCTCCTCCGAAAAGCGCGGCTGAAGCATGTTCCATGTTTCTTGAATTCTAGCCAAAGGCTCCAAGCAGTAAGACAAGGGCCGAGTTTCATTCAATTAAATTCAAATAAACACAGTAACAGTGCAGAAAATAGTCAACTCGCAGGGTATTTATCAGATTTGGATGTTGAGAACCAATACTTTAAAAAATCATCCAAGAAACACTGCAACAAGCTAGGGGGTTAAACTGTCCTTGTCAGATGTTCTGGTTTTTCCCCCTTCAATAGAATACACACACATATGCTCCATGAAGGCATGACGCTGATTCTGCAGGGCTTCAAATCAATATCAAACGCAAAATGACCAAAATTTGAGTTGTTACAGTATTCCGCGACGAGTGCGATATGTTACTTATGAAAACATATACTATACCTACATAAATTCCAAAATGGATTCCATGAAAAATTTTGTCCATAGGTATATACCACACATGTTGAGGCCATTGCAATAGCTTAATTTGCTTCAACTAATATTTCCAGGAAAACTGAATGCGTTAATTTTTCGATTTTCGTGCAACGTACCAAAAATATAAACCAATATAGAAATTTCATGAAAATCGCGCTTAAGTTTGTAATAAAAATGAATTGAAACACCAACTTCACCGCCCGATTCTGCCAGAAAAAATACCAGTCAATCACAACTAATAAGTATCTCCACAGAACATGATTTTACACAATTTCCGATCATTTTCACGCTCAGAAATTAGATTGGCGGTTTCATGATAATGAAATTCCAATGTCATGCAAAAATTAAAATTCCTATTTGAAAATAAGTACATAGTTGCGCAATTTTATCATTTATGAAACCTACTCTAGAATCATAAAAGGTTCTTCTTGGTTCTTTTTTACTATGGCCATAGGAGAAATTGCTAGTCACCCTGTCTGTATATGTACATATGTTCGTCTAATGTATGTACCTCCATCAGTATCAATCTACTAACAAAAAGTACTAGTGACCAACAGAACTGACCTATCTGGATATAAGAAATACCAATCCATAAAAACTAGATATTTTTTTTTTAATTCTTGCTCTGAATAGATAAATCCTAGACGAGTTTGTAATTAGAATAAAATGACGGGGAATTTTCCCAGAAACCACCGTAGAAAGCATCAAGGTCAATGGAGCATCATTACGTAACGCAGACAAAGAATGCCTCAACTAGCGGTTATAATCAACTTAAATAAAGGATCACGATCAAAACTGATAATACCTTACGAGTGTACTGAGAATTAGTGAATAATAGAGACCGGTCTGATCTTGAGTCTTAACTAAGGAAAACCGTGGTTGAAACATTCATGTCTTTGAAACGAAAACATTGTTAGAATAAATATTTACAACTCGAGTACCTGCTTACCTACCACAATTTTGATTTTTACTATAAGACAAATCCCACTTACAATAAATTATTTTTCAAAGTAGCGAGATAAATAGAAAAAATGTACGCGGGTACCTAACTACACTAATCAAAACAAACGGACCAGTTTATAACGTGTTTCAGAAAATTGAGAAACCAGAAGAACGGGGGTGACTAACTTGTGAGTAGGTAAGGGTACCTAATGAAATTATGTTGCGTCGGATTTCAGAAGAGAGAGTTAGCGGAGGATGGAAATGTCAACAAACCTACGTGGTTGATCGTCTAAATATTCATAATAATCAGGACTCGATAACTGATTTGTTGTACCTAATGTACGAAATGGATAGAAATATACATGAATCACTTCCGAGTGAGTAACGGCCAACAAGGAAACTGCAAACGAGTAACAAGATCGAAATAGCCGGCACGATGGAAACAATTTAATTTGACATACCAAGTCCCAGAGCGACTCTGGGGCGATAATCCAGAGGTACAGGTGACAGCAACTGGTTGAGAATGTCGGGTAAAGAAGTCAAAACTCCGAAAAACGTGTACGACATCGTCATATACTGATCAGAACCGGCCCGAAGAATTTACATGAAATGGATGCACCTGTGTAAACTAAAGCTGGGTCCCCTCCACAACCTAGGCCAGGGGAAATATCTAGTCTCGGAATTAAATCGAGCATTTCGCGGCGTCTATATATAGGTCTACCTGGCGGAACCATTGTTTCATTGTCGCCACAGGTTGCAGGAGAGCCGCAGGTTGGCAGAGAATCGCTGCGTATTTGCAGGAAAATCTACCTGTTTAATCAACAGGTGAGATCGATAAATAGCGATTGGTAGTGATCGAAAAAGTAGCAGAATTCCCGACTTACCGATAAATATGTAGATCCTTTTGACTCCGGTTTTGTTTTCCACGAAGGAAACTGCTGAAGCCCATGGTGCATTCGGATCATCCAAAAATGCCTCCAGCTTCTGTTTGTACAACATTATATTTTGGACTTGTTGAGCCATTTCAACTTCAATGCCAACTGAAAACGGGTATCCCACACGAGAGGTAACGAGATAATTGGCTGACGATAATCGTACTAAACGCCGTCGAACGAAGGCAAAATGACCGGGAAGCAATGCGGGAAGGCTTTGAAATGTCCGAATGACAACTGGGGTTAGAGCACAGAGTACCGCGGACAAGGTTAGAGCGTGCAGCTGGAAGGGGTGTCGGCTTCCAGCTACCATGGAAGTAGATACTTGAAGGGTTTTTTTGAGCTTGGGACTTGGGAGCTTAAAAAAAAACCTACCATGGAACAAAGCATGGACCTAGTATGGAACCAAGCGAATGGACAATCATGGAAAAAGTATGGCCCAATAAGGTACATGATGTACCGTACATCCATGTGGACAAAGGAGAGGAGACCTCATGGAACTGTTCACTGTCCACAGTTTTTTCTGTATCTTCTGGGCACAATAATAGTAATCCACAGTAATCTATTTGAGCTCTTGGAGGGCTAAAAACTAGTGCATGAAGGTCACTTCTATGATTGCAAAACTAGTCGCCACATGGCCTTGTGTGCATGGTCGTACCCCTCCAACACCTGGAGAACATTAGTGGAAACTGTCACGTATCTCAGTTGATTACCGAAAAATGCGACTGACTGAGATATGTAAGCTAAGCTGCTATTGCATTAAGTGAGCGATATAGGTACTTTAAATAAAAGTTTGTGCTCGATCATAGTAAGAAATGAACAAAAAAACTCGGTGCTATAAGCCTTGCCTCAGTTGCTATCTTCACCAACGTCCTAAATTTTAAAAACAGAACATATTTTAGCCAAATTTAGTGCAGAACCTTTAGTCGTAGGTAGGTATACTTAATACAAACGTTATATCCCAAGGAACGTTAAATCTTAAAACGTTAAACCATTTAAACTGCGGTAAAAACCGTGTGACATCCCCGCATCACCATCCCAGCCTTACGTTTTTAGGGTAGTTTTAAGTGAAGGCTAAAACAGGTTCCATGTTAAAAGCTGAACAAAAAATCGAAAGGTGTGTTATTCAGGGCTAAATTGTGCATAGTGGAATTGGGGAAAAGTGACGAAATCTAATAAACTAATGAACGAACTTGTATTAAGTAAAAACTTCACATTGAAAACATCGCGAAGAAATATAATTTTACCTTTTTTTTTAATTTTTTAGGTAGTTCAATTTTACTTTGCCAGTTTTGTGAAGACTGGGGCCAGAAATTTTAACACTGTCTATTGTTTCCACTTCCACATAAATAATATTGCATAAAGAAAAATGCTCGATTTTTCAAAAAATCGGCATAAAAAATCGATTCTCAACAAAATTAGTCAACTCAAAATCGATTTTTAAGCAAAACAAATCGATTTT
Organism: Apolygus lucorum; assembly: GCA_009739505.2. Classification (NCBI taxonomy): domain Eukaryota; kingdom Metazoa; phylum Arthropoda; class Insecta; order Hemiptera; family Miridae; genus Apolygus; species Apolygus lucorum. Next base: position 52,839,845 of record CM019167.2, on the reverse strand, counting down.
TTGAAAAAATCGAGTATCAATAGCCATTCCTAAGGAGGACACGTATGTCTTCAATGTGTATGTTCATGTGTAGTGTGTAAAGGAATACTCATCTGATGGGAAACAAACAAGACTTGACAAAAAAAAAAAAAAAAAAAATCTGCAGTGTAGTGCATTCGACAAGAAGGTTGGCATAGTTCCTTCATAAGGTACCTATGTACTTAGTGGGTTTGTTCGGAGAGGCAGTCCAGAACCAAACCCGAACTGAAAAGGGGAGGGGATAGAGGCGAATGGGCTCCTCCAAACTCCTCCAAGCCCCTCCGAACCGTTCAGGAGTGCCTCTCCGAACAGACCAAGTGCATTCTGTTTTCGGCAGTCTTGTATGTAACCTGAAGGTAAGTTCACAAGCGTGCGACTCTGCATTTCCGACTCTCTCCGTTCTGCCCGCTGATTGGCCAAGAACAGATGGAAAGAAGGAAAGAGCCTATCAGCGAGCAGAATGCAGAGAGTTGGAAACGCAGAGTCAGACACTTCTGAACCCAGCGTTAATTTCGTCAGTCTACCTCATGGACCTAATATCCCTAAGGATACTAAGTACTTGAGTTTTTTCTTCCCAATTGATGTTTATTGAAACACGTTTATTCAACTAATTAGCAACATTTTTATGGCAATAAATAAGAATATGGGATTGGAATGAGAGTGTGGTTCATAGACATCTATAATTTTCGGGTGTTTAGTACAGTCGCACTAGGTTCACAGGAGCCTACAGAACCACTGAACATTTTAATGGAAACATCACTCCCTGTTGCCACAGATCATGAGGTTTTCGTCTTTTTGGCCACCTGAGATCATCAATGTCCAGCAACTTCACAGCCTCCTCATTAATATGACGAAGAAGATGGGCTATTGCTTTTTTGTTTGCTATTGCTTTTTTGTTTTGTTTGCTATTGCTATTTTTGATAACTTCCTCTATTGTGGGAATTTTGAGGTCCTTATTGATGTTATCATTGGTTGAATACCGATATGCATGACCAAAGTAAGTACTTGTCACGATTGCTTTGACAAGTGCAGCCCCATGGTTGAGCACCATAATGTCCAGACTGGCTTGTATAAGGTTAGTTTGTTCTGGATTCACAATTTTGATTGTCTACCAACCAACCAATACATTTTTCGGAATTTGATGACCAGTTGTTCTATTATTTTTTCTCTCTGCAGTGTAGTTCTGTATCCAGCGCCATGCCCAGATTTTTTGCATCATTAGCATAAAGGATGACTTTGCCATTAAGATGAATTGCAACCTATGTTTAATTCTGCAGTAACTGCAACTGTAAAATCAACACGAACTGATTTGGCTTCATTCATCTTGATTCCCCAGTCTTGATCTTTGATTGTCCAGTCATGGAGATTTCCAATGGATCTTCCAAGTTTCGAAGTTGATTCGCGATTGTCTTCACCAATGGCAAGGACCGCAGTAAAATTTGCAAATGATGCCAGGATGTTCCCCTGGATGTGTGTAGGACGTATAGGGACGGCATAATAACACCGATATATCGGAGTATCGATACTTTTTTGGTATCGATACCGATATTTGTATCGATACTTATGATGCAAACCCAAACCGATATATTGGTATCTATACTTTTGCCTAAAATATAGGAGTTATCGATACTTTCTTGACGATATTATCGAGAATTTTGCCAAAGTGAAAAAATACCAAATAAGTGACTGGAAAATAATACCATATAATATATGGTATTATATTATATGGTATAATTGATATATGTCGCCACGATAGCCTCAAAATACTATCAATATCCAACATGAGTTTTGAAGGAATTTAAACCCGTTTTCCCGCAATTACAAGAAGAGGGAGGCATGCAAAAATTTTGCATGCCTCCCTCTTCTTGTAAATTCGGGAAAACGGGTTTAAATTCCTTCAAAACTCACATTGGATATTGATTAATATTTAATAATAATCTTGATGGCGACATCACGTGCAAACGGCTTTTTTCGAATAATAAATAGTATTATTTGTATTGTAACTGATTTATTACTTGATCCTTTCGATTTCTACTGGAAGAAAAGCATCATTTCATTGAACAGAGATTTCTTGCAAATAAGAATTGGAATTGAGATAAAATGGAATGATTATTCATTTTCATCAAATTTTAAATTATTGGCTTTTATTACATTTTTAATTGCCATCGACTTTCATTACATTTTAAATTATCGTTTAAAAAAAATATATTGCCTTTTCTTAATTTTTTGGGTTTTTATAATTTGAAATATCGGTGGTATCGATATTTTGAGCCGATATTATCGAAGTATCGATATTTTATAACATCGAAAAGATGTCTTCCTAAGAAATATCGTATCGAACGGAATATCGACACTTTGGAGTATCGTGCCGTCCCTAAGGACGTAGGTAGGTACAACAGGGGGCGAAGTACGTAAGTTTCCATGCCAGGCTCCAGCATGGATCATTTTTGCTTCCTAGTATGCGTCATCTTGTTTGATGTGGAAGTATTGAGTTGATAGGTAGGAGTGGAGCACCCCAGCATTTCAATGTTCATGGATCAATCCTGTCTCCTATAAGATCCATGTTGGTAGGTAGCTCCATGATGGTAAGTAGGGAATGCTATTTTTAAAAAAAATGTATAGAGGCGATGTTTTTTTTTCTTTTCTGTTGTTCCCGTTTCCTCGTCGTGTGTGTTTTCGTTATTAATATGTTAACTTATATCTCTGTGTATTTCCCAGGAATCCCATGATTATTAAAATATTTTGCTGGAAGCATTCTTCTGAGCTTATTTAACCAGGCTTCTTTCTGAGCTTATTGTTCATCGTGCCCGGCTTTATTTCGCGTCTGCAGAATCGATCGTCGCTATTAATCGTTATTGTTATCATAACGACACTTCATTGTCGCTATTATCCTGTGTATTTCACAGTGAAACACAAAGTAGTTTCCCTTCAGGAACCTACTCAGTTGCTACTTGGACTAGGTAACTAAATTCTTTTGTCAACTTTACCTAGCCAAGTGGGCTTACAAATTGGTGGCAGTGTTGAAAATTGTCTTCAGCACTGGCATCCTGTTTGTCAAGCCAGGTAAAAGCAGCGGCTTACAATCCCATAACGAGTTAGAGAATCGACCTACTGGCTAATGTCCAGAAAGACAGTTGAGCGGACTTTTTTGTATTCCATGGCTTGTTAAATAATGAACAATATATTAATAAAGTTCTGGTGCACCTGAGGAACACAGACTGATGTTTAGGTATGAGGTTTCGTTCTTCTTCAGTTTTTAAGAGTCAATTGTAAAGCACTTTCTCAGAGTTTAGAAAGCACAGATACTTCTGATGATTAATATCACTTATTCTCATCTTGATCGCTCTGAGATGTGTATCCTAACCAACTTGCCTCCAGTACTCTATCCTAACTAGGTCTTTACTCCTGAGCAAGGAATCAGGCAGCAGTACTAGGTTCATGTATGCAAGGAACTTCTGCTAAAAAACATCCATGCTTAGCGTCATGGAATTCCATGTACGGCGTCCACTGATTATCAGCTTCCATCGATAGCAGTGATAGTGTCATAGAAGATAGTAACGTCATTACGTCGATGGAAATAATAAACAACAGTCTCCAGCCTTGTTAGCGTGTGTTTTCAATTGTTCATCCTAAAGATTTCCAAGTGACATTATTTATTCGAGTAGAAAAATGACATGTTGACTTAATATGATATTCCCCCATCTCCTCTCGGTTTTATTCTCATTTTCTATATACTCTTCATCGGACTCAGCCTTAAACGATGTAAGTACCAAGGAGCCGAACATATGTGACGTAGTCAGGGGTTGGGACGCCAGGTAAGTTCTTGAATACTTTTCAGGTTCCACCGTTAAATACAATCTGTGACGTCGTAATCTATTTTTTAGGGAACTCTAGAACCAAATCGTGAACCAGAAACCAGCCACAATTTTACATCGTGTGAGAGATGTGATTAACCTGTTGAGCCTCTGACCGGAATGAAAATAGCAAACTTTGAAGTCCAGTATTTTATTTTTCAATGTCTCATATTTGTGCTATTTCTAAAATATACCTACTTGATAGGAAGAATTATCGCAAACTGCTACTTTAGAAAATTGCGACGTAAACTAACAGAACCGTAACGACGTTCTCTAGTCAGATTGGCCGCACTCGCGTAAAGCCGGTGGAACAAAATTCAAAACTGAATTTTGAGTCTTTACAAAAATGTATGCTGTATACATTTTGGTTTATTGATTTAATCGTGAGCCTCTGGAATCGAGGACCCCCCCCCCCCACCTAAAAAAAGCCTAAAGCGTGTTTTACCTTTGAAGCATGGACCTAGGGATACTGGGTCCATGGTTTCAAGGCGCTTAGAAGCCGAATAAATAAATTCCGTTCACCAAAGTTAATGAAATTGAGTTTGTGGGCTCTAACTTGGGTCTACTTGTGCGCCGAAACTTTCGATTACTCTCAGCCAATTTTAAGGGGTGACTAATAGAGGATATTTTCAAGATGATGTACTTTTTAAAAATCGAATGAGACCACTCAGCCAAAATTATAGTGTAAAATTGATCAGCAACTCGATCTGCGATTCTGGTAATTGCCGGCCTCGACTCGTCAAAAGTCCGACGTGTACTCCTTCACAATTTCACTCTTCGGAGCTAGGATGCAGCAAAAGGATGAAGATAGTTGATTAGCTCTTCCAATCCCAGTTCACTTTTTAATATAATTATAGTTTATTATTGCAATAGTATTGAGTTTTACATTTATCATACTACCATTAATTTGTTTAAGTTTTGATATTAAACAAATGGGTGATGGGTAATTTGTTTCAGTTTTGATGTTGGTTTTATTATTAATAATTATTAATTAAGCTATTAATTCTACGAAATATCGTGATATTCAATCCAGAATTATATCGACTATGAACTTGCTAAACCATCTAAGGCTGGTCTCACACTGGAACCGACTACGGACGACCTAACGTCGACCTGGTCGTCCGACTTGAGGTCTCACATTAGAAGCGACTTGTCGCAGTCGCTAGCCATTCACGGGAGGTGATCGTATGTGAAAATATGAACGGATTGTTTTACGTTGTTGAAAGTAGTAGTTTGGTAATGAGGAGGAGACAAAGACGTTCAAGAAGAACAGAATGGGTAAATAAAATATTCCTGAAGAGAGAAGAGCATGGCGAGTTTCATCATTTAATGGATGACTTGAAAAACGATCCTGAAAAATTTGATTCCCAAGACTCTCCCTTTCTTGAATCAACAGAATTAGTTTTTCTGTGTCCATTATTAATTTTAAAACTCGCTCAAACACTTCCCCTTTCCAAAAAGTCGGACGAAAATCCCAGCAGGATGGGATCGAGTCGCAGGTCGGATCTACGAGGGTCATCCAGAAAGTAAGGTTACAACACCTGAGTAAAATCGAAAAATTTTTGTATTTGAAAGAAATTCACAGGATACTTCACAAATATAGTGAACTATTTTTCAACGTAATCGCCGTCAAGATCGAGACATTTCTGTAGTCGGGGCACCAGCTTTTGTATGCCTGTGTTGTAGACCTCCGCCGCCACCTCTTTCAGCCACTTCTCCACAGCTTCCTCGACCTCCTGATCATTGGAAAATCGTTTCCCTCCCAAAAACTCCTTCAGTTTAGTGAAGAGATGGTAATCTGAAGGTGCCAAGTCGGGTGAATAGGGTGGATGGGTGATAATGTCCCATCCAAACGAAGTCAGCAGCTCCTGTGAAACACGTGCAGTGTGAGGCCTGGCGTTGTCGTGCAGGAGACTCACTCCCTTGGTCAGCCTTCCCCTTCTGCGGTTCTGGATGGCTCTTCTCAGTTTTTTTAAGGTATTTCAATAAGCTACTGCGTTAATGTTAGTCCCTTTAGGCATGAAATCCACTAGAAGGACCCCCTTACGGTCCCAGAAAACAGATGCCATGACTTTTCCGGCTGAATGGGTCGTTTTGAACTTTTTGGTGGGAGGGGAGGCAGAATGACGCCACTGAAGTGATTGTCTTTTGGTTTCTGGGGTGTAGTGACACACCCACGTCTCATCCCCTGTCACAATAGAGTCCAAAAAAGCTTCTCCCTCCTGTGCAAAACGATCCAAAAATTCACGAGCTGCAGTCACACGATTTTGACGGTGCTCCGGTGTGAGCATTCTGGGTACCCATCTCGCACACAACTTCTTGTAACCAAGTTTTTCCGAAACAATATCACCAAGGAGACTTCGAGAAATATCAGGAAATTTTTCGTGAAGGTCGTCAAGTGTCACACGGCGGTCATTTCGCACTTGTTCTTCAACTTTTTGCACAAGTTCCTCAGAAATCACTGATGGCCTCCCACTCCTTTGCTCGTCGTGAGTCTCAGTACGGCCCTCTCTAAACAACCTGACACATTTTGTGACATGTTGTCGACTCATCACATCACCACCATAAACTTCGACGAGCTTGCGATAGATGTTAGCCGCGGTATTATTCTGCAAAGTCAAAAAACGAATGACCGCTCGGATCTCGCACGTAGTCGCACGACCAAGTCGGTTCCACTGTGAGAGCGCTGATAACGTTCCTACAGTTGGGAAAGTTCGTGCGTAATCGTGCGACTACGTGCGACCAAAAGTCGTACGTAGTCGGTTCCAGTGTGAGACCGGCCTAAGAGGGTACCTAAGTATTTAGAAATGCGTCAAATGTGGCCCTGAATAATGAGCGCAAGGCCTTGCAAATTTCGTTATTTTCGTTCAAAACCTTGAACTTTGGACGGGCTTGTCGATAATATTATTATTATTGTTCATTGTCGATATTTTTGCCGCCTATTTTCATGTCCCATATGTTGGAGATGTTTATTATAACGTTTCATTAAGGGGGTCTCAGTCGGTCGATGTTCGTTACGAGGAGGTTTGTATTTCCATAGATTACCGGCTCTCAAAGTTTAAAAGTTGTACCTAAATTTGACATTTTAAAGGATTTTCGAAATTCATTAGTGCAGCAGCCTAGGGAATTGATAAACTAAAAGATTGCCGCTGGACTCATCAAAATGGAACAATAATTGCCAGAGAAAAATGAAAAAACCCGTTTATACAGTTTGGGTTTTCCCATTTTTCTCTGGAATTTATAGTTTGATTTTGATTATTCCAGCGGCAATCTTTTAGTTTTCAATTCCTTAGGCTGGTGCACTATTGAATTTCGAAAATCCTTGAAAATATCAAATTTAGGTACAACTTTTAAACATTAATCGCCGGTAATCCACAGGAATACTAACCCGGAACGAGGAACGAACGGCGACCGACTGAGACCCCCTTAATATACGTTCTTCATTCAAGTATCTTAAAGTAATTGATTGATTTAATCATTTTTAAAGAAAAAACTTAGACTTTTAAATTAGACTACTTGAAAAATTCTCTTGAAGTCTTCTTTTATTGCGTATTTACCTACTTATTATTTTAATTGCTTGGAAAAAATCTTCCAACTATTTTTTTTTTTTTTACAGAACCCGGGGGAAAATGATGACGGCGCTTTACCAGTTAATGAGGGTAGGTACCTAGTACTAATACTGCTGTTGTGACCAGCTACCTCTTCGCATTTCTGTCCATTCACTTCCTTGACTCAGGTTTGTGTAGTTTAGTCGGAAAGCCTGGAGATCGATCCCCAGTCGAGGGAAGTTAATTTTTAATGACACGCCAAAGTCTTTCCCCCCGTTAAGGAAGTCCTAGATACTCTGTTAACTTATCGTTTTACAACACAGTGAGAACGCTCTGTATTTGGCTAGATCAGGAGTTTGTTGTTATTCCTTTTTGAATGAGGCGGGGGATCTGCTGAGCACAACAATTTGTCCAGTTCGGCAGTGACTCGATTCGTGTCTTGAGGGTGCTGTTTTGATGACATAAAATGATTGCCCTAAGAGAATGCTAGGGAGCCATTTCGGGTCCTACCGACTGCGCTACTTTGTTGTGTCATTGAAAATTAACTTCCCTCGACTGGGGATCGATATCTAGACATTTCGACTAAACTACACTAACCTGGGTCGGACTCTCTATCACTGAGCCAAGGAAGTGAATGGACAGAAATGCGAAGAGGTAGCTGATCATAACACTGCCAATGGTGTGGTATCTGTAGTCGGACAGGTTAAGGCCTCATCGTACTTTTGAAACTCACAAAAAAACTGAAGATGGGTCAAAATTGCTTACTACCACTATTTCATTAACCGTCTCCGGTTGCTTTAAATTCTTTAGAAAATAAACTTTTTTCTGAAAATCCCGATGTTTTTGCTATTAAGTAGAATCAATGGAAATGGCGCGTTTATGCAGACGGGTGATCTATTATGTAAAATAATGAACGATTGCGAGATAATTTGCAGTGTTTTTCTTTGTTGTACATGTTATTTTTATGTTCAACTTACATCTTTCTTTATGGCTCAACAAAAAAACCTCATTTCCATACAAACAAACGGTCAAACCTGGAATGGAGTGGTAAAGGGTTGTTTTGAACATCACTTATGAATTTCGTCATGATAATGGCATTGGTAGATACTGCGCTTGTGCAAACAAATAGTATTCTCACAAAATTAATTTATACGATGACATTCTCGAAGATTTTGTCAGTTGGGATGTAGGTGATCCCTTGCCTGTCATTCCAATAAGATTCATCGTGATCAGTTTATCTATACAACCATGCTTTGAATTCAAGAATGCTATGTACCACACTCACTAGCCATATTTTTTTCTTCGCTTAAAAAATCATTTCTGTTTTTAGATTGGGTGTCTACCAACTGGCTGAAGGGAGATTTGCGACTTGGTCAGGTTGGAGGTATCACTGTTGACAAGAACGATGTCATCTACATTTTCCACCGAGCTGATCGCACATGGTCTAGTGGAACTTTCAACCTTGAGAATGTATTTCAGGAGCAGGACCATGCTCCAATTAACGTTTCCACAATCATTATGGTTGACAAAAATGGCAACGTGTTGAAAAAACTAGGCGAACACATGTAAGATGCTCTTATTTGTAATAAGTATGAACTTGAGAATAGGACTTTAGGGTAGAGCGGAGAGTGATTCGAATTGTGATCACATTAACCCTAATTGGTATCGCTAGTGTCACCGAAAACATCTCAGGAACTCCACAGATACCCCTACGTATCATCTGATTAATCATAATTAAGTTGCAATTTTAAATTTAATGGGCAGCAGAATTTTTTGTGGGCTGTTGGGTCTCAAGAGAAAGTTATGACAAAAATTTCCAAATCGAAAAAATATTCAAAATTCTCATAACAATGATAACGACATTTTTTGACTTTTAATAATTTACAAAAAATAGTTCAAAAAATTAAGCAATGTCCATAAATTTCTTTTGCGATTTAAATCTAGTTAATCTGGTGACACCTTGGGACAGCTGTGGAATTTCCAAGATGTTTTCGGTGACACTATGGTCCAATTAGGGTTAACTCTCCTTCACTCCAGTGCTTACCCTTTTCATGAACATTTCTGTGAAATTACATTGAGAAATATTCGAGTAGTACCATATTTATACCACTAGTCACGGAGAGTATCATTTTCCACGTATTTTAACAATTATACCAACTCCTGATCCAAGGTACAGGACCTTTTATTTCCGAATATACTAGAGCAACTACGTAGCAAACATGCTAGGTAGGTAAGAATGTGGAACATTAGAAACCTAATCATGGAAATTTTCTGAGTTGACGGTCATTTCTGGCATAGTTTTAACCTCAATTGAATGAGACCAACCATAGTTATATGGGACGGCTACTCTCGGAGTTATAACGAAATCCACTTAAAATGAAAAGTAAGCTATAAGTGTCGTAACAAATGAAAAACTCTACACATTCTTTTTTCTTCTTGAAATCACTACTTTAACTACTTATCAACTTTCTTCTATAAAAACGAATATCACCTAAAATCGTAACTGCAGCTCTAATGTTGCTGATACAAATTACTGTCGGGGAGATTTTAATATCACTGTTGAAACGTCCATGGGTTCAATATTCACGTGTTACAGTACTATTCACAGCAATACGCACTCATCAATGTTTTATTGTTGCAGGTTTTATATGCCTCATGGAATTACAGTTGATCATGACTTGAATATATGGGTCACTGACGTGGCTTTACATCAGGCAATGAAATTCAAACCACACTCGAATGATGCTGAGCTCATCAAAGGAACCAGATTCATCCCAGGAAAAGACTCCTCGCATTTCTGTAAACCTACATCCATCGCAGTTCTCCAAAATGGCGATTTCTTTGTGGCTGATGGTTACTGTAATTCTAGGATTGTAAAATTCGATTTAAACGGGAAGAAAATTCTTGAATGGGGGAGATCAACAATATATCCTAGTAAGTTGACTGTTTGTCTTATTTTTTGATTAATCCAATGTTTAATTCACTTTTTTTATGCAAACTTAGCTCAAACTCCTTGGTTCACAACAGCAAAATTCCATTAAGGCTGGGTTTATACTGCGGCGTTTTGTCATGACAGTAAATTACCACCGCAACACTTTGTCGCGGCAGCACAAAGAAACCAATGGAGCAGTTTATAGTGCAGGGGTAATGTTCAGCGACTGCCACTGGGTTGCGTGACACCAAAAAATTGTTGCCGCATGCTGGCAGCACAGAGTACCGGAGACAAGTTAACAGAGGAGAAAGCTAATGTTGAAATGGCGTGCAAGCATTTTTGAGGCTGCCTCAGTTGCGCCATCTACTTTCAGCTAAAGAATTACTACGGAAACTGAAGTGGTGGGGGGAGGCCACACACTCTTCATTCCGCTTCCTTTCAAATGACCAGAAATTGATAACTTTTCATTTCATCGTCATTTAGATTTGCAAGAATTACTTAGAAAAACCAATCGAGGCGAACAGTGTTTTCCAAGTTGCCCTTAACAATTGTTGTTGCCCCTATTGCCAGTAGTTCAAATGTTCAATCAACAACTGCCATCCATAGAAACGTTTAAAACTCAGTTTATTATTGAAAATCGGTCGATTTTTTCTTCGAGAATATAACTAAATGTTATCAAATTAATTACTTACATGCGGCCGGTAACGCCCCAAGGAGAATAATATTTGTTAAACAAGGTGACTTGTTGTGATGAGGTTGGGAACAAGCGATCATGAACGCGATCTGTTGCACTCATCTAGAACTACGTTCTGGAGCTCCACCAATCAGAACGCTTCTAGGGCTCCAAGCCTCACTTTCAGCCCAGTGGCTGGTGGTAAAGCGACTATCGCACCACCCCGGTAGCAGCCACTCACCTCTTTCAACACATTGAACCTAGTGGAAGTGTTATTATTGCGATGGTAGCGACAGGTAGCCTCTCTTTTTATTCATTTTCTTTTTAATGTTTGTTTTCAACCTCATGATGTCTACGGGCCATGATAAATCTGATAGTACAGCATCTTCTATCTGATAGAAAATTTAATGCTCTTTCCTAAGGTATCCTCATATTTTAATTTACACTGTAAATTAAGTTATGACCAATTTAGTAATGTAAGGTCAAAAACACGAAAAAAATCGCCTATAAAGTCTAATAGGCACTTTTTGTTGCAAATTAATTGTAGAATTAATTCTTGCAGTATAGCAGTGAATATTCACTTCCTCAAAAACATTCACTAAAAAGGCATGCAGAAAAATCCATTCAAGTAATATTCATACCGCAGAGGGGATGGGGTGTGTGTGCAGCAGTGGGGAAGGAGGTCGAAAACGTCGTGACAAACGCCGTAGTATGAACGCGAGACACCGGCGGTATTTTACTGTCAGGCGGCAGCAGTGTTTTACCGTCGCGTCAAAATGCCGCAGTATAAGAGAGTTTTTGCTTCATGCGGGCGCACCGTGGGAGGCACCGTCCGTGGAAATTCAGCGGTCGATGATGACCGAAAAGGTACGAAGTTTCCCGAAGTTGTCGCGGTCGCCGTGCGTTCTCGAAGACCGCCCGTTTGAAGCGCTCTTCACACGGTCCCCTCCCGCGGTCGGGTTCCTGCCACCGCAAGATGCAACCTTTAGGTAGGTTACGCCCTGATAACAGCTATTACATTGTCTTGGTTTTGCGAATCCCAAGATTTCTTTTACTTTCTTCTTCAATTCTTGCCAAAATATACTTTAAAAATAAGTACCTACCTCACATTGAAACTAGGTACTTTAGGTTATTACAGAGCACTGCAATGGAACTTCAATAGAGGTTTATTTAACTCTGTACAAAAATAAATGTATAGTTCCTTCATGCGAAAAGTAATTTTAATATGAAAAACATTGCCTAACACACGTCGAATTTTGAGGTCCGAATATAATCACGAATGATGTTGGTAGTTCACTTGATCATAATTTCATTTGATATTTCACTTGATTAATAGTGAAAAAAAAAACTGATCTAAAAATGTGTTCAGGCAATAACACATTTAAAACTCATCTTACCCATGGGCAATTTTAAAAATATAATAATTTTCCCGAGTTCATTGTCATTTATTATATTTCAAAGTATAAGTATTTATTAATTAGGTGTAATACCATACATGAACTCTGAACATTTTGGGACTTGGAGAAAAACTTATAACAAAAGATGGGCCTAAAATATCATCATTCTTAGTCATATGCTATATCTAAAATGCCAATTGTGTTCATGAGTTTATAAGAAGTTTGCCAACAATTTAATTGTAATTGCAATTTGATAGTAAAATTAATAATTAGGTATGCATCAAACTGAATATACAAGGTGTTTCATGAAAAGGTTACACCCCCCTTCATTTCCCCAAAATACAACGTAAAAACGCTGCAAATTATTACATAATGGTTTATTATTTTTATATAGATCACTCGTCTACAAAATCACCAACCATCCAATATGAGGAAAAAAAGAAAAAAAAAATCAAAAAATTTTTTTCTAAAAATAAAAAAAAAATAAAAATCACCAACCATCAATTGCATTTTGGTCAACTAAAATTTGAACGGAGTTGAGGCCTCTTTTGCGATTCACACTCGTGTTTTGATTTATATATATATATATATATTTCAATATAAACCCTTAAATTTTCGTAGGGAGCGAACGTTTTGTCCTACAGAGCTCCACGTGGTCTCAAAAAATTCTAAAAATTCCATAGAATCTTAAATTGAAGGAAAAACAATACCTTTATATCGATTTTTTTGAGTTAGGGCGTTTTCAAAATTTCAAAATTGATTTTGGAACCCTTAGGAGTGACCTACATCAACCAAAAGCTTCGGGGAACAACTAGACCCCAAATGGAGCCTACATACCAAATTTCATCAAAATCGGTCAATGCTAAGTGGGAAAAGTGCCGCGTACGGCGGACGGACGGCCAAATTTTTATTCGATTTTTGGATTCTACGTACCTTGAAACGTAAACCATCAAATTTTGAGGGGGTTTTAAAATTTTTTTTTCTTGGTCGATTTCAAAGGTTCATTATTGAAAATAATAAACCAAAATTGGGACCAACGCTATTCTACATGATTTTTGGTGAGAAATCCAGGAAGAATATTTTCGTGCAAAGTAGAAAAAAATACCAGTCAAATTTAAATACGGATGACACCCTGTGGTTCAGAGTCAAAAAATGATGAAAAAAGACATGCCACAGTATTTTTCCTGAATTCCTTACAAAAAACCATGAAGAATAGCGATGGTCCCAATTTTTCACGCTGAATTTTGGGGAAATGAAGGGGGTGCAACCTTTTCGTGAAACACCTTCCAGTAATACCCAGAATATTGTTTGGTCGGAAAAAAATTGAGATAGGATTATATAAAAACCTATAAAAATATAATTTTGAGGATTTGTGAGGGTGAGGTCATGAGTAAGGTATCGCTTTCTTCTAGAAGAATGATGAATTTAGGATTGCAAACAACTGAAGGTTGAATGTGAATAGTCGTTCAGAATTCCTCAGAATGGAACCAACTGAGTTGGTTCATCACTCAGATTTGGTAACAGCGTTTTCCACAATCTCAGAAAGAAATCAACTACATATAATTTTAATTTTAGGCGTTCTACTACAGATATTGCATTCTCTCAAAGTAGGAAATGACGCGGCATTAATTTAAATTTGAGAGGAAAAGAAGGAAATTCCAATAAAATTATCACCTGATATACAAACTTGAAATAACTTTGATGCTTGATCACTCGAAACTAGGTTTTTGTAGTTGGTTCCATTCTGTACCTTCCACTTCAGTAAGAACGAAAATGGTGGCCAACTTCTCAGACAAGGTCTCTTGGTGTCAGGTTATGATAACAGAATCCACGGAGCGTCCCGTTTCTATGGTAACAGTCACGGTCCCGTGGTAAAAAGGAGTGGGGAGGTTAGCATCAACTCTAGTTTTCCGTAGCTTCACGTTCACGGGAGCTCGCCACCGTGTGAAGCAAAAACTCTCTATAAACCCAGCCTAAGGTCGATCAATAATTTCCAGAGAAATATGGGAAAACCCGTTTATTCAGTTTGGTTTTTTCCACTTTTCTCTGGCAATTATTGTTCGATTTTGATGATTCTAGCGGCTATATTTCAGTTTTTTAATTCCCTAGGGCCGTGCACTAATGAATATCGAAAATCCTTGAAAATTTCAAATTTAGGTACAAGTTTTTGCCCTTTCAATTTCGTGAAATACTGACCCGGAACGAGGAATGAACGGCGACCGAATGAGACCCCCTTAACCATGACATTTTTGACTGATAGTACATTACGTTTTTGAACTAATTCAAACGTGTTGTTTTTCAAAAAATTGCTGATTTTTATTGTCATAAACCAAGTAGTTACTGGTAGGATACCTACGAAAGTTTGATTGTGCAGTCTTCAGATTTTCTTATTATTTTCGATAAGAGAATATTATGTTTCAGATATGCGGCAACCTCTACCTGGCGAGTTCTTGATTCCCCATGCTTTGACATTGACGAGAGATGAAAGTCTACTGTGTGTTGCCGATAGAGAGAATGGTCGTGTTCAGTGCTTTGTTCCTTCTAATGGAAATTTCTCCCACGTACTTTCTCATATGCAATCAATTGGGCACACTGTTTATAGCATTGCATATTCTAACTATAAAGGTAAGTCTATTGAGTTTGTTAGTACCAAGAGAAAACAAGTTCACAAGGTGATGATTTTAAAAAAATCTAACGCTTATTTTTATGATTAAACTAACTCAGTTGTTGATTGGTCAAATCCAAATAAATAGAGCCTCTCACTAGATTCAAACTCTAGACCTTTAAAGCACCTGTCAGACAATAATGTGCTTCATGAAGTGGGATTTTCTTTCTATAGGTGGCTCGTTTGTCTTGGTGAATGGTCCCAAGACATGGAATCCTAGAGTCCAAGGGGTTATTGTCTCCATGACTGGAGAGATTCTTGACCGATTTGGATCTACTACGCTGAAGGCTCCCCATGATGTCGCAGTTTCTACTAGTGGTGACGCAGTATATGTTGCTGAAATTACGACGGATGGAACTCAAGCTTTTAAATTTATACCAAGTAAGATACCTAGAATTTTTGAATAGAATAGAATGCTTTATTGCCATAATATCAAATAAACAAGATAGAGCAAACGTCGTGAGGTACGAAAATAAATATATGATCTAGTGTTCAACAAAAAATAAATCTTGTATCGAGTGAAGCTCTAATTTGGTCAGATATTATCTAATATATAGCGTTTCGGAAAATAGGTGCTGGTGTGTAAATTGGCTGAGTTTTCTTCTGTGAAGGGAGAATAAAGCGGTTTATTATATTAATGGGGAATTTGCCTCACAATTTATTTTTATTTTTCGAAAAAGGGTTCACTGATATGGAAGAAAATCATAGTTTGCTGCCCGAAAAAACATCCAAAAAAATTATAGAATTTGAGGAAGATAGAAATTTCAAATGTAGCGGCAATCTGTATGGGGGCAGCCATGTTGCCACTTATCCGCCTTTGTAACCAATCTGATTCCGTTGCTCGGTGATCCCCTTCTCCCTGGGGTTATCTGTGGGAAGATTATGTAAACAAAGAATAAAAGTGAGACAGTGTTCATTCAAGGAAGGAAGGATAAATATTAGCAGAAGCGCAACAAGTACAAAAATATCAGACAGTCAATGAAGTGGTGAAGTGTAAGGAGAGAAAATAAGAACAGGAAAACTCCATCAGTGACTACATGGCAAGACCACAGTCGTCTAACAAGAGAAGACAGACAGGCAGTGTTCGTTCAAGTGTGTTCAGTCGTCATTCAAGTAAAGCTCAAATGTAAACTCAATATGGGGAGAAAGAAAAAACAGTGTTTTATGAAGGGGTGCTCGATTGATGGCTCTACAGAGAAAGTATTTGTCAGTGTGCCGAGAAAGCGAGAGAGAAGGCAACAACCCAGTTTATTGTTGTGAAATCATTTCAATGTTAGTTTTCGACTACTGTTGTATTTCTTATTGCTTACATTCTTGGACTTATGTGTGTATCATCCAAGACATTCAGGTGACATGTTTTTGAGCGAAGAGGAAAGAGTTGAAGTCAGTCAGTTTTCGCGTCGTTCTTGGGAGGCCTGGCAAACTTGACGTGACGTAGTTGCGTGATGTAGCCGCCATCCCTCAGCCTTCCTTGATTTTCGCGGTATTTTTTGACACAGGCTTCACTTGTTTAGGCATTTTCTCCTACTGTAATTTTTTTTCGCTTGGGTATTCCTGGTGTTAAACGTTATTCTAGGGCCCTATTATAGGATTTGACTTGAAATTCCAGAATCTAAAATTGAGGCAAATTCCCCATTATGTTATAATTCGATCACTTCGTAAAAAACTGTTTGTTGTGCAGCAGTACTCTTAAAACGCTGCAAATTAAAGGTTTATTATCTTTTATGGATCACTCGCCTGCAAAGAACACAGCTTTGCTATTGTCACTACTTACCAACCATATTTTCGCTTCACAGTAAAGTTTGTTTGAAGAAATTAACGCTTCACACTCTATTCGAAGAAATAGGGAGTTGTGGGTGCCTTTATTAGGAAATTTGATTACTGGTTGCGAAGGTCGCAAAACTGAGTACAGCTCAAAGAAACGAACGATCGCATTTTGTTCAGCCAAAATTTCAACAGAGAAAAATTGAAATTGGAATAGGAATTTCATTTAGGCCTCTTTTGAGATTGACACTCACGTTTCTGAGCCCAACCTTCTTATCTCATAGGTTCTCATAGGGAGCGAACAGTTGGTCCTACAGAGTTCCGGGTGGTCTCATTCGATTCTGAAAGTTCAATGCTATTTTAAATTGAAAAAAACAATACCTTTGAAATTTTAAGACCTAGGGCTTTTTGAAAATTTTAGCCCTTATTTTTCAACCACATGGCCAGAAGTAGGCAAGTCTCACTGTAGCCAACATTTTCCAAAATGCAAAAAAATATCCACCAGCGGAACTGCTGTCGCATTCAGTCAACACTTTTTCAACATCAGGTGACCCATTGCATTCGAAATCCCCCATTGGAGCCTCGCCATTTGTGGTACCTACAATTGCCCATCAATGACGTCAAGGGATTCTCAACGACCCATGAGTTGGCGGACAAAAGGGTTTGAAATAGCTTGTTCTGACCCAGGGTTTCCTTCCTATCCGTAATAACTCAATGATAGATTTGATATTTTCTCTATGGGTTTGCGACTGGGTACTACTGCTGGGAGGGCGAATTCGTAGGGTATTGACTTCATTGTCAACTTCATCTCGCTTGTTGCAGTACTTGGAGTTCTTTGTACAGGGCCTCAGTGATAGCCCATCAGCATTAGCATGCCTCTTTCCTGCTCTATGGATTCTCTTGCAATTGTAGGTTTGTAGCGTCTCCAATAATCTTGCTAATTTGCCACCTGGGTTAGAGTGGTACGCCTAGTCAGAGCAGCATGATCAGTCCTCAGTAAAATAAGTTCCATACAGGTATTGATGGAATTCCCCCACACTACTGAAGTTCTCGTCCTGTTACATAGTAGTTCAGTTCCGATTTGCTCCAGGCTTTATTGAATTAGGGCCCCGCCTTTTCAAAACCATCAACTTCTTGTGACTAAACGGCCCCAATTGTATGTATGGGCAATGGCATCGCAATCGAGGATAAATGTTTTTGCAGATCAGGGTGCCTATGTTAATAGTGGGGCTGTGATCAAAGCTATTTAGCATTGTGAAGCTTTCTTGTCAATCGATTGAGAGGGCGAGCTATCGCTATACTGCCATAGACTATTTTGATACAATGTGAATGCAGTTTTCTCCCTGTGTTCTTCCTTCAAAGCCACCTGGCAGTATCCACTGCGATATCCAGTATGTAGAACCAACTGGACCCCCCTTGACTATCAGGTAGGCCTTGGAAACATGGTATGAATCTTTTTTCGTGACGGCATTGAGTTTTTTGTAATCAATACAGAATCGTGTTCCCAAGGATGTTTGGTCGGTTCAATCATGTCCTGTAGCATCTTTTCTACTTCCTTGAGTTCGCAAAAGGAATTCGCCTTGGAGCCTGTTATATTGGACAAGCATTACCAGTGTCAATGGCATGTTTTGCTGTATTCGTTCTACCCAGACATTGTCCTGCATCAGCAAAAATGTGCTTGTATTTCAAAACTACGGCTTTTGCGGAATCACAATCTTTGGTCTCCTCCTTCAGCGCCGAAGTTTGAATCCATCGGGTCTCATGAACATTGAAGGACCTTGGTGCACCCTCTCAAAGCACTGCCATAGTTTTTTCTTCGCCTACAACCATGAGGGCTTTAGGAATGTTCATATTTTCAGTTTCTCCAGCAGATCCAATCCCATAATGTCTTTATCCCCTATGTGGGTTCGATAAGTAATTGAAATCAAAGTGAGTCACAGTTAAATAAAACGACTTTTTTTATTTTACAACTAGAACTTAATTCGAATAATATCATAATAATGACAAAATCAGCCAAATCATCACCTTCTTCCTCTTTCTTCTTCTCCTTTTTCGCCTCAGCTACAGCCCGGGCCTGTCACAGTCTTAGTTTGGTTGAATTTCCTACACTCGGCCATCTGCAGTGCCTCGTCCTCGAGGTGGTTGAATCATTATCCAAACTTTTCTCCGGGACCTTCAAATAGTCCAACACCATCACCGCCTTCTAACGTCAAGCAAGATATTCAATCGAACTCAAAACCGCGTCTCGTTTGAGGACGCTGTGGATGTCAGATGAACGGGAAACCACTTGTAAACCATTTCAATGGCAACTCAACAACTTCTGCGACCTGTTAACTTTATTTCTTTGGTTGACTGGATTCCAAACGAGCCACCATAAATGTGGGTTTGGTCAGTAATCGAAATAAAAGCGAGTCAAAGTTGAATAAAACGACTTGATTTATTTTACAACTAAGAATTTCATCCAAGTAACATAATAATCTCAAAAACAGCCAAATCATCACCTTTTCCTCTTCCTTCTCCTCCTCATCCACCTCAGCTGCAGCCCGGGAACTCACAGTTTATTGTTTCGTCGAATTTCCTACTGTTATGTTGACTATGAGGAAAGAATTACAAATTTCCTACCAATCTCTGCTTCTATTCGACATTCTCCTAAAACGTTGATTTTTCCTTCTCCTGCTGTAGACAAGGTGAATATAGGAGAGAAGGTGTGCTCACGCTACTGTGTGGGGGAAATGTGATATCACCCGTGTTCTGACCACTGTGCCGCTAGCAGTATATTATTAGTACCGTTAGTTCTGTTTACATTTCGGTTTCCGTGGTTGAACGCAACTTTCTTCAATTCAGAAAAATGTGTAAAAATTAGATGATATTGAAGTATTGCACAGGTCGAAAGCATGACCTCAATCAGGCATAGGATGAAAGAAAAACCTCTGAAACGCGAAATTCGAGTTAAATTATGAATATCCATCAAAACCAGTTCATATAATTTCCTAGTTTTATGTAGGTCAACAAATAATTTACATTACTCTAAAACGAACAATTCGAGTAATAATGTTAATAAACAAAAATTTCGAAGACTAAAATTTCAAAAATTTGTAGAAATGATATGGTTCTGAAGTATTGCCCATTAAAATATTGGTCACAAACAGCAAAGAATTATTGAAAAGGCGCTGAAACATTAAACTCGAGTGAACGTTTGAATTTGAAGGATTCACGTCTTTGAACCGCAGTAAAGTTGAAATATCACCAAAAATTAAAAATTTCAAACCAAGGATTTCTAGAAAAAAGGTTCATGAATACGATTTTCTTCAAATTGAATCATTTGAATAAATTGGATGAATGATTCTGTAGTATTGTGTAGGGCAAGAAATTCAACATAAAATATCTCCAAAAAGCTAAATTTGAGTGAAAAATTTGAATTTGAAAAAACCACTATATAATTATCGTCAATATGGGTTTGGCTCATGATTACTTTAAATCCATAACCCAATGGGGTTGCAAATGATTTTTTTTTAATTTTTAATCGAAAGTAGACCTTCCAATCCACACAATCTCTGAAAAATTCATCTTAATCGAACCTTAATTCTTACAGTTTTGCTCATTACAAGGATTAGCGGGCCTGTGTGTCAGACAGATTCGAAATCAAAATTGTCCGGGAAGGTCTAGAGAGTTAAACGCGGAAAAGAGGAAAAATTTATTTTTTAACCTTGAAAAGAGAAAACAATACTGCAACAACATCAACAATACCATACTCCAACAATACCTTGGTAGTCTCGAAAGCAAAATTATTCGAAATACCTGCTCTAAAACGAAAAATTCCAGTAACAATTATGTTTTGACTGGTGAAAATGTCATCAAAACCAGTCCATGATTTCTTTATCATCCCATTACAAGAAATCAACTACAGACAGACACATAATGTTACCCGGGACAACAACTTACTCAAAATGCTCTAAAACGAAAAATTCAGGAAATAATAATTGTTTTATATCACCATTTTCACTAGAAATTTTCGAATTCTAAAAGTTTGTAATTATAAGAGGAATGATTTTGTAGTACTGTTTGTTTAGGTCAAGAAATTGGTATGTGTGTGTGTGTGTGTGTGTGTGACAAAATCTTGTGTCGTCTGCCCAGGCCTTAGTTCTCAACCGATTTTCGTGGTTCTTTTTTTGTTCGACGCGGAAAACTATCTAGTTGTGCACTTCGTCGCCGGAATTTCGAATTTTGCTTTTAAAGGGGGGGGGGGGGAGGTTAATGCTCAAAAAACGTGCGTTTTTGGGCCTAATTTTGTGTATTCTACCCTGGCCTCAATTTCCAACCGATTTTCGTGGTTCTTTTTTTATTCCACGCGGAATTCGAACTACGTTTTCTTCGAAAACGCACTACGTCGCCAGAATTTCGAATTTTGCTTTTTAAGGGGGAAAGGGGGGATTAATGCTCAAAAAACGTGCGTTTGCGGGCATAAACCTCTAAAATTTGCCCAGGCCTCAATTTCCAAACGTTTTGACTGTTTCTTTTGTTCGACTCATAAATCTTCCAAATTGCACACTATTTAACCAGAGTATCAAAATGTGCCTACCAAAACAAATAGATGAAAGTTCAACGTAACGAAGTATACGTGCCAGACTGGCACCATTGAGGGGGGGGGGGGGGTGAACTCGAATTCGCATGTTGGGTATTGTAGATCATGGTTTTTAAAATGCTCTTCAAATTCGAGGTTCCCACGCCCCTAGAAATGATATGGAGGATAAGGGCGAGGGGAGGGACCACTATTTCTTGTCTATAATACTTAATAAATTACATCGAGTGAACAGTTTTGGTTTATTATTTTCAATAATGAACCTTTGGAATCGACCAAGAAAAAAAATTTTAACACCCCCTCAAAATTTGATGGTTTACGTTTCAAGGTACGTAGAATCCAAAAATCGAATAAAAATTTGGCCGTCCGTCCGCCGTACGCGGCACTTTTGCCACTTAGCATTGACCGATTTTGATGAAATTTGGTATGTAGGCTCCATTTGGGGTCTAGTTGTGCCCCGAAGCTTTTGGTTAATGTAGGTCACTTGTAAGGGTTCCAAAATCAATTTTGAAATTTTGAAAACGCCCTAACTCAAAAAATTTCGATTTAAAGGTATTGTTCTTCCTTCAATTTAAGATTCTATAGAATTTTTAGAATTTTTTGAGACCACGCGGAGCTCTGTAGGACAAACCGAAAAAATAATAAACCATTGTTTAATAATTTGCAGCGTTTTTTGCTTACCAACTAATATTAATTGACCCAATGCTTATCCAATGGGACGTCCCCTGGAATGCATGCATTACTAAACAATATGTTTGAGGAGGGTGACGTGTTTCAAGGGAGGTGGGCACGTGAGATTGACCAACCAGAGAGCACGAAATGTGACCTAGGGGAGCAGCATGGAAGATGTGCACCTGGGGTGTGTGAGTGAGTCAATCTCCAATTATTTTGTGCTCCTGGTTCTCTGGTTTCTCGGTTTCCCTATCGTAAACAAAAAAACTGATAAGGGCATTTCCCATTTTTCGTTTTCAGTCCACCGTTTTGTTCAAAGTATTGTGATTATTTAGGAGTGTTGTAGGTACTATGAATAATTCGGTGCATTACATTAAAGTAAACTATTCGTGTTTGTCGGTCGTGGAAAAGTGTGACATTTGAGAAACTGGCTTCCCCTTGCCGTCTCTACCTGGACTCCAGCAGACGTTAAAATTTAAAAATCGTGCAGATTCGTACCGTAAGTTTAATGTCAAATATTATAAGAAGGTAGATTGGCTTTGCGGGTGTGAAGTGACTAACAAATGAGGAATTTCACCATGTCAGAATTTCCTATTTTTGACCCAAAAATCGGATTCAGCACCTCTAAAAACCCCCTAAGGCAAACTTTCAGTCCGAACTTCCTAATTTACGAATATACAAAACAGTGTAGAAAATACGAATGTTAAAAAAAACCGGGAAAATTACGTCATCCTGGAATAGTTCATTTATGGCCGCTTGAAGCACTGAGATCGAGAAATCCATAGTCCCCAGATGCAAAATTTCATGAAACAGTAAAGTTCGAAGTCGAAAAACTGAAGAAAAAAATAGAAAAAGCGAGATGGGGAAAATTAGGTTTCCTCTGTTTTTGTTTGATAACGTTTCACTTAGAAAACACAAATTCGTCGTCCCAATGGGCAACACTGGGAGGAGACGGTGATCCAAACAGCCAATCAGCGAGCGTTCCTGCTTCATGTCCATTTTCCCGGTTAGTTTTGAAATCAAAAATTTTGATTGTCTCCCAAAAATAACAGGAGACTTATTTTCCGAAATCAGCCCGATTTTCATCTATCCCACACCATTAACTATTCAGGAAAAATGCAAACAGAATTCGGTGAAATTCCTCATTGTTTTGCTTTGCTTGCCTACTTTGTTCTACTTACTGAAATGAGGCTTGGGTTAAAGACGGCATAAGTGATCTGGCCCATTTAGCCAAAAAAATGAAAAACGCATTGGCTGTCTCCCATAAAAACTCTCTGGTAGATTTGCATATACTGGGCCGTCAAAATTTAATGCAACAACTCGACAGTGCATATCGTCTTAATCTGATGCAAAAAAAAACAAAACGGTAAACAAAAAACAAAAAAACAAAAAAAAATAGGTACATTCTATCTTGAATCATTGATTGGATCAAGTTCAGTGGTGTTTTCGAGCTAGCCGTGCGTGGACATGATGAGAGGGAAGATTCTTCAAATCCCGGAGTCTTCAAGGGGCTCGTTATATTTTTCTTCCGAGTTGGACGACGTTTTGAATCGTCACGGGCAAATATACATTTCAGCTATAGCAATTAGATGGATGCATTTCTTGGGTTTAGACCTTTGATGATTAGGTATTTCAGAATTTCTGTTAACCACTAGAGAACATTATTTTTCGTGTCTATTGCTCCTACGTATTTAGTACCGTTTGCAATTTTAAGATGAAAAAGTTACCAAGATTTATCTTATTTGCATATCGTTGAAATTTCTATTTGGCAGAGAAAAGCACCTATTCTGTCCCTTCTCCATAGCTTCTCCTGATCTCTGTGCACCCCCTGAGTTTCAGGGCAGGAGCCGCCACTGCTTAGTTAGTTTCTATTTCAGTTAGTTTCGTTATTTCAGTCACATTAACTGAGTTTCGAGTGGATTTCGGACACAAGGGCGCCTGCAATTCTACCTGTTGACGTTCTCTAATACTATTTGCTGTGATACTTCTTTACGCTTCGCCAGAGCACAGCAGTGTGAATTCGGTCAGATTTCGCTTCGTTTTCCCTTAAGAAACGCTGACGTGACGTAGCTGGTGGCCCTCAGCCTTCCTTGATTTTCGCCATGTTTTTTGACAGAGGCTTCACTTTTTTAGGCATTTTCTTCTGTGGCAATTTTTTTCGCTTGGGCATTCCTGGTGTTAAACTTCAAGACTTGAAATTCCAGATTCTAAAATTTGACAAATTCTCCATTAGATAGATTTCCGCGTCGAACAAAAAAAAAAGAACCACGGAAATCGGGTGAAAGCCAGGGCCTGGGCAGAGTACACAAGATTTTGTCACACACAGAGACAGACAGATATTCACCCATGGTTTTTTTCTCGCGGATTTGGATTCAGAATGGTCTAAAACGGATTAGTATGTGGTTATTCTTTCCTGGTGAGTGTCCGTCCAACTTCACCTCAGATTAATCGCATAATGACGTTCAATTTTTACTGTGGGACTTCCTAAAAACAGTGAAAAACACGTAACAAACAGTCTATTTTTACTCCGACATTCAAAACTCAACAACAATTTCTCAGAATCAAAATCCGTAAACATTAACACAAACACACATGCTGATTGTTGGGGTTTACCACAATATATTAAAGAAATTCAGAGGGAAAACGTAGGTTGTTGGTAGATACTTGAGAAGAAGTTACATTTACAGAAATTACACCTCTAAATCAATTTTTTCTTCCAAAAGCGTTTCATTTGTAGGTGGTTCGGAATTATATTATGAACGTCCACTGGATCGACTCCTAGCTTCCATTCACACCCTTAATCAGGATCTGTATCGTATTCATGACTAGGCCAAAGTCAGGCTATCTTTTTTCCTAAAAGCCAATTGTTAGAACCAACTTTCCTTCAATTTTAGTGGACGACATTCCTTATCAAAAGGGATGTCTTGTGAAATTCATGCACTGCTAAATAATTTGTTAATTATGAAGGTAGGTTCAACTTATTTTCTAGTTGGTGTAACTTTTGGAAAGACCACATCTACTTAAAGCAACAGGAGTCCACAACAGGATCCATACTCACATCCCCAATACTGCCTTGTTCCTCTCCCTCAATCAATCTAGTTTTTGACAATGTAGGTTGTTAGTTTCGTCTCTGGCTCGCCAGATCTCTCTGCATTTATAAGCCAAATTAAAATTTGGCGGAGAATTACAGAATTGCACCACTTCAGTGTACCGTTTGCCTAATTGATTAGTTAGTTTTTGTACTTGAATTCACTTCTCTTAGAACAGACTTTCAAGTTCCTAGTCGAATTTCTACCATACAGACATCTCTCGAAAAAAAATTGAATTATACATGGGTACCTTTTGTTTCAGATACATCTGGCAACTTTCGTAGAACGAACATCGTGAGTGAGGACGTATCTAAACTCAAAAAACAAAGTGAAGATAAAGGATTAGCTGGAGCCATTCTGATCACTTCAGCTTGCCTCATATTTTCAGTCGCCATAGTATTTTCGGCTTTTGTCTATAGACGTTCTAGAACACAAATTGCCAAAGATACCGTGTCCCTCCTCCCCCATTCTGAACTGTAAGCATTTGGAAGTCACAACCGAATTTTATAAAAATCCGACCAAATCCTCTCTTGCATGTGAGTTGTTTGATTTCCTCTATTGTTCTAACTAAGAACGAGTCCTCTTGCAATCGTTGTTTCCTTGGTGCTACGCATTGGATTTGGGACCACTGACAGATTTATGTTTTATTGTTCCATACGTGGAAAATGGAATGCCCCTAGAAATACACATGTTCAGTCTATCCCTGTCAATTTTTCCGAACTAGGGGGCCGCTGGTATTGTTAAAAAACGATCACTTCAAGTTCACTGGTCTCGGAGTTCTCTCATTCATTTCTACTCTTATGATGTGCATCTTGGCCAATGATTAATTCCCTTCCATTGTGCGCCATCTTGAAGGGGTGACTTTTGAATGTCATCTGATCGACGTGTTGTACGCTTGATTCAGTCTAAGGACTAATTTCAATTGCTTCCATTCATATGTGATATAAGTACCTTCCTGTATTGTTTATTTCAGAATGTTATAACGTACCCTAATAATATTCTACCGTCTAATATTGAAAATATTTTCTTGGCTTCGTGTATGATTGTCATTCGAAGAATCTCTATCAATCTGTCTAGTATTAAGTAATGTTAAATACCAGTTCCACTAGTTATAAGAACACATCATTGTCTACGTTTGTTGGAGAATCCATTGTTACTATCTGTACTAGAAGATTTATTTTGATGTAACTGATTCTCCAACAAGGGACAGCGCCCAGATTGAATGGATGCTGGTATCAGAAACGGATCTTTACATTCTAGTACCTTTTCCAACAATTAAGTCAATTCTCCCCAACTCCCTAGGGTTTTGTAGTCCTTGGCATGGCTTACATGTTGTCAATCTATTTTATAGTTAATGACAAGATAATATCTGAACTTTGAAATTACCGAATTCTTGAAAGGAGAGAAGTTTGAAGAGATTTTATGGAAAACAAATCTTGCTAATCTATTACCTCGGCCTAGAAGGACGAAGAGCCTGTCTATTCTAGAAGGTATAGGTTTACCACAGAAACTTTGCATCCGTGTGGCGCCCCCTAGGTGGCGCATCTGTGAACTTTAATGATCGAGTCAACCTTCCATGGCAAAACTTTGACCTGGAAATTGGAGCCGTGAGAGATTTGATGTTCGTGTGGTGCCACGAAATTTCAATCTACAGTAGGAGGGAAATCAAGTCACTTTGAGGGAAGAAATTCCCAAAAAATTATTGTGCGAGCGGTAATCTGTTTGATGATAAGACATAAATAGTTCTATGTTCTCCAGAAGACTGCGCCAAAGGAATGCAAAGTTTCTGTGGCAGACCTATAGTAAACGAAATACGGCTGGAGAATCGGGAAGCTACATTCCTTCACTCTGCAACTGTAGTTCAACAGTTATAACCTCGACTTGCTTGGCTTTAACTACTCCTTTCCCAGATATCCCAACTTACCATAGAGTGGAAATTTCAAAATATGAAGAACTAATATTCAATGTATTATAATCAATGTGTACCCATCTGAGTTGAATGCCCTATTTCTATGAAATATAAATTCCTGAATGCATGATTCTGTGGGCAGTTTAATTTCCATTTTGGATGAATGTGCAAAATCAAATAAGCGATACTATTATTACTGTACTACCTAATACTATCATCGGCTTGTGACTTAATTTTTAATTTGTGTTGTTTTTTTTTAAATATATTTTTATAATGTGTCTCTTGATTAATATGAGAGGATTTTCAATAGTCTGAGCATCCTTAGTTTGTGTCTAAAAGATAAGTCTAATTTCACATTTTCTTTCCACTTACCTACCTATGATGGTAAAAGACAATTTTCCCTATGAGCCAATCTAAAATTGAGGCAAATTCCCCATTGTAATATCTCTTTGTTTGGCATGGTAAATGAGAAATTTATAATTATAAATAAATAGGACTCTTTGTTTTGCACGAGACGTTTTTAGTTAGAGTTCATCACCTTATCAATTTTATAGTACAAGAATTACATTATTATTGTATAGTACCAAATCGTACATGACAGTCGATGTTGGCCAATTTTGTAGGTGGTAGCTATTTCTTCACTGAATAGGTACCTCCCTAGGTTCTTCTAGCGGTGACTAGAGTTTTTATGGGTCTGGGTACATATCTCCCAATTTATTTATTGACATCTTGATTGTTGAATGAGTGAATGACAACAATAAAAATGTTTGTTTTGAAAATGCTTTTTTCTTTTGAATCCGAGAACCGACCTACTTTTTTTATTCGTGTCTAAATGACGACACACATTAAGTGATTTCTGTTTAAGCATTGAGAATGAGCAGATGGATGTGCGCTGTTTTACAGATTTAATGCGTGATCTAAAGATAATATTTGTGGTGTACATCGTCTTCTAGGGCAGGTAGTTTGATTTAAAACCAATCAAATTTAAGATGAAAAATACTGGGGCCTACTTTCTATTCAACCTGTAAAACATCAGTCATAATGCTCATGGGTAGGTAGGTACAAAAATGTCAATCACACTCGCTCACCTGCATTTTCCTCCGTTTTGGATGTAGGTACTTCCTTCTATCAGAGGCATAACCTCGCTTTTGAATGAATGTAAGATAGGCAGGTACATCGTGTTAACATATATAGTGAATCGATTATTGTTTTAAAAATGTATTAGAAAAGCTTAGGACCTGAAGGCTTCGCCAAAAGTCTAGCCCTAATTGACTTAAGAATGGAGACACCTTGTCGAGGCAAATAGTAATTGTAAAGGTAATGTAATTTACTACTTTCATCCTAAAAGAAAGTGTTATTTCCAATGATTGGGGCATTAACAGTTCAATGTTAACATATGTGTATTAATAATTTAGAGGTTTCTTGAAAATTCACTCTGTAGACACCTACGCACAATCCCAGTCTTCCTGGGCAAAATAAAAAATTGAAGGTTCGAATTTTCTAGGAAAAACATTGATGGTTTTAAGATAAATACAATTGGTTATTTTTTCAAAAGACAATTCTCAATTTTCAGTGTTTTAATAGTAATTTACAACTTAAAAAAGGAGATTTAGAGCCATGTAAAAAAAAATTCATTTTCCAACAATATTAGCTTTTTGGAAACAACATAAAATCATCCCGACCAGCAATTTAATTGCAGACATTTCGAAAAAAAATTTCGGCCAAAAATGTCCAAGTTTTTTACTATGGGCGAATGCCTCCTATCTCTTCAACCAATAGCTCTCTCACATTTTCACTAGGTAAGGACGTTAAGGGGGTCGGGTAAGAATATGAAACTAGGTACTAACGGTTGCCCCATTTTCTTCTCAACCAATCATCAAAAATTTTTTTTTTGAACATTGTTCAGCATATCCAGTGGAACATTTTGATCGTAGATTAGGACTTTAGGATGATTACAATAAATCATTTTTATTCAACGCTCGAAAAAAACCTTTTTTGCTTCCATCGACTGAGGCCTATGAAGTCCCTCTCAGTTATCGGAGGGGGAAACCCGACGATAAATTGAAATATTAAGTCACTCCAAGCATTTGAAAAAAAATCATCAATATCGGTCAAGTACTTCAGGAATGAGAGGGGCATTTGTCCGAGAAAACACTACTTTTCAGGAGAGCAAAAAAACGCAAGGAGAGTCAGGCTCCTTCGGTTGCGTCATCATTGTATTCAGTTATGCGTCCTAAGCAACCAGTAATCAAATTTTCTGATGACTCCTTATTTCTTCGAAATAAAGTTGATTGTGAAGTATTTAGGTAGGTGACAATGGCAAACTGTGTTCTTTGCAGACGAGTGATCTATATAGAAAAATAATATATAAAAACTCAATCTACGACTAAAACCAGTAATGTAATTTTAAATGGCGGTGTTCCCGATGTCTGAATTCATTGTTGGAAAAACAGTTTGTTAGTGAGTTTATCTAGTTTTTAAATACATGTCTCACTCCAAATTTTTGATTTTTACCCTTACTCGACCCCCTTAAGTACTGCGAGAGGAATGGATATCAGGAGTAAAAATGCCCCAGGCAGCCAAAGGGGAGGGGGAAATGTGTTACGCGAGTATCAGGGTTCTGGGGAAAATAGCCAAAAAGGGGTCTCCCATTTTGAAAGTATTTTCCCTAAATTCCGGAGTAGTTTCTCCACAGTACCAATGTACTTCAGTAGATACTCGTTTTGTATGAAGGGTGACAGAATTTCACGAAGATTACATTTTCGTCAATTTTAATTCACAATTATTACAGTAGGTTTTGGATACTACAAACTAACATTTACAATATTGAAACAAACATCCCAGACCTTGTAACATTATTCGGGATTGGTACAATTGTTTTTAGTAGTAGAATCTATGCTACTACACCAACAATGACGTCAAATAAATAACACAATCCGTAAATAAGGTCAAGTAAAGAGTGACTTGGTACATAGTATGGGGGGTACACATCACAAAACTAATACAATCTAGTATGAAAGAATGAAAAAGCAAGCACCATTCGATGGATGAATTTTTTTCATCGTTAATGTGTCAATGAATATGAAAATACACGAGATTCAGAGAGATCATCTATTCAGAGGACGTGGGTGGGAGACTTTTCACTATGTGAACAAGAATAGAGATTGACGAGGATTCAACAAGAAATAGAAAACGATGCTCAGGGAAAACAAAAAATAGTCCAGTCAATATAGACATCGGTGCCTGCAAAAGGTTACACGTTATGTTTGGAAATGTCTTGACACCCCAATAGTGAAAGCTAAGCGAATCCAACAAAATTTACGGGAGAACTTTTGGGGGCCTAAAAACCTCGAAATTTTCGGACTTGCTTTGGTTTTTCGCTGATATCTTGAAAACTATGCGTCATAAAGAAAATAGTATAATATGCATTATTAAAGAGCATACAATTCTGCGGCGAATGGCTACCCCAACTTCAAAATTCTACCGATTGGTTAGGTCGCAATCGGCCGTCAGAGAATTACAATTTTTTCCAACTTGTTTGAAAACTGCAATCACTCTACTTTAAAAAGCCTGTAAATTGTGAACGGTCCTTGTGCGTGAAAAACGCATGCACTAAAACTTGTACAACATGAAATTCTGCGTTCTGGAAGCACCACGATTTTAAAATTGGCCCAATATTTAGGTGAATAACGACAATTTTTCCTCAAAAAAGTCAATGGGCTAATTAATATCAATTTTCTCAACACACAATTTTGCGTACTTACTTAACTGTGAGAATAACGTAATGAGATGGGAAGGGGTGTTTCAACCAGCAATTATAATACGTGTTACAAAATTGTGGAATTTGGTATGTTATTGGTGTGCAATAGGGTATTTTAGTCAATTTAAAAAAAAATTTTTTCAAAAGAGTATGGCTCAGGAATAACGGCAATTGGGTCTGTTCGCCGAGAAAATGTTTTTAAAAAATCAGAGAAGCTAAGGAAAGTTGAAGATTTGAATGGTAGCTAGCCAATCTTGATGTAGCGAGCCAACTGTCTTTGAAAAAAGTATCCATGCACAGAAACCCTTGGAGGACCTCTTGGATACTACAAAATACTACTCACACGCGCGCGGTGTAGTGGGTGTGCATTTATGGCGGCCCACCTTTTTTTCAATCGTGTGATCTCTTTAATTAATTTTTCTACCACATGTTATAGTATCATTGGGCTTAAAGTTGTAGCATATTGGTTTTCAAGGGTGCTGAATCCCAAATTTGAGGTCAAAAACCTGAATTTCCGACCCACCAAAATACCCCATTCGGAAGTTATTTTCACAAATGATAATAAATACTATCGTACTAACATTACTGATACCACTCTTCAACAATTAATGTTAAGGAAAGTATTTGCAAAAGTGATTCATTGCAGGCATTTTATTTACTCCCTAACTGATTAGAAAAGCCTTCCTCCTCTTGTTCAGGTTGAATGGGGGGGGGGGGGGGGAGATGGGTTCTTCCTTGCTCCAGATTTTACAGGTTCAAGGAACTCGTCGTCATTGTTTTGTCATCGTCAAGAGTGGAGAGGGAAAATTTTGCATTCACTGCCAGAGCGGTGCTTGCACATTGCTGAACAGAGCAAGCCTGCTTTATGACCAACACCCAGAGGTGCACCCTTGTTTGCAAGCACATGAGATGCTGCAGAGGAGTGCCACGTCACTTGTGCTAGTGATGGATTAGAGGATTTGGGGGCTGCCCTGCTACCCCTGCAGCAAAACAGAATGTTTTGAGGCTCAAAATTATCAAGGGACTCGCTGGTGCGAGTAAATTGAGACGGAAAAAAATATTGAGGAGGCTGACCTTTTTTCTGCTTGCTAACATTGTTTCAGGACCGACCATCAAGTTCAAGCATGGCTTCGGAACACTCTCGACCCTGAGCAGTGGAATGGCAGGGCAGCCCCCAAGGACCCATCATCACGACTTACGTAATGAAATGCATAGTTTTCAAAATATTAGACCAAAAATCTCTAGATTTTTAGGTCCCCAAAAGTTCTTTCACAATTTTTTTTTGAATTCGTAGATTCCCACTATGGGGTGCTAAGAAACCAATTAAAATTTATAAACATAAAATGTGACTTTGAAGGCAAACGCCTATTTTAATGTCTAGATTTACTGGACTAAAAAGTAAACATTTCAACAATTTCCACCCAAAAATCTTCCTGTCACCTCATTCAATCTCCACACCAAAATTCATCCCCCTTAATTATTTGTTTGGTATAAAATAGAAGGTAGGTACCTATGTTTGTTATATCTTAATAAAATTTCTTTTCTTGGGCTCGGTACTGTTTAGGCATTTAAACAATTAAAGGCAATTAAACTCTTGTTGAAAATCAGATTTTGGGATGAACTCAACTTATTCCTCCTCATCTCCTATGCGATTTTAGGATCCTGATGGAATTCGCTCATTTCGATTCGTTCACTCGCATAAGTGATGTCCCTTTCCTATTTTAACCAATGAAGTAAGTTGGTATTGTTTTATAGGAAAAACTTAAAGGGAAGTGGAATCTATATAAAAAGGTTCTTGTCATACAGTATGACCTCGAAAAACTGCATTATCATGAGATTTTCAACTTATCATTTTAAATTTCACTTGAAGATTCCTAAATTGTGGGCCACAGTAGTCCTTAAATATCGTTTAGGTTTTGGCATCAAATATCGTCAGGAGCTACCGTTTATACTCGTAGGTCCTGACAACTTCAAGGTTTTAAACAGATTACATTGAAATAGTGTTGAATAACCCTCAACCAATGTTCATTTCGATACGGGTCATCTCTCATAGTCTAGCTGATCGTGCGCCTGAGTAACTTTGTGGACGTATTATGTAAAACTATTATCAAGTTCATAATACCTAGGTAGGCCTACTTCTGCATGCTCAAGTTAAAACCCCCTAAGAGGATACTTTATGGACTCTACACCTATTCAGACTGTCTTCTGAAGGTGCTCAGATTCGTACCTGAACACGAGATGTACTACCAACAGCTGCCCACGCTGAATGGAAGTAAGGTAAGCAGCCATGTGGACAGCGTGTCACACAGATTTTACCAAATATCTAGATGTAGCTCAAATTCGCTCGAGCTACGCTGTACATTGAATAGTATGTGAAAGTGTCAGAATCCTAGGACCCATAGGGATCAGCCCATACGGGTATAGGATGATACCCTGCACTTCGGACGATATTCTTAAATCGCCCTGACCATTTTCAATTTATTATAGTAAGCAGGAGCAAGACAAATTATTTATTTAAAAAAAAACTACGACTGATTTCTTCAAGTTTGGCGACCACAGCACCTCCCATTGAATCAAGGATTATTTTGGGTAGTTGTCGAAGCTAGCAAAGCCTCAGGGACCATCTAGTTGTTCCCAGACTGCCGTGGTGAAACTAGCGCTACCTACTTTATGAGGACTAGGTTCACGCAGGTGCAAAATATCTTAAATTGTAATTGGCTAGGCTTTATCGCACCCAATCAGGTAGTAGACTGGCCGTACTAGTCAACAAATTATTAACACACATACACCCAACTTTTGACATCTCCCGTTTTTTTCTGTAAATCTCATCGACCCTCATAAAGGAGCATATCAACCAAAAATCAAGGAAGACAACCTAATGCACTACCTACAGATGTCAAATAATGTCAAGAACTAAAGAGATGAATTTTATACCTACCTAGCAGTCTTGTATCCGAGTTGTGCTGATATTGATAACCGATCTCCCGCACTTATTCAAAAACATAACATACCTACCTATAAATATAAAATTTATTAGGTGATCAGCTGATTTTAATGGCATTTAGAGAAGGCCTTGGTCGTCACTTTTCCAGATTTGACGGGAGTGGATTAGAAGCGGAGGGAGAAATAAATAGTAATGAAGTAATAACAGGAAATAGTTTTTAATTTATAAGGGATGAATCCACCATAAGAAATTTGAATAGTTACAAATTAATACAGAATGACAGGTAACCTTCCCATACCCATATTATCCAGGTTGAGAATTTATTCACAACTATATGAATACAAACAATTATTTTGTGAAATCTTGCACATCAAACGACACCAACATGATGACACATACAAACAATTCAGATGAAATATATTAGCTTATTGCTTCTTATCATGCGGCGGAGGAGGGCCCTGTTGGTCTTCTGGAGGGTTCATATTGCGTTCAGCTGTACTCAAAGTGCTTCTCAATTCCTCAATGAACTGTGGGTTTTCCTGATGCATCCGCTGAGCGAGTCTGTGACCCCTGAATGAAATATGAAGTACGTGATAAAATTAATTACTTACTAATAGGAAATCAGTAGGTAGTGTGAAGGTGAGACAAATTTCTTTTCTGCTCTAAAATATCTTCAATTGGTTGATTATAAAATCAAACCAGGTAGAACGGATTTGACAGGTGAGGATTGGGCATGGAGTGCATCAGGGAATTAGAAGACCTCCAGAACTCAGAAAGGAAATGAATCGTAATAAAGAATACCTACAATGTGGAAAACTCCAAGACACTGAGATTAACAGGATGCCATGGGTGAAGGATTGGATGCAATGGAGACCAACAGTAAAGGAAATTAACAAGGAGAAGGACAAACATAAGAGCACAAAGAATAGAATATAAAATAACTAATATTAGAGGGTAAGAGGAGAAGGAAAAATATTAGTCGAGCAAGAAATTTAATCAGCAAACATGGTGACAAAGAAAAAAATCAACGGGAGAGGCATTTTTGAAAGGATGGGAAAGTGGAAAAAACGATTCTAAAAAGTATTCTGCAACTTAATTGTCATACCCCATATAGTGGGTGGTAAACTCAGCGGTGCTGCCCAGAGTGGCCACCCCCAAAAACAGAACGAAATAGATCCCAATCTCATGAAAATACGAATCATACCTACTTGTTACTTGAACATTTATGTACTTTGAATGTGGTACAAAGAAATAGTACCTATACACATACCTAGTAGATTTAACTGTGAAGAAATAGATACCTAACAACTTATGACACGTTCCCATTTATAATAAGTACCCAGTAGAAAAACAATGAATTCAATCAATTAAAAATTTTTTTTTTTCAAGAGTATGGCTCAGGAATAACGGTAATTGGGTCTGTTCGTCGAGAAAATGTTTTTAAAAAATCAGAGAAGCTAAGGAAAGTTGAAGATTTGAATGGTGTGACGTAGCTATCCAACTGTCTTTGAAAAAAGTATCCATGCACAGAGAAGAGAAGAAACCCTTGGAGGACCTCTTGGATACTATAAAATACTACTCACACAGTAGTGTATGTGCATTTATGGCGGCCCACCTTTTTTGACGTGACAACGTCTTATAAACTGGTTTGCCAGGTGACACTTCAAGAAACTGCGTTACGCTCCGCTCACGTTATGCGCTCACAATGAGAGCGAGTGAGAGGCACGCGTCCCTTCCACTCGAGCACAGTTAGCCCGCCTAAGAGCGAGAGAGATAGGCATACACACTGGTTCATGTCTTGCGCTTCTATTTAGGCGCCTGCATACAATTTTACACGTTGCCAGTTAATTGTAAAACGATTGTGTAGTGATAATGTGAAGGTAGTTTCGTCCATCGCAACAATTCAAACAGCAAAGGTAAATAATTTCAGACTGATAATATAACATGATGAAATAAATGACGTTTATTTCGTTTCTCAACCAATAATAATTTGTTTGAATTTTGAATTTTTAATTTCACATAATAATGTGAAAACGATCAAATAGGAACAAATAATTAAAATAAACAAAGTGTTTATTTTAAAGCCACCTGTAATTCAATAATAAGACTTTCAATATTATGAAGAGCACAGTTCTCTTATTATTGAATTACAGGTGGCTTTAAAATAAACACTTTGTTTGTTTTAATTATTTGTTCCTATTTGATCGTTTTCACATTATTATGTGAAATTAAAAATTCAAAATTTAAATTCAACTGATTGATTTAACATAAACCAATTTTTTGAATTCTTGAATTTGTTATTTACATTAATAAATGTTTCAACAAAGTTCAATTTATGCAAAAATTTAAAATAAAAAAATGAATTTAACATACACAAATTTTGTTAAATTTCAAATTAATTATTTATATTAGTAACTTTATCGTTATAAAGAATGATGTTATAAAGAGTTTACACTGTATTTGAAAACATTTAAAAATATGAGAAACAATAATTTTCCTTCTTCCTACTATACGAATGAATATTAACATTAAAATTATTTTACCACTCAAAGTCGTTGTCACGTAATAAAACTTTCGCCCGTATTCCGACTTTACAGGCAACCAATTTTTTCAAACGTGTGATCTCTTTAATTAATTTTTCTACCACATGTTATAGTATCATTGGGCCCAAAGTTGGAGTATATAGGTTTTCAAGGGTGCTGAATCCAAATTTGAGGTCAAAAACCTGAATTTCCGACCCACCGAAATACCCCATTCAATAACTCAATTATAAGTTAGAATTTCTTTGAACATTCGCTTGTTTAATCTTGGTACCTAGTCAAAGTGAGGATGTTATGAGACGCAGAGGTTTTCACATGTTGAAAAGGAGATTAATGATCATCTCACACATCAATGTTTGGGAGCATAACACCCCTAGCAACCCACCTATCTTCAATGATCCCATAACATACATTATACTCATCATCACCTGCTGGATACGTATTGGATTCAGAAAGTAGTGAATGGAAGTGAATGGAAAGGAGAATTGCAAATTAAACTGGAAGTGGCAACCACTGCTGCATTATGTAGAAACTGGTGTACTCCAAATTTAGTAAGGAAAGCGGGATACTGGACCGATCTTTAGCACGAATGGAAGTAAGAATCTGTAAAGAAGATGTGAAGGCTTACATCATCAACAAGTCACCAAAACCACCCTGAGGAGCCCCTGGTGCTGGAGCCTCTGGAGGAGGAGGAGGAGGACTGTTGTTGGATTGAGCATTCGCTTGGGCACCTTCATTCATGAACGATGCCATCCTGAAAATGCAATAAATGTGTGACCGCAGGAACTAAGATGGCCATGCACAAAATCGCCGTTCTTGGCAAGCCAGTCATGTTACTGAAAGAAACTCCTTCAAATGAGAAATTAAGAATTTTTTCTCATTAAAAATCGAGTTCAGCGCTGAAAAAGTCCTGAATGACAAAAACAGATCACAGGTGACATTGCTCATTGTAATATTTCTGTTAAATTCCTAGTAAATACTGTGTAGTAAACATGCAAAATAATATTGGTGATGAACACACTGGGCGAGGAGGTCCCACCTAGGTGAGTGCTGTTGGTGTCATAACTCCCACGATGGAACTTACTTTCACATGAACGAATGAAGGTAGGTATTTACAAACTCAGGTAAAGCTAAATTTCAGCTGAAAATTTTATGTAGATTCAAGACAAGACTATCACATCAGTTGTTTCCCCAGACAGAAGTGGGATGGGTGCGAACTGATGATGTGTGCATATCTCATTCCTAAAGGCCTCTTTTTCCAACTACTCGTACTTGAGGTTGAAGAAAGCTTGCACCGAGATAATTTTAAAATAATAGTGGAAAATACTCCAATGCCAAGAATGGCATTGAAAACAAAGTGAGTTGCACTTAGTTTTAACTCAGCTAGTATTCGGAACACATATTGAGGGAGCATGCAATTTTTCTTAAAATGCGAAGACTGCACAAAGGATTCAATACTTGGAATTTCACAATTCACAACTACTAACTAGATTATACGAGTCTCATGAGATAAATTGAGGAGAGAAATAAGCCCTCATTAAATTGTTTTCAGTAATAACCAGCAAGTTGGTATTCTACTCTAAATCTGGTGCACTAGATCTAACCAAAGCAAATCACGTATACGACCACGGATATAAACTATTAGACAATAGAGTTTTTGGTGCCAAAATCTGACAGGCCCCGTTAGGAGGAGACTAGCGCGAGCAACAGAGGATGATACCCAGTTGAAGGAGGAAGCCCGTTAACTATGGACAGGGGGGGAAGGGAGGCGCTCGTGACGGTGGGCCTCTACGAACAGGTGACTGTCTGGGGGCACCCTTTCATCGTCGCCCGCTGTTGTCTGGAGGCAAATTCATCTTCACCCGCGAACTCTGTGCTTTGTGAAGAGGTTCCACGGGCCCGTTAGTGGTTGCCAAAAACTCTCTATTGAAAACTGCGTGACACTTCTCCACCCACAACAGAAAGACGACGACTCAACATACTTAAAAACTACGAAAATTTGATGGACGTATCATAAACAAAAAAATTTCACACAACCTCAGATACTACGAGTATATTCAAACCATCGGACAAACGAAAAAACCTCACAGATGTATTTACTTTAACAACAAAAGACAATAGGAATCACAACCATAGCCCCCCCCCCCCCCACTATAAACCCAAACAGCATCAACACGAGTCCGCCAACTTCCAAACTGCTCAACAACCTAAAAACTCACATTTTCAGGCAACATAAGTAACTGATCAATGGAAATAACATCTAAAGAAAAAAAAAACTTCCGAGTTAGAATAAGAAGTAGTTCCACTTAAAATCAGAATGGGGAATTTGCCTTGAAAGAGGGTTCACTGATATGGAAGAAAACCTGCTCGAAAAAGCATCCAAACAATTTAGAGAATTTAAGGAAGATGGAAATTTTAAATGTAGCGGTAATCTGCATGGAGGCAGCTATGTTGCAACGTATCCGGTCTTCTAACCAATCCGACTTCATAGGTTCTGTGCCCCTTACGACAGAAGCAAAGTGGTTCCATGTAAGAGTGCGCGTGCGTGACTGCCTGAGAGAAAAAACCCAGAGTTGAAAGTGACCAAAAGAAGCAATTTTATTCACTCTTTTTTACAATACGATTCTACCTATTTGTTTATCAAGCATTATTAGTCTCCATCTTCTCTTTTTTAGTTTCTATATTAGTTAGTTTTGTTACTGAATAAAATTATTCGAGTGGATCATTTCGTGTGGTCACGAGGGTGATACCTGTTGTCATTCTTTGATACTCCTTGAAACTTCTTCTATGCTGCACCAGAGCGCACAGCAGTGTGAATCCGGTCAGTTTTCGCGTCATTTTCGGGAGGAATCTCGGGGTGTGACAGTTTCCCTTGATTTCCGCGGTGTTTTTTGACAGAAACTTCACTTGTTTAGGCATTTTCTTCTATGGTAATTTTTCCCTTTGGTATTCCTGGTGTTGAACGTTATTCCAGGGCCCTATTAAAGGATTTGACTTGAAATTCCAGAATATAAAATTGAGGCAAATTCCCCATTGGAATAGAATACCACATAGTTGTTTACGACTTAGTTCGCACAGTTGTTTACTACCATTTAAGTAAGAGGATTTTTTTGACAATATAAGTACCATGTGGTTTCCAATTCTTTTATTCGTGGAGAGTTTTCAATAACACTCTGGTTGTCATCAGCAATCCAACAGCAAGAGGACAAGATTCACTCCCTTTCTCAATATTCTTGATCTCGGAAAATAGCTTCCTTAGAGGACTCCTATTCTCCTTTTTAGGCTAGAACTTGCTTTAGCCTTATACTAACTACCCAAAAAACGTCACGCGGAAGTGTGACACGGAGAGGGTGACGCGAAAGTGGGGGAAATTTCCACCCGCCCACCCCATCACTACTCCGCTGAAAAGCACGGCTAAAACAAGTTCCATGTTTCTTCAATTTTAGTCCAAGGCTCTAAGCAGTAAGGCGAGTTTTGGTTTATTATTTACAATAATGAACCATTGGAATCGACCAAGAAATTCTTTTAACCCTCCCTCAAAATTTGATTGTTCACGTTTCAAGGTACGTAGAATCCAAAAATTGAATAAAAAAGTTTCCGTCCATCCGCGGCACTTTCCTTAGTTACCATGGACCGATTTTGATGAAATTTGGTTTATGGGCTCCATTTGGGGTCTAGTTGTGCCCCGAAGCTTTTGGTTGACGTCAGTCACTTCTAAGGGGTGAAAATTAAGGGTTGAAATTTTCAATAGTGCATAACTCGAAAACTCTCGAAATAAAGGTATCGTTTTTTCGCCAATTATAAATAGTATTGAATTTTTTGAGACCACCTGGGGCTCTGTAGGACAAACCGTTCGCTCCCTACGAGAACTAAGGGTCGGATTAATGATAAATCGGAAACACGAGTGTGAATCGCAAAAGAGGCCTAATCTCCGTTCAAATTTTGGCTGACCAAATTGCGATCGTTGTTCGTTTCTTCGAGTTGTATTCAGTTTTCTACAACGAATTCTACAACGTCGAATCGTGCAAGCTCCCCCACTCGTGAGAAACGAAACATTATATCACGACCGTCAGCTAGAGCCACCGATCGAAATTCTGAATGGATGCTGCAGCTCTTTTGTTCAGCGCAACATTGACCACTATAACCCTTTAGTTACTGAAGGCTTTCAAACGCCAGAAGTCAGAAGACTCTCCCGCCCACGTCATATCATGGACATCGTTCAGCAGTGATTAAACTACAACCATGTTTGTAGATAATATAATTATAATGTAAACAATGAAAGTATGTACACTATTTCAATGAGGTATATTATAAAATAGTCTCAACCAATAAACAATTCAAAAAAAAAAAAAATTCAGTTTTGCGTCCTTAGCAACCAGTAATAGAATTTCCCTATAATTAGGGCAGCCTCAACTCCCTGTTTCTTCGATCTGAGTGTGAAGCGTTCATTTCTTCCAAATAAACTTGATCGCGAGGTATAAACCTTTGTGTAATAATTTGCAGCATTTTTTTCTTTAAAATTACGTTGGACGCAGGACAGAAGATCCCTGCTGGCAGTGAATACTGATCCCCTCTCCTCCCTAATATGTAAATAGAATCAACCTGTCCCTGAGGAAGGTTGATTTATTCATTATAAACCGCTCATTAATAAACGATAATTTTACTCCGATTATGGAATAGATTGAAATGATCGTGATGATGAAATGAATCAAATTAATCAAGAAGAATCTTGGATTTGTTATGGAAGAATGAAATCTTGAAAACAAAAGATTGGTTCGGAAAACTCACATATTCTGAAGTTGCGGATCCAAGAGCATGTGAGAAGCGATATTCAGCAGCTGCGGGTTGCTGAATAATCCCGAGAAATCCATTGGGTTGGGTGGTGCTGTTGGTGGCACTCCACCACTCCGTGCTGCCCCAGGATTGCCAAGTGAGGATCCATCCTCGCTGACTGTGTCTTTATTTTCTTTGACTTTCATCTTGGCCAAGTCATAATTTTTCTTGTAACCTTCGTTTGAAGGTTCGAGATCGTAGGCTCTCTTATAGTTGGTTAATGCGTTGCTGTAATCATCCAACCCGCAATAGGCGAGGCTGAAATCATGCCATGACAACATGTCAGTAATGAACAAGAAAATATGTGCAAATTTAAGACGAAAAAATTGAGCCTATTTGGAAGACACTTATTATGGGAAAGTAGTTGACTCATGCCCATTTTTTTAATCCAGAGAGGTCAGTTTTGAGACAGAGGTCGGGCACCA
Organism: Apolygus lucorum; assembly: GCA_009739505.2. Classification (NCBI taxonomy): domain Eukaryota; kingdom Metazoa; phylum Arthropoda; class Insecta; order Hemiptera; family Miridae; genus Apolygus; species Apolygus lucorum. The sequence goes on along the minus strand of CM019167.2, from coordinate 52,798,243 downwards.
GGAAAATTGCTGGGCGGTCGATGCTTTCGTTTTTAAATCAGTTTGATTCTGGGGGTCGCTATCGCAATGGCATTAACGCTCTAGGCTTTTTGAAAAATTTTCAACTTATGTTCGTCTGTGGATAATAATCGTCCCAGACATAACTACTCGAAATCATGGTTCGATTATGATGCACTTTTCAGGGTTGATGTGATTCAGCCTAGAGACGGTTGGTCCACTATAAATTTCATCCACATTTGGCAAACAGCAGCGAGTGACGAGATTTTAAATAAACACAAATTCCTCTCAATTCAATTTTGTCCAAACTTGGAGGGAAATTGAATTTGGGCCCTAGAAGAAGAAACTTTATGCTTCCATCACGACCTTATCAAATGGAGCCATGTGGTACATGAGAAAAAAGTGAAGAAATGTCATCAAGGGGAGAATTATTTCTCTTATCGAGGAATTATTAGACACTAGCTGAAAAGCCTACTAAAAGCAGGCAAAAATGATTCCTCCAACTCTCCCCGCCACCCACTCCCTCCGACTCTCCCCACTCCCAAGACCCTTCCAACTCCTCGCAATCGGCGACGTACATACGGTTGGCGTTTTATGTATATAGATTATGCTACTTTATGTTATTCTATGTAAGGGAGCTATACTGCCCATCCTACTTGGTAGAGATTTGTCCCATACAAGCATAAATTTGCTTTAATTTTGGTTTATTATTTTCAATAATGAACCTTTGGAATCGACCAAGAAAAAAATGTTTACCCCCCCCCCCTCAAAATTTGAAGGTTTACGTTTCAAGGTACGTAGAATCCGAAAATCGAATAAAATTTTTTTCGTCCGTCCGCCGTACACGGCACTTTCCTTAGTTCCCATGGACCGATTTTGATGAAATTTGGTATCAGGGCTCCATTTGGGATCTAGTTGTGCCCCGAAGCTTTTGGTTGATGTCGGTCACTTCTAAGGGTTGAAATGTAAAAACCTCTCAAGCTCAAACAATTTTGATATAAAGGTATTGTTTTTCCATCAATTGAAGATAGTATTGAATTTTTGAAACCACACGGAGCTCTGTAGGACAAACCGTTCGCTCCCTACGAGAACTTAAGGGTTGGACACAACGATAATCTATCCTAATCTCCGTTTAAATTTTAGCTGACCAAAATGGGATCGCTGTAGGTAAGAGATAGACAGGTGGTGACAGTGGCAAAGCTGAGTTCTTTGCAGACGAGTGATCTATATAGAAAAAAACATAGTAGTTAATCTCAAAACATCAATCTCTAAGTACCTTTCACTACCCTCATAGGAGACCATCTACACGCTAATCTGGACAATCCTAGAAAATTTTCATCAAATTCGGATGAAAAATATAAGTGTTATGGCTGTTACAAGGATTTTACGTTTGCGCATGCGCAGAGGCTACTGTAAATTTCAAGGCCTTGATTTTCATTGGGGACCATCTACAATCTAATTCGCGTAATCCCTGAAAATGTCATTAAAATCGGGTAGAAAAAGAGGAAGTTATGGCTGTTACAAAGAATTCACGTTTGCGCATGCGCAGTCGCTTCTATCAGTCCGGGGATGATGATTTTTATAGGGGACCGTCTACACACCAACCCGCACAATCCCTGAAAATTTCATAGAAATCGGACAATAACTTCGTATAGTTATGCGCGTTACAAGGAATTCATGACAGACACACAGACAGACAGACAGACACACAGACAGACAGACACGGAACCAAAATTGTTCAGGGAGGTCTAAAACGCAAAACGCGAGTGGAAATTTTGATTTTCGAGAACTTTTTTTTTTCATCCGTGAAAAGTGAAAACAAAGCTTCCGCTACCTTGGTAGACTCGGAAGCAATAAACCTTGTGTAATAATTTGCAGCGTTTTTGTTATAAATGGGGAGTACGCATGATTTTTTTAAATACATTTTTAATCGAAAGTAGACCTCATCCTGAGAATTTTGACACCAGCCGTTCTCTCTTTGGATAAGTAGATCTTCTTTTATGACTTCTAAAAGTTTCGAATATTTATGACGTCACGGGTCCCTCCCGCCTGGGCAGGACCCCCCAGACCACTGTGACGTCATAAACATTCGATACTTTGAAAAATCATAGAAAAAGGTCTTCTCATGCTAGAAGGTCGCGGTTAGTACCAAACTTCTTAGAATGAGATCTAATTAAGATTAAAAATAACAATAAACAGTTTTTCCGACCCACGCGCACACCCCATCCATTCAAGTTGCTAGTTCGGATTTAGGTAACTCAGTTTGAGGGGTCACACTGTCACATATTAATCGAATCTTAGTAAAAAAAAGACAAAATTTGTACACTGGCCGACCACTGTTTCTTAGATTTTCAAAATATTTGAACCGGGAATCACCCACTTTCTTGGTACGATGTTGAAGATAGGTAACTATTGTCGCTGTTAAGTGTTTATTCCCCCCTTGTCTGTCTCTCTCCTGACCTCTTCATCAACCGCCCTTGAACTGATTGGTGGGTCCAGGACCAAGTCAATCTACCTCCAGGCTCAACCTTCCATCCTGCCTCCTACCTCTGCATTCTGCACCCCCTCAACTAACGAGATATAGATCCGCTAGTTACAAAGAGATTAAAATGTCATCACTACACAACAGGTACATACCCCAGTCTGCCATAAGCTTTACTGTAAGACGGGTCAATTTCTATTGCCACCTTGCAATCAACGATAGCTTGTTGGTGGTTTCGAAGTTTACTGTGAGCAGCGGCTCTATTGCAATAGTAAACAGCATTCTTGGGGTCGTAGTTGATGGCTCTGGAAAAAAAGTGGGTCATTACAAAAAATGTCGGTAGATTCCAAGTCACAGGAATCATCTCCCCTGACAACATCATCAGATCCGCATCCAGTTTTGTAAATCTCGTAGTACCACTTCACAGTAACTCATCTTGGGGAAAGCGAATTGAATTGAATTTCTTGTTTCAGAAGCCCTTGAAACGACTTTTTTAAAACTCAAGTCACAAACAAGTGACCGTTTGCAAACTGCTTGAATAATATTGTTTATTTGCAAAATAACAAATGATGTAATAAACACGTAAGGCTTAGGTTCGTAATAATAACCGATTTATTACCCAGATCGGAAATGGAAGTTTCGGTACTCACTTGGTATATAAGTCAATGGCTTCATTGAATAGGCCATTGTTCATCGCAGTATTGCCATCGGTTTTGAGTTTTTCAGCGTTCGCTTTGTCTTCCTGAGATGCGTCTGGTTTGTTCATAATCTGGAAATTTGAAAATACGAGATAATTTTTTTTCATTTTTCTCTTCTGAAATGAAATGAAATGAAATTTATTACCTTCATCATCATACAATGAATAATATATAATAAATGTAGTATTAATCTCAAAACTAGTTACAGAATAATCTGGTTTCTTTTACCAGCTACATCTTGAAGGGTAAATGTATGCCTAAAAGCCTTGCTTGTGGCGGCATACATGAGCCTGTTTCCCATTCCCGTTTTCCTGTATGTAGACTAGACATATCGAGATCACCTCCACAAATTACTTATACAATAAAAAATATGTAACGGTGTTCCAACTCACAAGATTATTATTATTAAAATTAATTATTCGGGCAAGTACCTACTTCGATTGCAATACCAGATTCTATTATTTAGTTTACAAGATTGCATACATTGGGTATCTTGACTTATTACTATAAACAATCATGTTATCCATTTTTAGTACTTGTTCTTTAAAAATATTAACCAGTTTATACATTGGGTATAGGTTTTCATTGGCAAATAGAGGATGGATACTATTGAAGATACAATTGTAAACCACTATCATTCGATAAATAGGGCCTCGACCAGTAAAAGCTTTTTTTATTTTGGGAAGTTCCATTCTATACGGTTTATTTCTCAAATATCTAAAGCTCACATTGAACTCATTTTTGTTCTTCAGTAAGTATTTACCAATATTAAAAGTATACAATTGTTCCAGGCTCATGATTTTCAGTTCTTTAAATAAATCAATTGTGGGGTACCTTCTATGTTTAAGAAATCCGATTTTAAGCAATCTTTTCTGTAAGACAAACAGCGGTTCTAAGATAAATTTAAATGTACCACCCCATATCGTAATACCAAATTGAATAAGAGACTGCCCCAAGGCATAGTACACGACTCTTTTAATAGAATCACCCAGGAATTTTATTTTGCTCATAATGAATGCAACTTTCCTTAGTTTATTGGTAACATATTTAACATGATCATCCCATTTTAGCCTATAGTCCAGAACAACCCCCAAGTACCTAACAGATCTAACTATATTAAGTCTGTCACAGATGCAAGGGATTTCATTCTGTAAACAGTCACCTGAGTGCATATACACTTGCAAGTCGTTTGGCCAATCTTTATCTTTAATGATCGCAGGTAGGATATTACATTTATTTACATTCAAATTAAGTTTATTCAAATTCATCCAAAGTTTAATATTGGCAAGATCTGATTCAAGTTTGTTTACTGCTTCTTCCCAATTTGAGCCATCAGTAATTAGAGCAATATCGTCAGCGAACAAGTACATATCGCTCAATAAATCTATGTTGACGATATCGTTCATGTACAGAATAAACAGGCTTGGACCCAAAGCTGTTCCCTGAGCAATTCCATAATCTCCCATGCTTAATGTATCGCTCCAAATGTCGTCGTCTATGGCGACTATTTGACTTCTATCACTGAGATAGCTCCTAAACCAATCATGGACCGTACCTCTGATACCCATTTTATACATTTTGTTCAAAAGTAAATCCTTACTGACGCAGTCAAAAGCCTTGGACACATCGAGGTAGCAAGTCAGTACTCTATTTCCTTTTTCTAAATGTGAATAAAATTTTCTTTCTAAATAAAAAGTTCTTTCTTTTCTTTTTCCATTTCACCTACCAATATGGTCAACACTAACTAAAACCCAAGCCGCTTTGTTTTTCCAAATAAAAGGTAATGACCAAGATGATTGGCAGGATATCCCACCACCCGGCAATATCGGTCGGTTCTGACTGAGTATCCGTCTTCAACTCTATGACGATCCGAGTCACACCCGGGACTTTTTGACTTCCTCTACCACCAACAATTAGAAAACAGTATTTTCAGAGATTTTTGAACGGTTGATGAGAATTGGGTGATGAGAAAAAATAAGGGTTAGTTTTGAGATATCCGAGTACTAAGCAGCTTTTAAAGATATTAGACTGATCCCGTGTTTTTATTAAAATTATTTTTCCCCCTCGTTTACAAACTATGGTTATATGAAAACCTATTGAAGAAGAATCGGGTTGTTTTGCAATCTGTTTGATTTGGACGATTTATTATCTCGCAAGTAAACCAAACAACCTCACAACAGAATAGATGGGCAATTCCCTCACCTCAATAACTTATTTAATGGTCTTAATTACAATAATACTTGGGTTGAATGTTGGCACTTGCAAAAAAGCTTATTTTCATCCAGCAGGTGAAGCAAATTTACTGGCCATTTCAAAGGTTTCATAGAAACACTGAGGTAACTATGAAATGATTTCTAGCGAAACGAAACCAGTCTTATACTTGGAACGAAGGGGTATAAACAATATCCGATTGAAACACAAACTCGGATGGGATCCAATACTTCGTTTCAATATCTAGGCACCTACGAAATTTTCGCGAAAATCAGTTTCGATCTGAAACGAATAGCCAGGAAATGGACTAGTATCTTGAAATACTGCTCAAGCTAAAGAAATACATGTATCTTATTATTATTAGGAACATGTAAAACAATAATTGTGAAACAAAAAGATACACGTGAAAGCATGTAAGAAGTAAGATTCCTGGATTATATTTTTCTAATGTAAGCTCCTTCAATTTTCCGAACTCGATTCGTAATAATGCCAGTTCAAACACCCATTTCTCTTTCTACCTCTGGACTGGAAAAGGTTAGCCGGTAACCAAGGAGACCTACTCCACGTACCTAATGTGTCCTGAACTCGATAAAAAATTAAAACACTAGCTGGAAAGATACCAGATCGGAATGGAAAAAACCCCGGATCAATGATTCTCGAGAGCCGGTCCATCCCTACCAACTAGGATAATTAGCACATTTCCATCTCCATGCAAGAGGATAAATATGGACCGAGGTATCAGAGGTCAGGTTGTACCGTCAACTGGTACAACTTTCGCCACCCCGTTCAACAATGTGCCACAAACGTTTTTCATAGTCAGCGCTACCTAGCGATTCCTGGGATGAAGCTATTAATTCAGGAAAAATCACAGGGGCAGGGCAATAGTATAGGCACAGGTTAACCAACTCAACAAGCATATCAGTGGACATCAGCGACAGTGATAAAATTGTATCTGTTCCCGGTTTTTTTTCGTAAGTTGAATTTGTCCAAAAAGTCTCCTCTGGGTACCCCACTAGCGTTTGGTTCACGTTTCTGGTAAGTTTATATTTTCAAACCTATAATATCAGCAACGAATTGCCATATTTGATTTTTTCATGATTGTGTTATTTCCTTTGATATTTACAGGAAAGTAAACCAGGGGACGTCCCATTGGATAAGTATTGGATCAGTTTAACCAGTTGGTAAGCAATAAAACTGTTTCACTCGATGTAATTTATCTATTACTTTAGAAATACTGACCCCCCCACCATTATCCACCTTAACATTTCTAGCGGCATGCGAGCCTCGAATCTGAAGAGCATTTTAAAATCCATGATCTACGATACCCAACATGCGAATTCGAGTTCACCCCCCCCCCCCCATCACCACCAACACCAATGGTACCAGTCTGGCACCAAAGCGGAAATACCTCGTAACATTGAACTTTCATCTATTAGTTTTAGTAGGCAGTCCGTCGAAGTTCACATCCGTATTCAAGGTGAAACACAAAAAAAAAAACACGAAATATGCGGTTCATGGTGTCCTGGCACCATGGTGGCACCACTATTAGTTCCATGGCGGTACAGAGAATAATTCATGAAAATCCGGAGGTATAATGAGAATTTTTCCTCAATTTCAAAGCTTGGGTACAATTAGTAAGCAGTAAAGGAACCGAAATATTGAAAAATCGGATATTTTGTGAATATTATCCCCCCACTCACCCCCTCCCCATGCGAATTTTGGTATTCTGGTAAAAGTACAAGTACAACTCGGAAGTTATTTGAGTCAAACAAAAAAAGAAACACGCAAATCGGTTGGAAATTGAGGCCTGGGCAGTGTTTACAAGATTATACCCGCAAACGCACGTTTTTTAAGCATTAACCCCCCCCCCCCTTTCCCCCCTTAAAAAGCAAAATTCAAAATTCCGGCGCCGTAGTGCACAACTAGATAGTATTCCGCGTCGAACAAAAAAGAACCACGAAAATCGGTTGAGAACTAAGGCCTGGGCAGAGTACACAAGATTTTGTTACACACACACACAGACATACACATATGGTTTTTTTCACGGATTTGGATTCAGAATGGTCTAAAACGGATTACTGTGTGGTTATTTTTTTTTTCTGTTGAGTGTTGTCCAACTTTACCCCAGATCGATCGCATAAGGACGCCCAAGTCTTACTGTGGGACGTCCTAAAAATGGGACAAACAGGGTACAACTTTGTGCCACCAACTTTTTCCCGTTTATGCATTGATATTTAAAGTGTTCTGTTCTATTTTTTGATCACGTGGACGATCCAAATGTCACAGTTCACGAATCAAACCAAATTACGGAACCCAAACCTTAAGGGGGAGATCCTAACCATTTCCCCCATATATCAGATAGGCCTACAGGGACTATTTTTTTGTAATTCTTCATATTTTTAGTCAAGAAATAGAGCAATGAGCTTACATTTTAGATTTTGAAATGTTATCATATATTTTTGTTGGTATCATACATTTGAAAAATTTAAATACTCCAAATATCTTCACTCCGATTTGTTAAAACTAACCTCCTTATGGTTACCTAAAAATCTCAAAATTTTCGGTTCATCCGTTCATCCATGGTTTTGGAATTACTTTTGAATTGAGCCATATAAATCAGGGTTATATTTTTGTTATAATAATATATTTTCTGTGTTATGCTTACTGAATTTTATTAAAAAATGAAGAAGATAAGGTTTCGAGTTTTTCTGTGATCACACACTCCCTAAAAAGTTGAAAAACATTGAAATTTGTTTAGAAACAAGCATGTTTTTGGTTCCTTTTCAAAGTTAACATGATGAGTAACAAAGAAACCAGGGCAAGAAGTGTCCACTGCTCGATATTCGTATATTTTCAAGCTAAAAAAAATTGTGGTACATTGTTGTACCCTTATGGGGTACAAGAATGTGCCACGAAAAAACATTTCTCTCTATTCTTGCATAAGAGATAGAATTTTTTTCATGGTGGCATTTGATACTTGGAATGTAGAGGTACGTTGGGTAATTTTTTTAATAGTATACGATGAAAAGTTAAGTATTTACACGCAAAAAACCTCAAACTTGGCACAAAGTTGTACCAGTTGACGGTAATCGAATTGAAACAAATTACCTACTTATGTCACTTCATACTACGAAAAAAAAAAACCAAACACCAGAAGAGATTTAGGTATCAGTTGGCTACATGTTCGCCGATTTGCGCGAGAAAAGCCAGTAGACCGATCCAGCGGCCCCAACGCACGAGCGATCATCCGGTCGGCGGACAAATTCCTTCGTCTTTCGATTCGAAAAGGACCAAATCTCCGAACCAACCCTAGACACGAGAGTCTCAATTTGTTTTAGGGGCCGATCCAGGAAACAAATTAGCGAGCGGGGATACCAGACACGGTTGAAACGCGGGTAAATGGTTTTGAGCTGATCCAAAATTTTAGAAGCAAGTGTACTCACCTCTTTAGCTATCAACACTGAAGGTTCCGGATCTGATATAGACGAAAACTCCCACCACAAAAATCGGAACCTCATGATCGAGGATAAGACAGAAAAATAATTTCTAGGCTCCAACACCCCGACTGTACTTCGCAGTAAACCAAAATTGATTCGAAATCAAGACAAACGCAACGCTTCGACTTCGAGCCTAGTACAACGCAGGGTTGCCAGGTCCATGGAAGCAAAATCGGAAAATTGTCAAACCAAAATGAGTTAAGTTTGGGGTGAAATCTATTTTAATTACAATTTAATTTTGAATTAAAGACACTAAAATCAAAAAAATTAGGTTCTCCAGTCTTTATTTTCAATGTATGTAAAAATGGAAAAACGCAAAAACAGTACATTCCATGCAACATTGCTTAAACGAAACTATAAAAAAACATGGGGTAAAAATTAAACATGAGGTAAAAGCTCATATTTTTTTAAAAATTGTAACAACAAAAATCGGCAAATAATTGTGGTATTTTGTAGAAGGCCTAATGAGCATGGAAGTAGTGACTGAAAACCATGGATGTTCAAGGGTTCGTCCGTAGTGCAGTTCTAGAACTTGTCCGGAACTGGAGGGGTTCTGAAAAATGGCCGCCCAGAATTTTGAACTGTGTTCTCGGATTTTCTACACGAAGGCTTCCATGAATCGGAACTGCTGTACCAAATTTGTTATCGCGGAACCTTCTCTTTCACTGTGATAAAACGCTGCAAATTATTACACAGTGGTTTATTATTTTTCTATAATAGATCACTCGCTCAACGAAGACAGCTCTATTGTAAAGTTCATTTTGACACAGAAAGGTCCTACCAGCAAAGCATTGTTATTTGGTTGTTGGTTGCTAGGGAAGCACAACTGAGTGACATTAATCTCATTTCGAAAAAATAAACATTCTGACTTATTTAAATATATTTAACAATTCTATATTAAATAAAATAAAATTTTGTGAAAAAACAATACCTTTACATCGGTAGTTTTCAAACAAGGACAAATGGTACCTACCTAAGGACGGATGGAAAATTTAATTTTCCGACTGTACCTACGTACTTACCTTGAAACGTAAACAATCAAATTTTGAAGGAGGGGTGTATTTTTTTCTTGTTTTATTCCAAAGGGTTTATAAAAAATAATAAACCAAAATCAATTCCAAGTTATTTGCTACGAATGAAATACCAAGGAAAAAAAACTGGCTCCCTTCCGAAATTTACAATAAGAAAGGAAGTGACTACTTTTCTTTGGTTTTAATTCATTTTTGAGAAACTACGATGAGAAACTGCGTTTGCAGTGCACGAATTCCGAATTCTGGAACTGAGTTCGCAGTGACTTTCGGACACAGTACAGGACTCGGTTCTGGCGTTCCGGATTTTTTCTCGAAGTCGTTTTCAGAACTCCGGAACAACTAGAAAAGAGCTCTCTGGTGAGGGTTTCAATAAACTTTAATAAGAGGCGGTTACGTGGCTTATCAGGCATTTTGGTTTATTATTTTCAATAATGAACCTTTGGAATCGACCAAGAAAAAAAAATTTTAACACCCCCTCAAAATTTGATGGTTTACGTTTCAAGGTACCTACGTAGAATCCAAAAATCGAATAAAAATTTGGCCGTCCGTCCGCCGTACGCGGCACTTTTGCCACTTAGCATTGACAGATTTTGATGAAATTTGGTATGTAGGCTCCATTTGAGGTCTAGTTGTGCCCCGAAGCTTTTGGTTGATGTAGGTCACTCCTAAGGGTTCCAAAATCAATTTTGAAATTTTGAAAACGCCCTAACTCAAAAAATTTCGATATAAAGGTATTGTTTTTCTTTCAAATTAAGATTCTATAGAATTTTTAGAATTTTTTGAGACCACGCGGAGCTCTGTAGGACAAACCGTTCGCTCCCTACGAAAATTTAAGGGTTTATATTGAAATATATATATATATATATATAAATCCAAACACGAGTGTGAATCGCAAAAGAGGCCTAATCTCCGTTCAAATTAGAGCTGACCGAAATGCGATCAACGTTTGGTGATTTTGATTTTTTTTTTTTTTTTGATTTTTTTCTTTATATTGGATGGTTGGTGATTTTGTAGACGAGTGATCTATATAAAAATAATAAACCGTTGTGTAATAATTTGCAGCGTTTTTTGAATTCAGTGCATCAGATTACTTATATGAATCGACCATGTAGAGCAGTCGATTTATTCATTTAACATTGGAAACGCGGGGATACCAACGAATTTTTATAGTTACAGTTTTATGGTTAGGATCCTTAATGACAGGTAGTTTATAGTATCCCCAATTTGCAACGTTAAAACCCTCTGTTACTGACGATGTGTGCTGAAAACCATTAAATTGTTCCACTTTTGTCGGTTTTTAAAACTATAATATTATTTGAACTAAGTATTCTGATTTCAATAATTTATGCCTAGTAACTTTCTGGTGTAAATTAAATTTGCTACAGTTTGATATCAACCTAAGCTCTGTAGATAGAACTGAGATAACGGAGACACAACGATTCAAAATTAATAATTTATTCCATAGTTTCTCAAAAATGAATTAAAACCAAAGAAAAGTAGTCACTCCCTTTCTTATTGTAAATTTCGGTAGGGATGCCAGTTTTTTTTTCTTGGTATTTCATTCATAGCAAATAACTCAGAATTGATTTTGGTTTATTACATAAAGTAGATGGTATCAGAATTTTCTTGATGGATATAATAGGCAGGTATAATCACTGAATAGTATTTAAAAAATATATCAATTTAATCAACTATCAACGATACTCAACACGAGTGGTTTTGCTCCCCGGTATCATTCTGGCGGAGTCAGGCATATTGGAGGACATTTTTAAGGTAACTGGAACAACACTTCATACTCCAACACACTGAGGATGTTCCAGTTGAAGATATTTCTAGTTTAAAGGACCAATCCCCTCTACAAGTATGTGACCATTCCCCATCAACTCCTTGCGTTACCTTCTAGAAGTGGACGAGCTGTTAAACATCTTTTGCCTATCAAACTATAGTTCGTTTCAATGATGACCAATGTTGATACTTAGGTCAATATTGGTGCATGTTCACTTGTATAGTGCGGACAATGTGAATTGTATTTGGTTTAGGGCCGGTTTATCAGTCACTTTTTACCACCCGGTGAAGCAGATTTATCCGACGGTCATCGGGTAACTCAATCGCTCGCGTTTATCAGTCCCCAGATAGCCGTTATCCGTAGTTTAAAGTTAACTGGTCGTCCGAGGACCGGATAAAAAGTTACGGGGGGGGGGGGGGGGGGAACTCGATTTATGCAAGGCTTTTTAACCTCAAAGAGAGGAGAGTCACTTCTCGTGTTTTTGTTTCCCAGAACGTTCGTTTTTGCAAATTGCGTTGTTGATTGTTAGTCAATTATGCTACAATCGAAAATGGATGTGTGGGGCTCTTTTTCAGACAGCAGCGACGAAGATGTGTGTTTATGGTCGAATTCCTGCAGTGGGGAAGAAGGCGGAAGGAAGAAAGGCGGCAACATAGTTTGATCACGGATTGACCATTTGGAGAAGTGGGACTATTGCGATTTTTTGATGAGATTTTGATTGGATAAAAGTATAAAAAACCATGTTGGTGTCTGTCGGCGACTTTAGTGGCGTCAGTAAAAGCTCTGCCTGTAAAATTGTCAAGCAGGTGTCCCTGGGAACTGCCAGGCTATCCGCCCAATTTATCAGAATACCTACCAGCAACCAAGGAAGTAGGTATTATTTCAATCTCGGATGGAATTTTATTTAAAAAACAAAAAAGCCAGGTTTCCTGGAGCTGTAGGTGCTATGGACTACACGCATGTAAAAATTCATTCGCCAGGAGGGTCACACGCCGACAATTTTCGAAATAGAAAAGGGTACCTACTTCTTTATTAACGTACGAACTATTTCGTCTGCAAATTTGAAAATTCTTGACATAGTGGCTCGGTGGACGGGGATCTTGTCATGAACAGACAATTTTCAACAAAGAACAATAGGTTCTGCCGTGCCAAGAAGGAAATAGGTACCGAGATCTAGAAAAGAAAACACCAAAACAAAGAACATTGCTTCATCCTCTTCTAATTTATTCTTTTTTCTGATGCAAAACACACTGCGAAAACGATTTTTTTATGTGGAGGAAGCTCGATTTTAACACATGGAAGAAGTATTTCTTCCATGCATAATCGATTATTCGGCCTAACAGACAGTTAATTCTACCAGCCAGTTAATAGTTACCAGTGGGTTAATTTCGCACTGATAAACAGCACCTTTATAGTATCCATAATTTATACCACCGTTAAAGTTAACAGGGGGATACGTAAACCCCCATTAACTTTGGTGACTGATAAACCGACCCTTAATTTCTGAAAATGTGAATAACTTTCGATCAGGTTTATTCGTAGTGAACCTTTCATATTCTTGGAGGTAGGCGTATGAGTGTAAAGCCTTGTCCACACTTTTTGTTGCGCAACATCGTGAGAAGCTGTTTAAAACCGTCCTGATACAATGTTGCAGAACATTTTTGAGCTGCTCCGCAATAATGTCCCGTGCCGACACTGAGAAGGCATTTTCATTCAGAATGCCTCTGGAAATAATTCTCGCAACTGCTGATGTACCGATTATGCTTTTATTAACAACTGATTGTGAAAATAGAACTCGACGGAAACCAAAACGTCGGTGGGTTCGCCAGCTTTTCAAGGCGAATCAACATCTTCCCAACACCTCCTCTCCTGGACACTTTGAGATGGGAGGAGTAAAGGTGCCCGTCCACTAGGTCGACAGCGCGGCTCGGCGCTACGCTAAAAACTTTTTCTAGAAATATGTTTGGAAATGAATGTTCACTAGGTCGAAAATTTCTCGCTCTCCAGACCTAGTGGACGGAGGGCGAAGCGAAAAACTGTCGACCTCGGTCATTTTCGTCAGTGCTCGAGCGACCTCGGTCTATGTTTTACGAATTGCTGTGAATTATGTTTCCTTCAAAATAAAATTTTGAAGTTTTTTCTTTAGTTGATTTCTCTTAAAGGCATACTGAAGCTTCTAGTGTTGCCTGTGCAAGCATGTCCCAACCCATACGATCTGTCAAAACTAACTATCACAAAAACCTAGGAGAATAGCTGGGAGGAAATCGATGAATCTTGACAAAGGTGGTTGTGTTCTCCCAAGTTCACTCTTTTCTCGTTAATTGGATGGATACATTGCCTCCCACTTCTTTCAGCAATTTCCTCCTGCTCTTCAGCTTCCAGAGCTGCCGCAAAGACGAACTTTTCTCCGTCAGACCACGTTTTGCTTCCGAGTCTACGAAGGTAGTGGAGTTTTCATTTTTCAAGGTTGAAAAAAAAAGTTCTTTAAAATCAAAATTTCCACTCGCGTTTTGTTTCAGACCTTCCCCTATGAAAATCATGGCCCTCCCAAATTGAAAGGGTAGTGGAAGGTACTCAGAGATTGATGTTTAAAGATTAAAAACGAGTACTATGCATAGGATCATCTATACAGTAGGGTTATGGATAAGAGGAAGCTATGTGCCACACCCACTTGGCAGACTTTTTTTAAACTCGGGACTGGCAAGATTTTCGCGTCGCGTTGCCGACCTAGTGGACAGGCACCTTAAAGGAGTACATTTCATTCACCCAAACGCGACCCAACCATTTTGAGCAACTTTTACAAATGGTGGGTCCTCGAATTGCGAAAGGGTGCACCAATAACAGAGAAATTATTTCTCCTATTTTGAGGCCAGCAATTATGCTTTGGATCCCAGCCAATGGAAATTCGTACACCAGTTATAAAGACTGAAGTAAGTTGGTAGGAAATGATGCGCGGAATACAATCATAATAATACGATTATTTTTTGTTCTTTTCTTATTCTTTTTTCAATTTCAAATATCACTACAATTGAAAGAATTATTTTCAATTTCAGAACAATTTCATATTTTCAAGTATAAAACTGCTTTTTATAGATTGGTCACATTACTGCTAAGCTGGTGCCCACCTAACCTACACTGGCGAGATGCTTCTGCTCTCAAAATATTTTTTTTTTTTCCACCAACAACCATGCTATAAAAGTCTAGTTCCTAAACGGGATGCTGGATGTAGTCGGACTTTCAGTTTCTTCACTTCTGAATCATTTCACTTCCTTAGTAAATGGATGACAGAGTGGATTGGAAAAAGACTACTAGACAAATTTTGGATAATGACAATTATCCAAAATTCATTATAAATGGTGTCTCACTCTCTGGGCCTAATGAGCACCTTCAAGACGAAACATGAAAAATACCAAATGGATAAGTAGGTACCTAACTATCCTAAACAGCTGGTGCTTAACTACAAACGTACTATGAATATTATATAATAATGCATATAAGACGTACAACATTCATTATTAATCAATGTATTTTATTTAAAATTAATTTGCATGCAATGAAGACAATACATTCATCAACCAGCAGTCCACTCAGGGCACCTTCAAGGCAAAACATCAAAAATACCAAATGGATTAGTAGGTACTAAACTAAAAATTGCGAAAATGTATAAGACGTACAAAATTCGTTAGTTGTGAAATTTTAAGTACTTTAGTGAAAAATAATTCATTCTTGCATGCAATAGAGACAATATTATTAGAAACCAGCAGTCCACTCAGAGCCCTGAACCATCCCCAACTTCATGATTACTGATTATCACAAAACTATCAATCTCGTTAAAAGCAAAATTTCAACTAGCAAAAGCCATAGGGAAAGTTTCAGTACTTCTCTTGCCATGAATTGAACAAGCTTCAAGTGCACTAAGTAGTCGACCCACAGAGAAAAGTCTCGGAATCTTGAAGCCTTACCGATGTGATCAGGAAGGATTTGTAGATTTCCAGGAGAGGTGGTTCAACCAGTAGGCCATCATGGACTCCATAAATACTCTCTAAACACTGAATGGCCACTTCTAATCCTTCTGTTTGTTCAGAGTCCAGATTTCCAGACCGCAACTCCCCGCGTAGGTGATGTAAGATGGATATCATCAATCGTTTCTTGTCTTCACCCTGAAATTATAACGATTTAATAGCTAATACTGAATTACCCGCGTAGGTGATGTAAGATGGATATCATCAATCGTTTCTTATCTTCACCCTGAAATTATAACGATTTAATAGCTAATACTGAATTACCAACTCAAACATTAAATAATTGTTACAGGTTGTTTTTGTGTGAAAATGCGGCCCTGCTAGGGCCATTGGCTAAAATTCAAGAAACATGGAACATGCTTCAGCCGCACTTTTCAGCGGAGTAGGGTTGGAGTGGTCGGGTGGAGAATAACCACCGCATGACACACGCCCATCACCCTTCCCACATAACATTTTCAGGTGGTTAGTCCAAGGGTAAAGCAAGTCCCATGATAATAAGCGATTACCTTAGATATTATAATTGGATTATGGATAAGGTAAAACCATGGAAACAAGACTATGGCGAAGGGTTAGTTATACGCCAGGGGGGCCTTGGTGGAAGTGCCCTCCCCTTGAAAGTATTTGGGCAGTTCAGTTCAGCGTTATCTGAGATTTTCGTTTACTATAAACAAGATATTAGCATGGAACATGCTTTAGCCTTGGACTAACCACCCGAAAACGTTATGTGGGAGGGGTGGAGGGCGTGTGTCACACGGTGGTGATTCTCCACCCATCCACCCCATACCTACTCCGCCGAAAAGCGCGGCTGAGGCATGTTCCATGTTTCTTGAATTATAGCCAAATGCTCTAAGCAGTAAGGCGAGGTCCGAGTTTCCACTAGATAGTTTTTTTTCGATTTGTATGCGTATTGAGTAGTTCACTACTTTTCCAGAAATTTAACATTTGCGTTTCGATGGAGGGAAAGGGAGAGAGTTAATTAAAGTTAAGTTAATGTGTTTAAACGGACGAAACCGTAAGTACCCTGCCGAAACCTCAGTTCTCCAACGATTTTCTTGATTGCGTCTTTGCTCGTTTCGAATATCTATCTAGTTGTCAGAATATCGAATGGGGAGAAAAGGCGAACTCCGACAAGACCTTGTGCGCATTACCACATTTGTGAGCATTCTCATCAGATTTGCACCGTTCTTTTATTGTACTTGAACTTACCATAAGAAATGTTCTTCCTCATAGTTCTCAAACACCCAAGGTGTGCTCAGTCGCGTTGGACTGGGAAGAGGCTTGACCTCACACGAGTACACCTTAACACACTGCCAGACTAAGCTGCCTTTTCACCCTTGTCCTCTCGGATATTTTACTATATAAATATAAAATCTACGTGTGATTAATATTTGGACCGTTGAAACAAGAAAAATACGAGTTCAAGTCGTTCCCACAATATAAGTTTTATGATTATTATTGCTGACCGGCCTAAAATTGAATCATAAATTAAGTACACATATCAACATGCAACAGAAATTTCGAAATCGTTGAACATGAACACTGCCTATACAGAATAATATTCAGGGAATTATTATAGGCATTTCAAATGAAACATCAAACCTGAATAAATTATAAAGGTAGGTAACATGATTTTTAAACAACTATACCTATTTACCTTCCTAAATACTCTATGGAGAACAATGAAATAATAATAATAATTTTTAAAAACTCCTAATAAAAAAAACAATTTCTCTAAAAAAAATCATAATGATAATTTCTTAGGTAAATAAAAAATAATCATTTAGGATATTGAACAAATACGAGGACTAAGGACATTGAAAGATGTTATAAACATTTTTAGGTGAATTCCATTTAAGAAAAAAAGAGACAACATTTAAATTTCAATAATCACGAAAGCGAGGTGTTCGAAAACCTCCAAGAAATTAGAAATGCCTTCAAAAAATATTGTAAAGTAGGAATTTAATTTGTAGACACCAAGAAGGTATACTTTGCAAGTTTAAGAAACTACTTACAAAGGAATTTATTGGGTGGTTGAGTGATCAACTCCTGATTCCTACAGGAATTTCAATTATTTAATGCCTATCTATAAAAACTATCCCCCAACAAATATTGTGAGCTCTCAGCAAACAAATTCAAGTCAACGAGGTTGTCCTTCGTTTTCTTTTTTCCGTGCTAAACCTATGCTGATTCAACCCGCTTTCGGCTTATTCATGCTGAAAGAATGCTGTTCATGAATTCGAATGTATCTAAAGCCGGGTCCACACTTGCAACATTCGGCTTGCTCCGAACCTGCTCCGCTCTTCTGCCCCGAACATCGCTGCGCTTCGCCCATACAAAGCTCACCCCACTCTGAACATTTCTTTGATGCAAGATGAAAAATAGCCAACGGAGCGATCGGACTGCGCTCCGCTCTTCCAATCCTCAAGTTTTGCCGCTCCGAACATGACAGAGGATCGGAGCAAGGTGCGGCCGAATGTTGCAAGTGTGGACGCGGCTTTATGCGCATCAACAAGTTAGTGTTTCATGCCGGGTCCGGGACAGGTAATCTCACCGAAAAGAAGTCGAGAACTGAAATACATAACAGTAATACACAACTAAAGTAGACACAAACATGATGTCCATACGGTTGTGGCTCTAATTCACTTGGTATCTATGAGCGCTAATTATCACAATAATGGACCGTCAAATGTTGCTGTATAATAAACCATCATGGCGCTAAGCAAATACAGCCACATGAAACTACCTATAAAGTACATAAATTATTATTCTATTCTGCAAACGAGAATCTTCAGGTTAGCATGCAAGCGTTAATTGATGTTCATCGCGTCAACCACTCGATACGTCGCCCTTTCGCACGAAAAATAGTACTGGGAGCGAACAATTGATTTCCAAGACAATAACAACCTGATCGGGATAGTATTCCTCGATGCTAACTACAGAATGCCAATAGAAATAATTTCGAGGAAAGGTTCAAAATGTATCATAATACGAACGACGTAAAGCACACGTCCGCATAGATATTCATTATGGATTTCACGAAATAGAAAACATACCTGTTCCATCGCAGTAGTAGAGTGATTTTCTTGGTTTCTGCGAACAGGGATTAGGGGGATTTTTATAGTAAAATTGATATCAGTTTCAATGTTTTGCATTAGGTACTAATGCAAAATACAAGCCGCAAAATCTAAAAGAACTATACACAACGGCAACGCTGTTGATAAGCCGAGTCGAGCTATTGCTATGCGTTCTAACCTGGCGACTTGACTACTTTCTGTCATGTCATGGATTCATTCAGTATCCATATTGTTTTGCACATGGAAGTCGTTCAACTTATACTATGGATACTTCAATGTTCTTACTACCGGGACCCAACATGGAAGTGAAATGAGCGAAGAAACACCTTTTCTTCCTTCCTACTTTAACGTTCCACAACAACCTTTGTACTTCCCTTATCCTTTTGCAAACATCTTACCCAATCTAATTTTCCATGACGGTGTTACGATGTGTAGTTGGAATAATCGAAATTGATTACAAGGATTTGTGGATACAGACCTGCGTACCCTGTCATAGTAAGTACTATATTTACATATTATGTACCTATGCCTACCTGTGATCAGATCATCAGGTACCAGTTACTGCGTGGAAGCCGTGAGTTCGAGGCTCGCGTATTTTCGTCCCATTTTGGTTTATTATTTTCAATAATGAACCTTTGGAATCGACCAAGAAAAAAAAAAATTTTAACACCCCCTCAAAATTTGATGGTTTACGTTTCAAGGTACGCCGTACGCGGCACTTTTGCCACTTAGCATTGACCGATTTTGATGAAATTTGGTATGTAGGCTCCATTTGGGGTCTAGTTGTGCCCCGAAGCTTTTGGTTGATGTAGGTCACTTCTAAGGGTTCCAAAATCAATTTTGAAATTTTGAAAACGCCCTAACTCAAAAAATTTTGATATAAAGGTATTGTTTTTCTCTCAATTCAAGATTCTATAGAATTTTTAGAATTGTTTGAGACCACGCGGAGCTCTGTAGGTCAAACCATTCGCTCCCTACGAAAATTTAAGGGTTTATATTGAAATATATATATATAGGTATATAAATCAAAACACGAGTGTGAATCGCAAAAGAGGCCTAATCTCCGTTCAAATTAGAGCTGACCAAAATTCAATCAATGGTTGGTGATTTTGATTTTTTTTTTTTCATATTGGATGGTTGGTGATTTTGTAGACGAGTGATCTATATAGAAAAATAATAAACCATTGTGTAATAATTTGCAGCGTTTTTTAGACCCCTTTCGTCTCGACCACTCGATGTTCAGCGTACAGGTTGATCCTCCCACCACCACCCCGTTTGACAACCTGAAGAGACGGGAAGAACCCAATATTCCACCGACAATCGATTGTAAAATCATTTCGCTTGTTGTTGTCGAGTTTCGAGTCTGATCGTTTTTGTATTCCTGCAGTTATATAAAATACCACAACTATGACTCACTGATTGTCCACCCAGAAAACCCTTGGACTCATGTTATCTAAGATAAGCCCAGATCACCCTCTACATGTATATATAGCCCCAGAGGGCAATCCTTCATTGTTCATTTTGGTTCATATCTGTATCATAGTACGTTTGTGTGCGTTAAATAAAGGTTTTTGTCTTTTTAAAAATCATCGTCATTCTCCTCACTTTGCCAATTTTCATTCATCACAGCCTGAGGTCAATACTACTTCATCTTCTTTCATCCCCCCCCCCCCCCCACCAACGCCTAGAAAGCCTAAAATCGATTTTTTCAATTTTTTTCATATATTATATTATATGATTATTATATTATATGATTATTATATGATATTTTAGCATCGATACTGCACCATCCGATATTTTTGGATATCGTTACTTTGGATCGACTTTTATAAATATCAAATATCGGTACAGTTCTCGCGGAAAATTCAATGTAATGGCTAAACAATAAAAAGATGAAGTAGGTCGGTGGTTTGATAGGTCATTACTCATTAATTGCAGGTCGACCCATCAGAAAAATCCCGAATTTCGGCAGATATCTAATATTTATAATAGGGATAAAATTGATTTATATCAAGGAGAAAATGTTCATATCATATACCTATTCACAGTTATTAAGAATTTATTAACGATAATATCGTTCATAAATTCTTAATTAAGTTTTATTAAATTTTTAAATATTAAATTCTTAATAAGTTTTATTTACAAAACATATTATGTTTTGTAAATAAAACTTTTATTCTTGATAGAGTTCTCTCTATCTACTCTCTTGAAAAAAGTTCTCGAAAATCAGAATTTTCTCTCGCGTTTTGCGTTTTTGATAGTGAGAAATGAATAAACATTGTCGAGAAAAATATTATGTTGATATATTTTGACACTAGGTACTTGGGAAATCGATAGTCGAATACGATACAGAATATCGACATTTTTGTACGGAGTGGTATTTTGTACAACGGTGAACATCGGAGGGCGATTGGTAGGTGCTATTTCATCTCCCAGTTCATTTCGAATTAATTTTTAGGATGTCCCACAGTAAGACTTGGGCGTCCTTATGCGATCGATCTGGGGTGAAGGAGGACAACAATCAACAGAAAAAAAACGTCTGCCAAGTGGGTGTGGCACATAGCTTCCTCGTATCCATAACCCGGTTATATAAATGATCAGATGCATAGTTGTTAATCTCAAAACATCAATCTCTAAGTAGGTACCTTTCACTACCCTCATAGGGGACCATCTACACGCTAATCTGGACAATCCTAGAAAATTTCATCAAATTCGGATGAAAAATTAAGTGAGAAGATGTATGTGATTGGATCAAAAAAATACTTAGCCACGGCTGGGGTTCGAACCCGCGACCCTTGGGGGACAGTTGAAGTTACGGCTGTTACAAGGAATTCACGTTTGCGCATGCGCAGTCGCTTCTATCAGTCCGGGGATGATGATTTTCATAGGGGACCGTCTACACACCGACCCGCACAATCCCTGAAAATTTCATAGAAATCGGACATTAACTTCGTATAGTTATGCGCGTTACAAGGAATTCATGACAGACACACAGACAGACAGACAGACACGGAACCAAAATTGTTCAGAAAGGTCTAAAACGCAAAACGCGAGTGGAAATTTTGATTTTGGAGAACTTTTTTTTTCGTCCTTGAAAAGTGAAAACAAAGCTTCCGCTACCTTGGTAGACTCGGAAGCAATAACAACACAGTAATCCGTTTGAATCCAAATCCGCGAAAAAAAAACCATAGGTGTATGTCTGTGTGACAAAATCTTGTGTCGTCTGCCCAGGCCTTAGTTCTCAACCGATTTTCGTGGTTCTTTTTTTATTCGATGCGGGAAACTATCTAGTTGTGCACTTCGGCGCCGGAATTTCGAATTTTGCTTTTCAAGGGGGGGTTAATGCTCAAAAAAGTGCGTTTGTGGGTATAATCCTGTAAACTCTGCCCAGGCCTCAATTTCCAACCGATTTACGTGTTTCTTGTTTTGTTTGATTCAGATAAGTTCCGAGTTGTACATGATTTCACCAGAGTATCAAAATTCGCAAGAGGAGGGGGCGAGTGGGGGAATAATTTTCACAAAATACCCGATTTTTCAATATTTCGGTTCCTTTAATGCTTACTAATTGTGCCTAAGCTTTTGAGAAGAAAAAAATTTCATAAAACCTCCGGATTTTCCTGAATTATTAATGCCAGGGCACCAAAAACACCTTTTTCACCTTGAATACGGAATTGAACTTCAACGGACTGCCTACCAAAACAAATAGATGAAAGTTCAATGTTACGACGTAATTCCCCTTTAGTGCCAGACTGGCACCATTGGTGATGGTGGTGAAGGGGGGGGGGGGGGGTGAACTCGAATTCCCATGTTGGGTATCGTAGATCATGGATTTTAAAATGCTCTTCTGATTCGAGGCTCCCATGCCGCTAGAAATGTTAAGGTGGATAATGGGGGGGGGGGGGGGGTCACTATTTCTTGCCTAAAGTAATAAATAAATTACATCGAGTGAAACAGTTTTATCGCTTACCAACTGGTTAAACTGATCTAATGCTTATCCAATGGGACGTCCCCTGAAATGCATCCATTACTAAACAATATGTTTTTAAATAACGAACTTTAAAACCGAGCAAGTAACGAAAAATTACATTGAAATTTGCTGTACAATACGAAAATTCGATTATCATAACAATTATGTTCAACTTCGTCAAAAACCAAATTGAGTAAGCAAAGGTACCCAACTATGAGAAAGTTAGGGCAGTTTAATTAAACGAATTAACTAATAAACCAAAATATAGCTATAAAACATTTGATCGTTGGATATTGGAAAGCGTCAAAAGCCGTAGGTGTTATGGCTGTTACAAAGATTTTACGCATCATACATGCGTAGAGACTATTGTCAATTTGGGGGCCATGATTTTCATTAGGGACCATCTACACCCCAATCCGAATAATCCCTGAAATTTTCATCGAAATTAGATGGGAAATTAAAAAGTTATGGCTGTTATAAGGAAATACACGTTTGCTCATGCGCAGTGGCTACTATCAGTCCGGGGTTTATGATTTTCATAAGGTCTACACGCCAACCCGCACAGTCCCAGAAAATTTCATCGAAATCGGACAATAACTTCGGATAGTTTTGCCAGTTACAAGGATTTCATGACAGACAGACAGACACGGAACCAAAATTGTTCAGGAAGGCCAGAAACGTAAAACGTGAAAATTTTGATTTTGGAGAACATTTTTTTTTTCACTTAGACCAATTTCACAAATTTTGCTTCCGAGTATACAAAGTTAGTGGAAATTTTTTAAACGTTCGTATTTTCTACACTGTTTTGTTTATTCGTAAATTAGGAAGTTCGGGCTGAAAGTTTGCCGTAGGAGGTTTTTCGAGGTGCTGAATCCGATTTTGGGGTCAAAAATAGAAAATTCCGACATGGTGAAATTCCTCATTGAGGAAATTTCACGTTTCAAGGTTGAAAAAAAATGTTCTCCAAAATCAAAATTTTCGCGTTTTACATTTTTGGGCTTCTTGAGCAATTTTGGTTCCGTGTCTGTCTGTCATGAAATCCTTGTAACGGGCAAGAACTATGCGAAGCTATTGTACAAATTCGGTGAAATGTTTAGGGATTGTACGGTGTTGGGTGTAGATGGTCCCTTATGAAAATCATCACACCCGGACTAATATGAGCCACTGCGCATAGGCAAACGTGAATTTATTTGTTTGATAATTTCGTTGAATATTTTAGGAATTGTATGGGGTTCCCTTTAGATGGTCCTCTATGAAAATGATTGCCCCCCCCCCCCCGGACTGATAGTAGCTACTGCGCATACGCAAAAGTGAATTTTTTTTAGATTAAAAAAAAAAAAATAATAACAGCCAAAACTTTTTTTATCCGAATTTGACGAATTTCCTAGGCATTGTTCAGATTGGCGTGTATATGATACCCTTTGATCATGGCCCCCAAATCGGGATGTTGATGGTTTCCAATGAAAATCATCGCTCTCGGCCTGTTAATAGCCACTGCTCATGCGGAAACACAAAATCCTTGCAACTGTCATATTTTCAATATTTTCACCCTGAATTTGGTGAAATCTTCATATATTTTGCGGGTTGACGTTTAAACGGTCTCCTATTAGGGTTGTGCAAGGTACTTGGAGATTGATGTTTTGAGATGAGCTGCAATGCATCGGATCACCTATCGGTACAATCGGTTCAAGGATTCGAGGAAGCTATGTGCCACACCCACTCGGTGGACTTTTTTCGTTTGTTGGAATACAGATCCATGTCAATCATTGGATATATTTAGTACTAATGGATGGATGATGTAGAGGTTGATTCTTTCAGTTCTAACTATGGTCTCACATCGGTGTATTTTTAAGATTGATGATTTATCATTGATCACCGATGTTTTTCGGTCTATTTCGCATTGCTATTCCTGAGTGGTAGATGTAGTAGAAATATACATTAGTTACCTACGTTTATTCTCAATCTCTACCAAACGGATATAGCTAAAGAATGTCCAGTATTACCGAGGGTCGTCATAAAAACGCGTTGCGATAACTTTATTCTCGTGATATATTTTTTCCGAAGATATTTGATGCATACTTAGCAAATTTCATTGGTTAGTTCTCGATCAAAACATTTCACTGACATGTAGAAATTCGATTGGGGGGTTCATGATAGTAATCTACTGCATCACAGCTAATATTGTTCGGGACGGAAAACGATGAATGGGGTGTGTGCATGGGTCGGAAAAACTGTTTATTGTTATTTTTAATCCAAACTAGACCTCATTCTGTGAATTTTGACACCAATCGCGACCTTCTAGCGTGAGAAGACCTTTTTCTATGATTTTTCAATGTTTCGAATGCTTATGAAGTCACATGGGATGGGGGGTCCCGCCCAGGAGGGAGGGGCGCGTGACGTCATAAATATTAGAAAATTTGAAAAATCATAGTAAAAGATCTACTCATTCAAAAAGAGAACGGCTGGTGTCAAAATTCTCAGAATGAGGTCTACTTTAAATTAAAAATTTAAAAAAAATCAGGCGCAATCACTTCTCAATTCTTCACAATTATCACGTAGTTCTCAAGGCATTTCCCCTGTATTCGCACTGCATGGCTCCAGGCCCGAATTGAGACTAAGCAGCATTACGACATCCAAGATCAACTATACAAATTACGTGCCAAAATATTTCGATCATATTCTGAGTATCGGCGGCTGCGAAAATGAGGGAAGTCCCGGTGACAAATTGAGCGGACAACAACAATGATGTTGATACAGTAATTGGTCCACTTGACTCCCCTGTCCATTGACATTGACCCTTTTCCACACTCATTTCTATATACTTCCGGTCACAGGTGGAATTCAAAATTAAAATTATTTCTCTCTGCTCTTCCTCTGTTCGGAAGGTTAGATGCCTTGTCTCGTCTCCGGCTAACTTTATTTGTAATATGAATTCCCACCTGTGAACTGCCATCACCGGTTCTATGAGCTTGATTTTCTCTGTTTTATTTCTCCAAGTCCGTGAGTTGAGTTTCGCAGCTGAGAAATGACATCGATATTGGGCAATTGCATTTTCATAGCAGTCTTGATCGACATCACGGTGAGTGAGGTAGTTGATATCCTATATAATGAAGACAGTGGGACTTCTATCAAGAATGAGCATAATCAGATCAAGCTTACTCGTGTTATTTTACCGCTATTCTCGAGATATTGATTATCCTGAGGTTCAAACACGTAACTGTGAAATATTTTGGAATTAATTGTAGGTACATATATGGCTAGTATGAAAGCGAATAATCATAAGTAAGGTAATAACATAATTCCCAACGATTATCAAGATTTGCGCTTTCGTCTATTTCCCCTTTATCCTTTCAATACGAAGAACATAGGAAACCACAATTAAATAATTTACATCATAATCAATCACTTTCGAGTTTTTGGGTAGGTACCTACTAACATTTTACCAAACCGTGTGGACCACAAAAGAGGTATTCACTATCGCGTTTCTAACCTCCCATCGGCAAGCCAAGCCTTGCCAAGTTGCCTCCGTCACTCAATGCCAGCAAGTGATTAGCATCTATATAGTTATGTTACCTTGCACGAAGGTAGTTAGTTACCTAGGTTAACTAATAAAACGACGAAATGACGTATGCGAGATAGGGATGCGACGTCCACATTATTAAATAAAGAATTTTCAATGTTAGAAAAACATTGATCAAAAATCGACGACTAAATGATTTTTGCTTCCGAGTCTACCAAGGTAGCGGAAGCTTTGTTTTCACTTTTCAAGGACGAAAAAAAAAGTTCTCCAAAATCAAAATTTCCACTCGCGTTTTGCGTTTTAGACCTTTCTGAACAATTTTGGTTCCGTGTCTGTGTGTCTATCTGTCTGTGTGTCTGTGTGTCTGTCCGTCTGTCATGAATTCCTTGTAACGCGCATAACTATGCGAAGTTATTGTCCGATTTCGATGAAATTTTCAGGGATTGTGCAGGTTGGTGTGTAGACGGTTCCCTATGAAAATCATCATCCCCGGACTGATAGAAGCGACTGCGCCTGCGCAAACGTGAATTCCTTGTAACGGCCATAACTTCCACATTTTCAATCCGATTTCAATGAAATTTTCAGGGATGTTACAGATTAGTATTTAAATGATCTTCTATGAAAATCACCACCTTCGGACTTTATAGTAGCCATTGCGCATGCGCAAACGTGAATTTATTTGTAACGGCCATGATTTCTACATTTTCCATCCGATTTCAATGAAATCTTCAGGGATGTTACAGAGTAGTGTTTTGATGGTCCCCTATGAAAATAATAGAGAATGGTATTTCATAGAGGGATGGTCTCCTGTGAGACTCACATCCCATTAACTGCAAGTCGGTAGCTCAGAGGATAAAGTCTTGATCTGAGCCCCTAAGGTCACGGGTTCGAAACCAAGCTGAGGCTATGTATTATTTTGATCCAATCACATACACCTACCCACTTAATTTTTCATCCGAATTTGATGAAATTTTCTAGGATTGTCCAAATTAGCGTGTAGATGGTCCCCTATGTGGGTAGTGGAAGGTACTTAAAGATTGGTGTTTTGAGATTAACTACTATGCATCGGATCATCTATACAATCGGGTTATGGATACGAGGAAGCTATGTGCCACACCCACTTGGCAGACGTTTTTGATAAATATTCTGTTATAAGAGAAAAGAGTAATGGGTGCCTTCATAACAAAATCCGATTCTTGGTTGCTAAGGAAGCACAACTGACTGACATGAAACTATTCTAAGAAAAGAAAAAACGTCTGCCAAGTGGGTGTGGCACATAGCTTCCTCGTATCCTTAACCCGATTGTATAGATAATCCGAAGATATGTAGCTTATCTTAAAACATCAATCTATAAGTACCTTGCACTACCCTAACAGGGGACTGTCTACACGTCAACCCGCACAATCTCTGATGAGTTCACCGAATTCGGGGATAAAATATTGAAAAAACGTCTGCCAAGTGGGTGTGGCACATAGCTTCCTCGTATCCATAACCCGATTATATAGATGATCCGATGCATAGTAGTTAATCTGAAATCACCAATCTCTAAGTACCTTTCACTACCCTCATAGGGTACCATCTACACGCTAATCTGGAGAATCCTAGAAAATTTCATCAAATTCGGAAGAAAATTGTAAGTGCGGTAGTGATTGGAATCAAAAAATTTCTTAGCAAGACTGGGAGTCGAACCTAGGACTCCTGGGTGTGAATCTAGTACTTTGCTCACTGTTACGGCTGTTACAAGGATTTCACGATTGCGCATGCGCAGAGGCTGCTGTAAATTTTAAGGCCTTGATTTTCATTGGGGACCATCTACAACCTAAACCGCGTAATCCCTGAAAATGTCATCGAAATCGGGTAGAAATTGTCGAAGTTATGGCTGTTACGAGCAATTCACGTTCGCGCATGCGCAGTGGCTACTATCAGTCCGAAGGTGATGATTTTCATAGGGGACCATCTAATCACTACTATAGGGTACTTTGTAACATTCCTGAAAATTTCATTGAAATCGAATGGAAAATGTAGAAGTTATAGCCGTTACAAGGAAATTCACGTTTGCGCATGCGCAGTAGCTACTATCAGGCCGAAGGTAGTGATTTTCATATGGGACCATCTAAATACAAATCTGTAACATCCCTGAAAATTTCATTGAAATCGGATAGAAAATGTGGAAGTTATAGCTGTTACAAGGAATTCACGTTTGCGCATGCGCAGTCGCTTCTATCAGTCCGGGGATGATGATTTTCATAGGGGACCGTCTACACACCAACCCTCACAATCCCTGAAAATTTCATCGAAATCGGACAATAACTTCTTATAGTTATGCGCGTTACAAGGAATTCATGACAGACACACAGACAGACAGACAGACAGACACGGAACCAAAATTGTTCAGAAAGGTCTAAAACGCAAAACGCGAGTGAAAATTTTGATTTTGGAGAACTTTTTTTTTCGTCCTTGAAAAGTGAAAACAAAGCTTCCGCTACCTTGGTAGACTCGGAAGCAATATACGTACCTACTACCAGAGCGGGGGCAACGGTTTCCATACAGGACTATTTACACCTCAATCCGCATAATCCTTGAAAATATCAACGAAATCGGAAGAGAAATGCAGAAGTTATGGCCATTACAAGGAAATTTTTGTTTGCGCAAGGAAATTATGTAGAATAGGGAACCAACTACATGAAAATCCGCATAATCCCCAAAAATTTCATCGAAATTGGAAAATAAATGTAGAAGTTATGGATGTTACAAGGAATTCACGTTTGCGCAGGTGCAGTCGATTCTATCAATCCGGGGGTGATGATTTTCATAGGGGACCATCTACACGCCAAATCGCACAGTCGCTGAAAATTTCATCGAAATCGGACAATAACTTCGTATAGTTATGCCCGTTACAAGGATTCCATGACAGACAGAGACGAAACCAAAATTGTTCAAGATGGTCTAAAACCATCTTTAACAGAAAAATCTTTACAGCATCTCATACAATTTCTGAAAATTTTATCAAATTCTTATGAAAAATGTGGAAATTATGGATGTTACAAGGAATTCACGTTTGCGTATGCGCAGTGACTACCAACAGTCTGGAGACAATGATTTTCATAGAGGACCATCTAGAACCTAATCCGCATAATCCCTGAAAATTTAATCTAAACCGGATGGAAAATGTGGAAGTTATGGCTGTTACAAGGAATTCACGTTTGCGCTTGCTAGTGGCTACTATCAGTCCGGGGGTGATGATTTTCATAGGGGACCGTCTACACGCCAACCCGCACGAACCTTGAAAATTTCATCGAAATCGGACAATAACTTCGTATAGTTATGCCCGTTACGCGAAAAGTGAAAACATAGCTTCCGCTATCTTGGTAGACTCGGAAGCAAAAGTTTGCCAAGTGGGTGTGGCACATAGCTTCCTCATGTCCTTAACCCGATTGTATAGATGATCCGATGGTATGCAGCTTACCTCAAATCATCAATCTCTAATTACCAATCAGAGGAGGTACTCAATTATCAATATAAAATATTTATCCCGTGACACCGAATTGAGTACCTCCATCCTTCGCCCCTTCGGCTGTTTTGAGGTCGGTCAAAACTGCTACTTGAAACGTAAACCTTCAAATTTGGTGGGGGAGTGGTGTTAAAAAATTATTATTTCTTGCTTGATCCAAATGGTTCATAATTGAAAATGATAAACCAAAATCACAGAACTCAAAACCAATTGCAATCAAAACCGAAACTGACTTTTTATAGACTTTTCATTGAATCAATGGCAAAAATGTTCACACATGCCTAAATCCCTAACAATTGTTTTATTATTGTATATTATAGTTTGGTGTTGAATTTACCTTGCAACTAGTCTAGTTTGTGTTGACTTGGAAATTTAACGTAAAACGTCGCACAAAACTGTACGACAATAATGTCTTCTAGAAAAAACAAATTAATTGCCAACCATTTATGGGCGATAATCGATTTACTCAGTTGCAATCAATCAGTCACAATTAATGTCTGTGCTTTCTAAATTTCAGGCTGGACAAATAATAATCCCTTCATATCCAACGGGCGTTGCATATCCTTGGTACCCGACAGGAGTGATTCTCTATCCAGTTCCCAATATAATTTTCATCAACGGGACGTACCCTCAGCAGACGGTTACAGTCGTGCCAGTGACTGCTCAGCCTGTCACAGCTGCCTCAACATCAAGGGTTACTGTGGCACCAGTGACCGTTCCAGTGACTGGCGTGCCAGTGACTACTCCGAGGTTTACTCCACCTCCGGTGTCTCCCACTGGAGCACCAGTGACATTGCCGACACTCACAACCCAGACTGTGACTGTACAACCAGTGACCAACACACCCAGATTCACACCTCCTCCGACAGTGATACCGATTACCAGTCTACCGATAACCAGTGTACCAATCACCTCAAGCCCCACAGCAATGCCAACGCGTATACCTACTCTGGGGCCACCTGTAACCATCACCACTACCGGAACTACAGTGACGCCTGTACCAACAGCTACTCCCACGAGACCAACAAACGGCACTGCAAGACCAACAATACCACCAAGCCCCACACCATCTGTTCCAACAGTACCACCTACTGTACGACCAACAGTTCCAACCGTACCGCCCACCGTAGGACCGACTGTACCACCCACTGTACGACCGACTGTACCAACTGTGCCACCTACTGTACGACCAACTGTACCAACCGTGCCGCCTACTGTACCAACCGTGCCGCCCACTGTACGACCAACAGGTCAAACTGTACCACCAACGGTACAACCAACTGTACCGACAATAACACCCACAGTAAGACCATCAGTGGCAACGTCATCCAGCACAGCCAGACCTACCAGGAGGACAGTGACTACTACAACCACCACATCGACCACGTGGATCTACCCATCTTGGTGAGTGGATCGTCAATTTATTGAAACAAGCTGCCAATCAAAGCTCATTAGCAAAACTATGATCGTGTGGTGTTGTAGATTTCCTCTGATGAAACTTCAAGGTTCAGTTCTTCAACAAATCTCCATCAAAACAGGTTTGCTTCCGAGTCTGCCAAGTTGGCAGAAGCAATATGATCAATTGTAGGAGGTTAAGGAAAGAAAATTTCCGCCAAAATCAAGAATTTCCACTCACATTTCAAGTTTCAACCTCCTATGAAAAATGCTGGTTCCGTGGCTATCCGTGTGATCACAAATATTTGAAATGAGCAAAACTCTACGAAGTTTAATTCATGGTAGGATTTTATAGTCCGAATTCATTGAAATTTTCAGAGTTTCTGCGAGTTGGGGTCTAGATGGTTTTCTATAGCAATCCTTGTTCTTACGGCTAACTTCCAAAATGTTCATCTGATCTTAACTAATTACTAGCTTCGCTCACTCATTTATGTGGTTGTGATTTGGAGTTTTATGGAATTGTGGGCTCACAGGATTGTAGTCTCGTGGAGTTATTGTCCTGCTGGGATGTGGTGCAATCGGATTGTAATCTTGTGGAGTTGTGCTCCTGTGGGGTTGTAGTCTCACAGGACTGTAAGTTATCTTGTAGCATGTCCCCCTTCCTATAGTATACAGATTAGTTAGTTACCGAATTTTGGATGAGCTGATTGGAAGTAGTCGGTTTAGAGCAGGTTCCATTTATTCCCCGGACAAAGTACGGGTAAAAGTGGTTCTGATGGCTGGATTCCCGAGAACCCAAGATAATTCTTTGCAAGAGAATTCTTGCAATGAGCAAGATGCAAAAATTCCCACCAAAATCGGCTTGTCCGTTTAAAAGTTCAGCCAACATTTCGTTCGATGTTTTTAAATTATTTATAGCGATTTAAAATATTCATCAAACTGGCTGTTTGGTTGAAGGAAGAGATGAACGGGAGTTGGGTTTGTAGCAGTTGGCTTCTGTTTGGCAAGTCATGTGTGGGTAGTACTGTAACGATTTATACTGACAGATTGACTCGGTTTTAATAACTTTAAAATTAACATTAAGATCGAGGTAAGAAAGGAGTGGAAAGTTGGTTTATCACCAGCGGCTTTCCTATATCGATAGGTACTTTAAAGCACTAAGGCGCCGTGGCCTTTGTGCTTTAAGGTATCGATATGGAAATTGACCGCAACTGTCAACACGACAGAGGTAGGTGGGGGTGCCCTCACTGATTTACCGTTGCAGATCACTCCAGCAAGGAAAACTGATACAATGAGATTGCTGTTGTGGTTGGAGTGATCTCCTTCGGCTTGAAACATAAAAGTGATCATTTTATGGTGGCAAGGTATTACACGTGGTGGTAGTGAACACGTTGCAGTTTTGTACAAGACTGAGTTGTGGTCCTGAGTTTTGTACAAGACGGAGGGAGAGGGCCTTACACAGGGTGTCCTGGAATTAACGATCCAGACTTCAGGGACTGGTTTTACGACTCATTTGCAACAACTTTTGTGCTATAAATTTTTTTCCGAAACCCCATCCATCCTGACATTTTGTATTTTCGATCTTATTTCGTAAATTAATATTGGTTTAATAGTATATGCATTCCAGGGGACGTCCGATCGGATAAGGATTGGTTCAATTGCAACCAGTAAGCGATAAAACATGCATTCTTATTTACATTTCTACTGTACAAAACAGTTTCACTCAATGAAATTTATCAAGCGTTTCGAGTCAGAAATAGTGGATCCCCCCTCCTCACCACTGATTTGATAATGTTCCCAGAATTTCAAAGCTTAGGTGCCATTAGTAGTAAGCCTTAATAAGAACCGAAATATTGAGAAATCATGAATTTTGTGAATATTATCCCCCACTTGCTCTCACTCCAGGCAAATTTTGATACTCTGTTGACGTAACGTGCAAGTTAAGTTATCTAGATCGAAAAAAAACGCAAATCGGTTGAGAACTGAGGAGTTGGTAGCGCGCTCAGAGTATATCCAAGGTCAGAATGAGTCTTATTTCCAGTAAATAAACCCTCTTTTCCTCCTCTTCAAAGAGAAAAATTCGAAATTGCAGCGACGTAGTTCACAACTAGGTAGATTTTCATCGAACAAAAAAAGAACCGCGCAAATCGGTTGGAGAATAAGGCCTGGGAAGAGTAGATTTTGTCACACACACACACCTACACACACACAGACATACACCTACGGTATTTCTTCGCGGATTTGGATTCAGAATGGTCTAAAACAGATTTGTATGTGGTTATTTTTTTCTCCGTTGAGTGTAGTCCTACTTCATCCCAGATTATTCGCATAAGGGCGTACAAGTCTTACTGTTGGACGTCCAAAAAAGTCGAGTTGGATGGGGTTTAAAAAAAATGTTATAGCCCAAAAGTTGTTGCAAATTAGTCTTAGAATCAAATTAGGAACTCTGTATACTCCATGGAGACTGTGCTTGGCAAAGGAGAGTTGGGAGATACGAAGGGAGGTTGACGCCAAATGTCTCGACCGTCGCTGTAGGAACGCGTGGATCTCGAGGTGCCTCACCTGGTAGTTCATCTTCATCAAGTTGAATTCATTATATTAGTTGGTACCTATCCATGTACACAAAGGTTAATTATTTTTCTGTGTAGATCACTTGCCTTTATAGAACACAGCTTTGCCATTGCCACTGCCTGCCAACTATTTTTTGCTTCACAATCAAGATTATTTTGAAGAGATAAATCAATGCTTCCCACTAAATTCGAGTTGTGGGTGGCTTCATTGGGAAATTTGATTACTGGTTGCTAAGAACGCAAAACAGAGTACAACTCGAAGAAACAAACAACGCATCGCATTTTGGTCAGCTAAAATTTGAACGGAGATTAGGCCTTTTTTGCGATTCACACTCGTTTTTCTGATTTATCATAAGCCCAACTCTTAAGTTCTCGAAGGGAGTGAACGGTTTGTCCTACAGAGCTCTGGGTGGTCTCATTCGAATCTGAAAATTCTATTATATAATTAAATTTTCATTTTTTTGAGCTAGGGAGTTTTGAAAATTCATCCCTTATTTTTCCACCCTTAGAAGTCTGACATCAACCGAAACCTTGGGGGCACAGCTAGACCCCCAAATGGAGCCCATATACCAAATTTCATCAGAATCGGCGACTTAGTATCTACGTGCAGCGTACGGCAGAAGGACGGCAATTTTTTTATTCAATTTTCGAATTCTACGTACCTTGAAACGTGGAATAAAACAAATGGGTGTGGCACATAGCTTCCTCGTTTCCATAACCCGATTGCATGAATGATCCGATGCATAGTAGTTGATCTGAAAACATCAATCTCTATGTACTTAGCACTTCCTTCATAGGGGACTCTATACGACAACCGGCACAATCTCTGAATATTGTTGTAAAATGTAGAAGTTATGGCCGTTACAAGGATTTCACTTTTCGCATGAGCAGTGGCTGTCAGTCTGGGGGCAATGATTTTCATAGGGGACCATTTACATGCCAACTCGCCAAATTTCCGAAAATGTTTTCGAAAGCGGGTGAGAAATATAGAAGTGAAAACATTCTTTTTGGTTTATTATTTTCAATAATGAACCTTTGGAATCTACCAAGAAAAAACAATTTTCAACTCCCCCTTTGATGGTTTACGTTTCAAGGTACGTAGAATCCAAAAATCGAATAAAAATTTGGCCGTCCGTCCGCCGTGCGCCGTACGCGGCACTTTTGCCACTTAGCATTGACCGATTTTGATGAAATTTGGTATGTAGGCTCCATTTGGGGCTAGTTGTGCCCCGAAGATTTTGGTTGATGTAGGTCACTTCTAAGGGTTCCAAAATCAATTTTGAAATTTTAAAAACGCCCTAGCTCAAAAAATTTTGACATGAACGTATCGTTTTTCCTTCAATTTAAGATTCTATAGAATTTTTAGAATTTTTTGAGACCACGCGGAGCTCTGTAGGACAAACCGTTCGCTCACTACGAGAATTTAAAGTTTGGACGTACGATAAATCAGAAACACGAGTGTGAATCGCAAAAGAGGCCGAATCTCCGTTCAAATTGAAGCTGACCGAAATGCGATCGATGTTTTTCTTCATGTTGGATGGTTGGTGGCTTTGCAGACGAGTGATCTATATAGAAAAATAAAAAATAATAAACCATTGTGTAATAATTTGCAGCGTTTTTTTGGTCGATTCCTAATTCATTATTGAAAATAATAAACCAAAATCCGTAGTATAATCCCAAAATGTGTTATTGATCCACAAGGTCTTGGAGCCACAATTCCCACCCTCCTCCAAAATTTACTTTCTACCTACGAGTTGTTCAGAAAGATGTATTTTATTTCGTTTTGTTCCAATCTAGATAGAGTTGAATCAGAACCCTGAAGTGCAGAACTACAGGTGGGGATTTTGTGCCCAATCCTAATTCGAGCCTCTTTTGTTTGCACTGTATGAACCTGTATGAATCAGACAAATATATTTCATTTAGTGTTTGACGTTTGGTGAATATTTGCAGGTTCACATGTTTGCAACGTTGTGTTTCAGGTGTACGTGGTGCGCCAACTACATCACCAGGTCGACGGGTCAGCGGATAGTACGTCGTTGCGTTCTCCTCAATTGGGTTGGCTTGTGATCATCAGGGGTACGTTGAAACTCCCTCCAGCTAAAAAGATCGAAAACATGTCCTTGAACATATGAGTACGAGTAGGCAACACATGTTATTTGATTTCTTCGCATCCACAGCACGTTTGAGCTCATTTTATGGTAAAATTCTGCATGAATGTTGTTCTTCAATTCGATGGATTCATTCACAATATACATGCAGGTTTGATCTACAATAACCTCCACCAAAGTTTTCTCTCCCATTTATTGTGGAAGTTAGACCGACAGGGTAAAGTGGTGTAAACGACGTAAAATAATCTCAAATTCATGAATTAGATCAATACAAAATTAAGATTTCATTAGTAATATCAGAGTAATGTCATATAAATTCCACTTTCCTGAGAGTCGGATAATACCCAGGCCAGGATTTGGTTTTGGAGGAGACCTCATTTCCCCGGTGGTCAGTATTAATGAAAATGACAATAAATACCTTTTAACACAGTATTTTATTTTTAATAATTATAGAATGATTGCGTGAATTGATCATATATTATTCTATTAAAATTAAAATTGACCGAGAGTTATGACTTCAAGTCAAAATTTGCCAAGCAACTTTTTCAGCAAATTCCTGCGTTTGGGCGACTATTTCCCTGCGTCGGCAATAAATTATTCTCCTACCGAGGAATTCGCTCACGTCTTGGCATCAATTGCCTCGTGTTGAGCAATATTGCTCGGAGTTGTCTGCAGTCGGCAACTGTTTTGCCGGCAATATTTGGAGAAGCCCCGCGCCGGCGAGATTCGATCGCTCGTTGTCGGCAATTTTTTCGAGAGAGACAGGGAAGAAGGTGTGATTCCAAGTTTTCACAGGGAAATAACTGAATGAACTGAAATAATTGATTCGTATAATTTTCCGTAAATTATACAAATTCCTTCCTCCTCTCAGGAGATTACAAAATATAAAATTCTATGAAAAATTTTCTGGGTATATAATATGGAACTTAATAGCCCGACAAATACTACAGTGTGAAAATATATATACAGCATTTACAAATTTATTTCAATCCTTAACAAAAATAATGCACATTAAAACCCATTTAAACTATTTACAAAAATATTTGAACCGTTTGCAAATCTATTTAAACCATTTACATGTATGTATTTAAACCGTTTCTAGATTCATTTAAACTATTTACAAATGTATTTGAACCTTTCAGAATAAAACATATTGTTAAGTGATGCATGCATTCCAGGGGACGTCCCTTTGGATAAGCATTAGGTCAATTTAAAATAGTTGGTAAGCAATAAAATTGTTTCGCTCGATGGAATTTATGTAGTATTTTAGGCAAGAAATAGTGGTCTCCCCTCCCTCCTCACCCTTATCCACCATAACATTTCTAGCGGCATGGAACCTCGAATTTGAAGAGCATTTTAAAATCCACGATCTACGATACCCAACATGCGAATTCAAGTCCCCTCCCCCCTCTACCAATGGTGCCACTGTGGAACCAAAGCGGAAATACGTCTTAACATTGAACTTTCTTCCATTAGTTTTGGTAGGCAGTACGTCGAAGTTCACATCCGTATTCAAGGTGAAACACAAACAAACCCACGAAATATGCGGTTTATGGTGTCCTGGCACCATGGTGGCATCACTAATTTGTTCCATGGTAGTACAGAGAACAATTCATGAAAATCCGGAGGTAATGAGAATTGTTTCTCAATTTCAAAGCTTGGGTTCAAATAGTAAGCTATAAAGGAACCGAAATATTGAAAAATCGGATATTTTGTGAATATTATCCCCCCACTCGCCCACTTCCCATGCTAATTTTGTTACTCTGGTGAAATAATCTGCAACTCAGATGTTATCTGAGTCGAACAAAAAAAGAAACTCAAATCGGTTGAAAACTAAGGCCTGGGCAGATACACCTATGGTTTTTTTCGCGGATTTGGATTCAGAATGGTCTAAAACGGATTAGTGTGTGGTTGTTTTCTTTCTGTTGAATGTTGTCCAACTGTACCCCAGATCAATCGCATGAGGACGTCCAAGTCTTACTGTGGGACGTCCTAAAAAGGGCCAGTAGAGTTTCCGATTCGCGAAGGCATCAATTTTATCGCTTCTGCGTGGCGAGAGAATTCTTTTACCATTCAAAAGGGAACTCATCATCACATCAAAGTGTGCTATTGATCATGGACAATACACAATTTCATCGATCAGCCGTGGTCACATAATTTATGTATTATTATCAATGACCCTCAAGTTTTTGCCACACTATCCCCATGCTAAACCCTGTTGAACCTCATCTAATTGAAGTAATTCAGAGAAGTGAGTCTTCAATTACACCTCAAGACTGCTCGAATCGACAACTTCATTCGCTCCTCATAACAACCAGTGGGTTCTTATTTGTTTTGCTTCCGAGTCTACCAAGGTAGCAGAAGCTTTTTTTTTTTTTTTTTTTTTTTTTTTAAAGGTTGAAAAATAAAATGTTCTCCAAAATAAAAATTTCCATTCGCGTCTTACGTTTCAGACCTTCCTGAGCAATTGTGGTTCCGTGTCTGTCTGTCATGAAATCCGAAGACAGCCAAATCTTCTAGATTTCTCATCTGATTTCGATGAAATTTTCAGAGATTGTGCGACTATGAGGGTAATGCAAGGTACTTAGAGATTGATGTTTTGAGATTAGCTACTAAGCATCGGATCATCTATACAGGGTGTCTACACTCTAGATGGGCATAACTTGAGGGTTCAATTCTACAAGGTATTTCCAACAAAAAATGTCTTATAGCAATTTCTTCTTAACCTACTCAAAATGCCTTTTTTTCACGTTATTAAAACTGTCATAACGCCTTTTATTTACCAAGTAAACTCAAATTTTGGGATATCGTTGGAAAGAGCGTTAAATTTCCAAGCTACTAGTGTAAAACCAAAATCTTTTAGCAATAAACGTGTTTTTTCCAAAGAGCGCCCATCGAAATAGCCCGGGATTCAAAGTGAAAACTTCGATTTAAAAAGAGTATCGAAAAAAATTGAAATTTGCTATTTGTTTTGATTCTTTTAGAAATGTTGTTTATACCAAAAAAGATTTTGGTTTTACACTAGGTAGCTTGGAAATGTAGCGCTCTTTCCAACGATATCCTCAAATTTGAACTTACTTGGTAAACACCTAACAGGAGTTATGCCAGTTTTAATGACGTAAGGTCGAAAACGCGAAAGAAAACTTCGAAGTGAAAAAAAGGCATTTTAGGTGGGTTAAGGAGTTATTGCTAGGAGACATGTTTTGTTGGAAAAACCTTGTAGAATGGAACCCTGAAGTTATGCTCATCTTGGGTGTGGACACCCTGTACACACCCACTTGGCAGACGTTTTTGGTTCATTATTTTCAATAATAAACCTTTGGAATCGACTAAGAAAAAAGTTAATCCCCCGTCAAAATTGGTTGGTTTACGTTTCAGGGTACGTAGAATCTGAAAAGCGAACAAAAATTTGGCCGTCCGTCCGCCGTACGCGGCACTTTCCAGGGACCGATTTTGGTGAAATTTGATATACAGGCCCCATTTGGGGTCTAGTTGTGCCCCGAAGATTTTGGTTGATGTAGGTCTCTTCTAAGGGTTGAAAAATAAGGTTCGAAATTTTGAAAACGCCCTAGCTTAAAAAATGTTGATATAAAGGTAGGTATTGTTTTTCCATCAATTTAAGTTAGTATTGAATTTTTAGAATTTTTTCAGACCACGCGGAGCCCTGTAGGACAAACCGGTCGCTCCCCACTAGAATTTAAGGGTTGGAATTGCAATAAATCAGAAACACGAGTGTGAATCGCAAAAAAGGACTAATCTCCGTTCAAATTGTAGCCGACCGAAATGCGATCGATGTTTTTCTTCATGTTGGTTGGTGGTCACAATGGCAAAACCGTGTTCTTTGCAGACGAGTGATCTATATAGATAAATAATAAACCATTGTGTAATAATTTGCAGCGTTTTTGTTTCTGACAAACTCTACTGATGTTCAACTTTTGGGGTAGGTAATGGCTTAAATATTTACATTTGGAAAAGGTTTAAATATGTTTGTAAAAGGATTAAATAAAATTGTACTTGGTTCAAATGCATTTGGATAATGTTTAAATAATTTGAACTTTTGGCAACTCATTTTGAACTTTCGGCAAATCCATTAAATTTGACAACTACTGGAGTCCACTACTGGTCCACCTTCATTCCTTCTACAATGTTGAATAAAGTGTTTTTGCTTCCGAGTCTACCAAGGTAGCGGAAGCTTTGTTTTCACTTTTCAAGGACGAAAAAAAAGTTCTACAAAATCAAAATTTCCACTCGCGTTTTGCGTTTTAGACTTTTCTGAACAATTTTGGTTCCGTGTCCGTGTGTCTGTCTGTCTGTGTGTCTGTGTGTCTGTCCGTCTGTCATGAATTCCTTGTAACGCGCATAACTATACGAAGTTATTGTCCGATTTCTATTAAATTTTCAGGAATTGTGCGGGTTGGTGTGTAGACGGTCCCCTATGAAAATCATCATCCCCGGACTGATAGAAGCGACTGCGCATGCGCAAACGTGAATTCCTTGTAACGGTCATAATTTCCACATTTTCCACTCGATTTCGATGAAATTTTCAGGGGTTATGTGGATTAGGTTGTAGATGGTCCCCTATGAAAATCATCGTTCTCGGACTGATAGAAGCGACTGCGCATGCACAAACGTGAATTCCTTGTAACGGCCATAACTTCCACATTTTAAATTCGATTTCAACGAAATTTTCAGGGATGATACAGAGTAGTATTTAGATGGTCCCCTATGAAAATCACAGAGAATTGTTTTTCATAGAGGGTTTCATTCATAGAGGGATGGTCTCCTGTGAGAATCTCAAATCCAATTAATTGCAGGTCATCGGTAGCTCAGAGGATAAAGTCTTGATTTGAGCTCCTAAGGTCGCGGATTCGAAACCCAGCCGAGGCTATGTATTTTTTTGATCCAATCACATACACCTACTCACATAATTTTTCATCCGAATTTAATGAAATTTTCTAGGATTGTCCAGATTAGCATGTAGATGGTCCCCTATGAGGGTAGTGGAAGTTACTTAGAGATTGGTGTTTTGAGATTAACTACTATGCATCGGATCATCTATACAATCGGGTTATGGATACGAGGAAGCTATGTGCCACACCCACTTGGCAGACTTTTTTTCTCTCTCTCAAAAAAAAAAAGTTTAAATAATTTGTAAAAGAGTCAAATAAATGTGTACATGGTTTAAACACACTTGGAAAAAGTTTGAATACGTG
Source organism: Apolygus lucorum (assembly GCA_009739505.2). Lineage (NCBI taxonomy): Eukaryota > Metazoa > Arthropoda > Insecta > Hemiptera > Miridae > Apolygus > Apolygus lucorum. The sequence continues at coordinate 52,757,161 of CM019167.2, read as the reverse complement.
TCCAAACGGTTGAAATAAATTTGTAAATACTATAATTGTTGTTTCTGTTACATTTCAACGAAATTATATCCATTCAATAAATTTATACTATATAAAGGCATTTATTTACATAAAAATTTATACTATAAAGGCATTCTCTCTGGCCAAAAAAGTCTCTCTGCAACATCGTTTTCTTTCGTTTTTGCTGCAGCCAGGACAACTACAGCAGCAGCAATTTCTTCCTTGTGCGTGTCTCGATCTTGCGAAACATCCTGCGGACGCCAGATGTCGTCCCGCTTTCTCCACTTTTCCGCCTAAGGACGCCTCGAATACCGGAATACTTACCTACTCAAAAGCTTTTATTCCAGTATGGCTTTTATTTTAATAAAATAAATACATTTTATAGAACGTCCGTTTAACACATCAGAACGTGTTATTTGACGTACAAAAAACATTTTCCTGGATGAGCAATTGCTCATCAAATGTGTGGAATGCTGTTCAGGTCGCTATAAGGTACCTACTCGAGGTTGAGTCAAAACAAATTTTGTCAAATGTTCCGTTATAAACTCTCAAATTCTGTAGCGGAGACTATTTTTTTTTGTTACAATGTTGGGACTCGGGAGCCTGCGCATTCGCTCTACTTGGTACGAATGTTGTGGTGAGAAGGGCGATTTTTTCTAATTGATCTAAATAAATTTATCACCCAAGTTGAAACAAATTCCGCCGACGATTCTCGTCGATTCCATCGAAAAAATGTTGGAAAGCAGCCTCAATTTTTACATAATTAAGTGATCATGAATGTTAAACCCATCGTTGTGTACAATTATATAAAAATTAAATTGAATTTGAGATATTTAAAATATTAGGCTGCTGTAAATTCGTTATGCTGAAGAAGAATATATTTATATATATTTATATACATTTATAAAATAATTATTGTACCTAATAAATGTATTATATCGCCTATTTTACTTACCCTTTCATTCGACCATTTATTATTACATACGAAAATTTCAAAACAAACAAACATTTTGATACGATGAACGTATTGATTCATTCAAATTGTTAGTCAGGGTTTGGTTTCGTGAGAGGCACATTTTTTTAGTTCTTTTTTTGTTAATTTTTTTCAGTTCGTTTTTTTGTTAATTTTTTCAATTTGTTGTTTTTAGTTAATTTTTTTGTTAATTTTTTTCAGTTATTTTTTAGTCATTTTTGAAATACTAATACAATTGTTTGTAATTATAAGTCAAATCTCAGCAACTCAATTTGAACTTTTGGTCACTCAATTATCAGAATTTTTTGGCAACTCAATTTGAACTTTTGGCTACTCAATTATCTGAATTTTTTGGCAACTCAATTTGAACTTTTAGCAAATCACTTTGAACATTTGGCCACTCAATTTGACTTTTGGCAAGTTAATTTGAAGTTTTGGTAAGTCAATTTCAACTTTTGGCAACTCACTTTGAACATTTGGCCCCTCAATTTGACTTTTAGAAAGTTAATTTGAACTTTTGGCTACTCAATTATCTGAATTTTTTGGCAACTCAATTTGAACTTTTGGCTACTCAATTATCTGAATTTTTTGGCAACTCAATTTGAACTTTTAGCAAATCACTTTGAACATTTGGCCACTCAATTCGACTTTTGGCAAGTTAATTTGAAGTTCTGGTAAGTCAATTTCAGCTTTTGGTAACTCACTTTGAACATTTGGCCCCTCAATTTGACTGTTAGAAAGTTAATTTGAACTCTTGGCAACTCAATTATCTGAATTTTTTTGGCAACTCAATTTGAACTTTTGGCTACTCAATTATCTGAATTTTTTGGCAACTCAATTTGAACTTTTGGCTACTCAATTATTTGGCAACACAATTTGAACTTTCAGCAAATCAATTTGAACTTTTGGCCAGCCAACTTAAATTTTTGGTTACTCAATTATTTGAATTTTGGACAGCTCAATTTGAACATTTGGCAAATCATTTTTTCTTTTCACAAATCCCTTATGTTTCGACTAGGTACTACTAGGATCCTAGTCCAACTTTTTAAATCCTAAAATGTTCAATAAATGTTTTTCTCATTCTCAAATGATAGGAGGATTACATAAATTGTTTCATCAATAATTGATATTTTATAGGATAATTATCATCCTGTTATCTATTTTGGGCGTTTTTAGGCGAGATTAGGCCTCTTTTGCGATTCACACTCGTGTTTCTGATTTATCGTAAGTCCAACACTTAAGTTCTCGTAGGGACCGAACGGTTGTTCCTATAGAGATCTGGTTGATCTCATTCGATTCTAAAAACGCTGCAAATTATTACACAATGGTTTAATATTTTTCTATACAGGGTGTAAGCCTAACTGGTCTGCCATACGGTACCAGTCGATTCTACAACTAATTTGCAACAAAAAATGTCTCATAGCAATTTTTTTTAAACCCTTTGTTTTCGAGTTATTTAAACTTTAAACTTTTTTTCGTGATTTTGACCTTATGTCATTAAATTGGTCGAAACTCCGTTAATTAGCTGTGTAAATTACAATTTGAGGATACCGTTGGAAAGAGCATTAAATTTCCTATCGGATAGATGCCTTAACTTTTTTTTGAGACAAGGTTTGAGACATGAAAACGTCCTCTAAAAAGAGAATTTTACGTAATTTTGGAAACCTCGCATTCTTTCAATCTCAAATTGAACTACGAGAACCCATACTGTTTCAAGATGCAAGAACAGAGAAAACTGCGCCAGAATCTCAGCTTTCCAACGGTATAATCATAACATATTGTACAACCGTATTTAGGGGAGAAAATCGGGTTTGAACGCGGAAAAACGTGCATTTTTTCAACGAAATCGGCGCTCCACCTAGTCGATCTGAGGTGTCGGACGATAGCAGTGGGTGGGTCGGCGCCGCAGTAGACCGCGAGGCCTCCGGAAACAGAAGGCCAGAGCGCTGATTTCGTTGAAAAAACGCACGTTTTTCCGCGTTTAAACACACATTTCTCCGCTAATTTCGGTTGTAGAATATGTTATGATTATACCGGTGGAAAGCTGAAATTCTGGCGCAGTTTTCACTGTTCTTGCATCTTGAAAAAGTATGGGTTCTCGTAGTTCAATTTGAGATTGAAAAAATGCGAGGTTTCCAAAATTACGTAAAATGCTCTTTTTAGAGGACGTTGTCATGTCTGAAACCTTGACTCAAAAAAACGTTAAGGCATCTATCCGATAGGAAATTTAATGCTCTTTCCAACGGTATCCTCAAATTGTAATTTACACAGCAAATTGAAGGAGTTATGATCGATTTAATGACATAAGGTCAAAATCACGAAAAAAAGTTTAAAGTTGAAATAACTCGGAAACGAAGGGTTTAAAAAAAACCGCTATAGGATATTTTTTGTTGCAAATTAGTTGTAGAATCGACTGGTAACGTATGGAAGACCAGTTAGGCTTACACCCTGTATAGATCACAAGTCTGCAAAGCCACCAACCATCCAATATGAAGAAAAACATCGATCGCATTTCGATCAGCTAAAATTTGAACGGAGATTAGGCCTCTTTTACGATTCACACTTGTGTTTCTGATTTATCCCTTTGATTTGAAAGCTGTGTTCTTTGCAGACGAGTGATCTATATTGCAAAACAATAAACCTTTGTGTAATTTACAGCGTTTTTTGATCTTAAATTGTTTCGTAACGGGGTTCTAAACGATTCCTTTCAAATTTGAAACATTTAAGAGACATTTGAATAGTTTTCAAAATAGAAAAGTCGCAACAGTGCTTCTTGTCCAGGTAAAGGAACGAAAAAAAGTCTGCCAAGTGGGTGTGGCACATAGCTTCCTCGTATTCATAACCCGATTGTATGGAAGATCCGATGCATAGTAGTTGATCTCTGAACACTAATCTCTAAGTACCTTCCACTACCCTCATAGGGGACCATCTACACGTGTTTCTGATTTATCCGTACGTCCAACCCTTAAATTCTCGTAGAAGGCGAACGGTTCGTCCTACAGGGCTCCGCGTGGTCTCAAAAAATTATAAAAATCTATACTATCTTAAATTGATGGAAAAACAATACCTTTATATCAACATTTTTTGAGTTAGGGTGTTTTCAAAATTCATTTTTCAACTCTTTGAAGTGACCTACATCAACCAAAATCTTCGGGGCACAACTAGACCCCCAATGGAGCCTGCATACCAAATTTCATCAAAATCGGTCGTTGCTAAGTGGGGAAAGTGCCTCGTACGGCGGACGGACGGCCAAATTTTCATTCGATTTTCGGTTTCAACGTACCGTGAAACGTAAACCAACAAATTTTGAGGGGGTGTTAAAATTTTTTTTTCTTGGTCGATTCCAAAGGTTCATTATTGATAATAATAAACCAAAATTCACTACTATTTTAAATTGAAGAAAAACAATACCTTTGTATAGAAATTTTTTGTGCTAGGGCGTTTTGACAATTTCAACCCTTATTTTCCTACCCTTAGAAGTGACCTACATCAACCAGAAGCTTCGGGGGACAGCTAGACCCCAAATGGAGCCTACATAACAAATTTTATCAAAATCGGTCAATGCTAACTGAGGAAAGTGCCGCGTACGGCGGACGGGCGGCCAAATTCGTATTCGATTTTTGAATTCTTCGTACCTTGAAAAGTATTCCAACAAATTTTGTCGGGGGGTTAAAAAGTCATCGACCAAGAAAAAAATCGTTTAACACCCCCTCAAAATTTGATGGTTTAAGTTTACGAATCCAAAAATCGAATACAAATTTGGCCGTCCGTCCGCCGTACGCGGCACTTTCCCCCGCTTAGCATTGACTGATTTTGATGAAATTTGGTATGTGGGCTCCATTTGGGGTCTAGTTGTGCCCCGTAGATTTTAGTTGATGTAGGTCTCTTCTAAGGGTTGAAAAAAAAGTTTGAAATTTTGAAAACGCCCTAACTCAAAAAAATTTGATATGAAGGTAGGTATTGTTTTTCCATCAATTTATGATAGTATAGAATTTTTAGAATTTTTTGAGACCACGCGGAGCCCTGTAGGACAAACCGGTCGCTCCCCACTAGAATTTAAGGTTGGACTTACGATAAATCAGAAACACGAGTGTGAATCGCAAGAGAGGCCTAATCTCCGTTCAAATGTTAGCTGACCGAAATGCGATCGATGTTTTTCTTCAAGTTGGTTGGTGGTAACAATGGCAAAGCCGTGTTCTTTGCAGACGAGTGATCTATATAGAAAAATAACAAAACTTCTTGTAATAATATGCAGCCTTTTTTCACTTCGAAATTTGTTTTCGCGATTTCGACCCTACTTCATTAAAACTGTCATAACTCCTGTTATTTACCAAGAAATTTCAAATTTGAGGATATCGTTGGAAAGAGCGTTAAATGTTCAAGCTACCTAGTGTAAAACCAAAATCTTTCAACAATAAAATAGTTTCAAAAAATCAAGTCAAAAAGCAAACTTTAAACATTTTTCGAAACTTGACTTTCTTTGACCAAAGTTTTCTCTTTGATCGCCTTCCCATTTCGATGGGCGCTTTTTGGAAAAAACAAGTTCGTATTGTCAGCTTTCCAACGGCCTACCAAGTTAAAAAAAAATTCAAATTGGAAGAGTAAATCAAGTTTGAATGCAAAAAAACGTGTGTTTTACTGGAAAATCGAGTGTTTTACGCGGTGTATGGTCCCCCTCGATCTCAAGATGACTTAACGAGTTTGTTATCATTTCCTATGTAATGCTTCATGCTGAATCCAATGGTGATACTTCAGAATAATTCTGACTGCTAAAAATGGATTTTTCGAAGAAACCCTTCTTTTTTCGTACCTAAATTACCTATTGGATATGGCATTGAGTATAAAGTAATACCTTTCTACTCAATCAAAGGATCAAATTTCTAGCTGATTGATGTTTTCAATAAGTAGAAAGGTATTACTTTATGATCACTACCATATCTACGAATAACGCGTATTCTATATACAAAAAACGAAGGTTTTCTTCAAAAAATCCATTTTTTTAGCTGTCGGAAGTATCACCATTGGATTCAGCATGAAGCATTACATAGGAAATGATACCAAACTCGTTAAGTCATCTTGAGATCGAGGGGGACCATACAACACTCGATTTTCCAGTAAAACACACGTTTTTTGGCATTCAAACTTGAATTACTCTTCCAATTTGAATTTTTTAAAAATAAAACTTGATAAACCGTTGAAAAGTTGACAATTTGATCTTGTTTTTTCCGAAAAGCGCCCATCGAAATGGGCAGGCGTTCAAGGTGAAAACTTTGGTCAAAGAAAGTAAAGTTTCAAAAAATGTTTAAAGTTTGCTTTTTGACTTGATTTTTTGAAACTATTTTATTGCTGAAAGATTTTGGTTTTACATTAGGTAGCTTGGAAATTTAACGCTCTTTCCAACGATATCCTCAAATTTGAAATAACTTGGTAAATAACTGGAGTTATGGCAGTTTTAATCACGTAAGGTCGAAAACGCGAAAACAAATTTCGAAGTGAAAAAAGGCATTTTGAGAGGGTAAAGAAAAAACTGCTATGAGACAGTTTTTGTAGGAAATATGTTGTGGAATCGAACCCTGAAGTTATGCCCATCTTAAGTGTAGACACCCTGTATATTATTATTATATTATTAATTTTTAAATTATTTCTATTAATATCTATTGTTATATTTGTTCATGCACATTGAACTTATTATTGAGCCTCTTATCGCAGCAGTAGGGAATGTTGCTCAGAGACCCACCCCCCTCCGCACCAAACAGGATAGGACTCTTTTCTTCGGTCGCCATTGCGTCTACTCTGTCGACGCAAAATGAAATTGATAGCAGTTTAGAACCGCAGTACAATACAAGATTCCGTCTAGATGGAAATGTAGTAAATCCTCGCCCAAGGTTGAAACTAACAACTCGGTGTCCGAGGTACATATTAGCAATGATGCATCGACATCTGAATGATGATCTAAAAAGTCCTGGGGAGTATACCAGAACTAAGTATAAAACGAAAATCTACCCCTTCTTGATAAAAGTTGGTCCTCAAAAAGTGGAGTCTCTCTTAGTTAGCAAGTACGTGTAAGATTGAATAAATTTAGTAATGTATGTATACAGAATTTTAAAAAATTCAATAAAAAAGTGATGTTGAAGTAACAATTATGTTTTAGGAAAATATATAAAACAGAGAAGTAAACAGCAAACAAACTACAACGACTCCCTAAAGCAACACAGACCTAGGTCTAGCGCTTTAGGGATATTGATATAGTTTTATTTTGAAATAGATATTTTCTTTATTCATGTACAAGTACAAAAATGTGTATCGAAGATACAAGGAAATTTTTATCATTTTCAAAAGATGTATTTTATATTGTATGTTCTTTTATATCAATAAATCATTCTCTCTCTGTCTCTCTCTCTCTCTCTCTCTCTCTCTCTCTCTCTCTCTCTCTCTCTCTCTCTCTCTCTCTCTCTCTCTCTCTCTCGAGTGAAGTGCCCCCCGTCCGCCCCTCTCGGAAAACCTGCCGGATTTCTCGGAAAATCCTCGAAACGCCTACCTATCTTACGTCTCCGTGGCCGCGGAAGTCTTCCCGCGGGATCCCCTCCAGGTGAGTCACATTCCTGAGTGCGATTTTAATAAATTTGCTATTCACTGAACCAGCTGGGCGGCTTTTACAGTCCTCCGCCCAATTTTGATTGCATAAGAACATCAGGGGAGAAAACTACCAAATTTACCGGGAGATTGCCTTTGCGTTCTACATTGGTCCTTGCGAAGCCAAATATAATTGAATAGTTAAATCGTTGCATTTCAATTATTATTAGGTAATTGAATTGAGGGGCCTTGACTTGAGGGGCATTGGGCAAAGTATTACCTACCTGTTGAGTCATGACTTTATTGAATACCAGCTTGTGAGACCGCAGTAATGTTGATTATTGAACCTGTTTATTTGTCGAACTGTTGCTTCCGAGTTTACCAAGGTAGCGGAAGCTTTGTTTTCACTTTTCAAGGATGAAAAAAAAAGTTCTCCAAAATCAAAATTTTCACTCGCGTTTTGCTTTTTAGACCTTTCTGAACAATTTTGGTTCCGTGTCTGTCTGTCTGTCTGTCATGAATTCCTTGTAACGGGCATAACTATACGAAGTTATTGTCAGATTTCTATGAAATTTTCAGGGATTGTGCGGGTTGGTGTGTAGACGGTCCCCTATAAAAATCATCATCCTCAGACTGATAGAAACGACTGCGCATACGCAAACGTGAATTCCTTGTAACGGCCATAACTTCTACATTTTTCATCCGATTTCAATGAAATTTTCTGGGATTATGTGGATTAGGTTGTAGATGGTCCCCTATGAAAATCACCACATTCGGACCGATAGTAGCCAGTGCGCATGCGCAAACGTGAATTTCCTTGTAATGGCCATAACTTCCACATTTTCCACCCGATTTCGATGAAATTTTCAGGAATTATGTGGATTAAGTTGTAGATGGTCCCCTACGAAAATCACCACCTTCGGACCGATAGTAGCCAGTGCGCATGCGCAAACGTGAATTTCCTTGTAACGGCCATAACTTCTACATTTTCCATCCAATTTCAATGACATTTCCAGGGATGTTAAAGAGTAGTGTTTAGATGGTCCCCTATGAAAATCGTAGAGAATAGTTTTTCATAGAGAGATTCATTCATGGAGGGATGCTCCCCTGTGAGAATCTCAAATCCTATTCATTACATCACTAGGCCTCAATAGCTCAGAGGGTAGTGCGAAGAACTGTCCCCCAGGGGTCCCGGGTTCGAATCCCAGCCGAGGCTAAGTATTTTTTTGATCCAATCACATTCATCTACTCACTTACATTTTTCATCCGAATTTGATGAAATTTTCTAGGATTGTCCAGATTAGCGTGTAGATGTTCCCCTATGAGGGTAGTGGAAGGTACTTAGAGATTGGTGTTTTGAGATTAACTACTACCTATGCATCGGATCATCAATATAATAGGGCTATGGATACGAGGAAGCTATGTGCCACACCCACTTGGCAGACGTTTTTACAATTGTTATCAAACGTCAGTGATTGACGAACAAACATCCAGATAATATTCCGGATCCTTTTGCACTTTTCTACCTGTGATCTGAATCCTGTGATTGTCCCTGTTCTGTCCAATCAACGTCAATCCTTGTTGAGGAAGATAAACAAAATCAATAGGTACCTGCTTCCTTGTAAACCCTATACATTTTATTTCCTCTAGCTACCTTTGTTTTGAATAAATTATGGTATAAAACAGCAAGTGGTATCAACTAGAAATACGCATTCCAATTTTGTTCTGGCCGTCACTGTCCCGTTATTCACTGTACTGAGAGGCAATCATTATTACCTACTGTCGTTACCTTATTTGAAGAAATATTCAATCACAAGAAACTCGCACGGTTCGGTTTGTTTACAACTGCCAGGTGTCAACTTTTTTTCTATTGTTGACAAAACTGCCCGTCCACCTGTCGCTCGTTAACTCGAAAGTTCACCAGGTAGGTTCCTAGTTCGAGCTGGACACCTTGGTTTGTTTACAACATTCAGCAGCTAGTTTATCTCCTTTCAACAGCGTGTTAGTACGTTGTCATTCGCCTTGTAAGAAAGCCTTCAGTCTGTGCAGTACAATTATTATCGAGTTGGTTGGGGCACCTGAGATTTGTCTAGTTTATTCGAATTTTATAAAGTTACAAAATTTGTAATTACTTTTTAATAGTAAACGGGCAGTGACGATCTCGATCTATACAGTGACGTAATAATTTGTCGTCGTTATTTGAATAAAACGACTTCCTTCGTTTTTAGTTCGAACGTAGGCAAAGTTGTTACCTACATATTCTCGTTTAAATTGTTATTGATATCTGCATCGAATAGGTTGTTATATCATCTCAGATACCTACCTACTTTAATAATTAGTTATTTGGTACAGTGTTTACTTTTGAATTAGTATAAATACCTACTTAATTTGTTTTAAACATGCCTGCTATCGATGAACACCGTTTTCTAATTAAATCTCTTACGGAACGAATGATTCGTATTGATAATGTTGCAAAAACGGTTGAATTGGCCCCTACTAATAAAAATGAATATTTATTGAAAGTAATGGTAGAGAGTTTAGTCGATTATCATGCACAATTTATGAGTACTCTTCAGAAGATAGTAGCTGATAATTTCAAAAATGGCATAAAGGAAGATTTGTCCCCTGAAATAGTCAAGTTTGAAGATCCTTACTATGGTGTTCAGGCGGTTATGGCAGCAGCGTTTTCTTCCAATCTCCGACCGTCGCTTGATTCGTCCGCTAGTCCATCTAACCCTGTTGGAGGAAATTTGAATATTCAGTTGCCAAAAATTAAGTTACCTGAATTCAGTGGTGAAATCAGGTCTTGGTAGGCGTTTTCTGATGTATTTCTGGCTACCGTGGATGCGAATACCCAGTTGAGTGATGTTCATAAGCATATGAAGGGTAAGGGGAAAGAACCAGGTAAGTCAACTTACCCTTGATTCGAGAAAAACGAAGTTTTAGTTTCAAAACGCAATTACTAATATTGAATGCACAAATAAAATTCGAAAACACAATCAACAGCGCTTAATATATATTATGTGAACAGAATCTTGAGTCATTTAGGGTTTGAACAATAGATGAAGACTTTTAAAATGAAAAATCAGTGGTGACTCCCTTTCAAAAGCTGCAAGAGGCAGGTAAGTCAACACGACACCAAAGATTATTAAAAAGGGAATTCTTATCCATTTGTTATCTAACTAATAGCCTTAGCTCAGTTGACTTACTATAGTTTTCAGTCGTGATGCAATTTTTTGAAGAACTTGACTGCCTCTGGTCCGCAGAACCTCAACAGACTCTGAATGTCTCGGAATTTAGCTCTGGGGATTGGTAGAGGGCCTGGAAGCAGACATTATTAACAGTAGTGATTTGACTTCCTAAAAGAAAAACGTCGCTGTACCTACAACTAAAGTGAGACTTTGGAATTACCTTTGTAAGCTGGGATTGGAAGTTAAAATTCTCCTTGCTGCAATGCTCGGTTTGAGGTGACTTTTTGGTCACTTTTTGGCCTTCTTTGCTGAACAGGATGTACAGTAATCAAACCCGCCAATATTGATTTTGCACATCATGAGACGAGAAGTCGTTGAATCGGCGTAGTATTTCTCTTCTGTCTTCCTCCGAAACAGAAGTGAAGCATTTGAAACGTTTACAGCAACAAGGGCTCCCTGTTTCGTGAGAACTTAAACGCAATTTCTTACCGACATCTGACAGCCGTCCAGTTATCTTTCGTTTTCTTGACTTTTCCCTGGAGTAATCATCCTCATCCAAACAGTCAGACATGATTCTTTTTGAACAGATACCCGCGATCTCTCAGAACGATAAGTTACACATTGAAATCAAACAGGTGACAACTATGCACTGCTATGTGAACAACAGAATCAACCGATGATAAGGGAGCGATTGTGCTGCTACCTACTATAAACTTTCCAACTTACCTGGTTCTTTCCCCTGACCGCTTGACTTACCCTGTTTCTTCGCAGCACTCCAAAACTTCACAAGACCATAACGCTTCGACTAACCAGGTTTTTTCCCCTTTTGAGCACGTCAAAAGATGCTCCGTTCCAAAATCTATCGATTGCAACTGAAAAATCGATTTTCTCGAAAAAGTGACTTGCCTGCTTTTTTCCCCTTACCCTTCATAATATGAAGGGTAAGGGGAAAAAAGCAGGCAAGTCACATGTTATGTACTTGCGGTCGGCTGTTTCTGGTGAAGCGTTGTCTCTCGTTGCTTACCTTCCTCTTACTGGACCAAACTTCAAGGTTTGTTGGGATACCTTGAGGAAGCAGTATGATAATTGTCACTTGCAAACCTTTGGTCATTTGGGAACCTTGTACTCCCTTCCTGGTACAACTCAGAACCCTACGCATTCGCAGTTTTGCTAGTCAGGTCACTGAGTCAACTGGGGCTTTGAGTGCTCTAGGATACGACGTTGAAGGGTGGGCAGTACCTCTGCTGTTCATTTGCTGCAAGAAGCAAACTTCGTGAAGATTGGGAGCGTCACCTGCTGACCGCACCAGATCCTTCCATTCAGCAGTTCACGTGGTTCCTTCAGGATCAGGCTCGTGTGTTGGAGGCATGTCGTCCTGTTAGTGACTCAATACCAGTGATGAAATTCCCAGTTAAGCAACCAGCATCCAAAGGAACTACAACGTTGATGGTTGGTGCTAATGGTAATACTGATACCTTACTCCAGGTCATTTCTTGATGATGGGAGCCCCTGGCGCACTGTTTGAGGAACCACCGCCTCCAGTGGACATCAGAGCTCGTGATCGATGGATTCTGTTGCGCCAACTTGTCGCATCCTTTTGGAAGAATTGGTCTTCCTACTATCTGAACACCCTCCAATGTCGAAACAAATGGAATCGCCAGGTGCCTAATCTTGAGGAAGGGATGATGGTATTGCTCAAGGATTCCAACCAACCACACTGGTTACACTGGAAGCTTGGACGTATTACTGCACTGCATCCTGGATTGGATGGTTTAGCAAGAGTTGCTGACGTCAAAACTGCTACTGGGGTTTACCGTCGGTCAATCGTCTACCTCTGCCCTTTGCCAGAACAATAATATTTAGTCATTTTGAGGCCACACAAGTATCCTCTCCTTCCTCGTCCGTTGGGCAATCCTTTCTTCGCGTAAGTCTTCGCCACTGCCCCGTTTGAAGTGCAGTCCGTACAATCCTTGTTCCTTCCTTGATAAATCTCAATCTATTTATGTGTATACTGTGTGAGCCCTCATAATATATTACATTCTTGAGTGAAAGCTTTGCTTTGTTTCTTATAGTTCTTTACAATAATTGAATTTATACTAACTTGTTACTATTTTGATACTAATCTAGTTGAATTTGTTATTGCCACTTGCTGTCTAGGTTCTCACGAGCTGGGTGTCCTGGGCCTTATACTTGCAAGTCTCCTAGAATTTAGGAATATATTCCTAGGTGGGCGGGATGTTCATGCACATTGAACTTATTATTGAGCCTCTCATCGCAGCAGTAGGGAATGTTGCTCAGAGACCCACCCCCCTCCACACCTAACAGGATAAGACTCTTTTCTTCGGTCGCCATTGCGTCTACTCTGTCGATCGAGTGAAAACCCCTCTCGGAAAACCTGTCGGATTTCTCGGAAAATCCTCGAAACGCCTACCTATCTTACGTCTCCGTGGCCACGGAAGTCTTCCCGCGGGATCCCCTCCAGGTGAGTCACATTCCTGAGTGCGATTTTAATAAATTTGCTATTCACTGAACCAGCTGGGCGGCTTTTACAGTCCTCCGCCCGATTTTGATTGTATAAGAACATCAGGGGAGAAAACTACCAAATTTACCGGGAGATTGCCTTTGCGTTCAACATTCGTCCTTGCGAAGCCAAATATAATTGAATAGTTAAATCGTTGCATTTCAATTATTAATAGGTAATTGAATTGAGGGGCCTTGACTTGAGGGGCATTGGGCAAAGTATTACCTACCTGTTGAGTCATGAATTTATTGAATACCACCTTGTGAGACCGCAATAATGTTGATTATTGAACCTGTTTATTTGTCGAACTGTTTATAATTGTTATCAAACGTCAGTGACTGACGAACAAACAACCAGATAATATTCCTGATCCTTTTGCACTTTTCTACTGTTTTTTTATTTACACTATGGCTGTGTTAATAAAAAACGCTGCACAATGGTTTATTATTTTTCTATATTGATCACTCGTCTGCAAAGCCACCAACCATCCAACATGAAGAAAAACATCGATCGTATTTCGGTCAGCTATAATTTGAACGGAGATTAGGCCTCTTTTGCGATTCACACTCGTGTTTCTGATTTATCGTAAGTCCAAATCTTAAATTGTAGTACGGAGCGAACGGTTTGTCCTACAGGGACAAACCGTTGTCTTTTGACCGTGTCGTCTCAAAAAAAAAATTCTATACTATCTTAACCCATTTCAAGCCGAGTGTAGAAATAACAGAGTAGTGGGAGGAGGAGGATGAACTATTTTACAGAATGCCGGCCGAAATAAGGCATCATTTGTTGTAACTCACTAATTATTTCTCCGTGGATCTTGTTTTATCCGAATATCTTCTTTCCTAATCTTAGTTTTACGATAATTAAATCAAGGAAAAATCCCGTTGAAGTTTTCAGACACAATGATATTTATTTTTCTGAACACATGTACCTAAAAAGAGTTTACCAAACATGTGAATTTAGACAGTGAAATACTGAAGTAGTCAAACAAATTTAGGAATAATTTAGAAACCATAATTCTCGCAGTTGCGACATCATTTGCTCATTAATTGAGAGCAAAAAGGCTCCAAATTTTATGAATTTAACACTTCGGGGGATTTGAGATGTCTCAGCTTTCCAACTCGATATTATTTAAACATTTAATTGTTAAAAATCTAAACAAATCTAGGAAAAATGTAAAAATCTATTTATGTACCAGAATCTGTTCCGATTCATGGCCCAAAACGCTCACTAGCCCAGGCATGAATTTGAGCCACCATAATCACGCTTTCGGCCAAAAGGCCTCTTTCAAAAAAAATTTCTAAATCTCATCTCTCATGTCTCAAAGCTCCCGAATGTCGAAGAAATTTTTTTTTGAAAAGTTTAGGAACTGCATGAACGAGAAAAAAATTATTTTACAAAGATTTTCCACTAATTTTAATCATTCAATTTTCCACAGTTTGACATTTTCCACTATTTCAAAAAAATCATTATTAGGACGATGCAAAGATGCATCAGTGGCTGGAAATGGGTTAAATTGATGGAAAAACAATACCTTATGTAATTTTTTTTGAGTTAGGGCGTTTTCAAAATTTATTTTTTGACCCTTAGAAGTGACCTACATCAACCAAAATCTTCGGGGCACAACTAGACCCCAAATGGAGGCCACATACCAAATTTCATCAAAATCGGTCAATGATAAGTGGCAAAAGTGCCGCGTACGGAGGTCGGCCAAATTTGTATTAGATTTTTGGATTCTACGTACCTTGAAACGTAAACCAACAAATTTTGAGGGGGCGTTAAACATTTTTTTTTCTTGGTCGATTCCAAAGGTTCATTATTGAAAATAATAAACCAAAATATGACTTTTGCGGAGACAGACACGAAACCAAAATTGTTGGAAGGTTTGAAACGAGACGGTAATTTTGATTTTGGATATTTTTTGTAATCTTTGGAAGGGGGAAACAGTGCTTACGCTAGTTCGGTAAACTCGAAATTAATAAATAATAATAAATAAAAAGTAATAAAACGATAGGACTCGCGAGGTTGGAGAACGGAGGTTGAGTTTGTCGCGGCGGGTAATTGGGGAGGACGACACGGAGCAGACAGTGTCGGGGAGTAATTGAGGCGGCGGAGGAGGAGGAGCTATTCGTCAGAGGTGGTGTCGGCCGATCAGTCTCCTCGGTCTCTGATCGGCCTCCGCGAACCTGATATCTGCGGCCGATAACAGATTCGGATGATTTCTTTCTCTCTTAATCCTGCTGGACCTTCTTGCATCGGGATGAAGGGTGGGTCATTGGTAGTTCCTCTTCCCAACGCTCAAGCGCTGCCGTTGTTCGGGAAGGAGGGAGCCGTTGCATGGATGCGCTTTTGCCTCCTCCGAGGCGCCCCCTCCCTGCCGCCTCCGACTCGTCTCCCCGACGTGCACTTGCACTTGGCGGCCGTCGCAAATCTTTAGCGGCTCCGGACCTACCGCACACTCGAGCGGCCGCCTCATCTCACGGAGATCTCACGACACCTTCAGGGACTCCCCCTCCTCCGAGACCTCCCGCCCCTCCACCGCCCCCCGCTAACCCCCTCTACCCGCAGAGCAGTCCGCTCTCCTTCAAACCAAAATCAGATGGTTGTCGGCGAATGATCGTGTGGTCAGGACCGCCAACTAATCGCCCTTGTGTCGATAGCATTGTTTTCACGTGCTGAAACTCGGTGCAAATTATAAATTGACCGCAATTTGAACTGTTTGCTTCTTTTTTCCAATCAAAAGGACTTTTATTTCACCCCATCGAAATCAAATTTTGATCGGTTTCGTCTCGAACACGGCTCGAAATGGATGAAACTCGGCGTTTAGAGCCCGGGACGTCATCGGCGTCGTCGAGCGGCCTCAGCTTCGCTCCTCATCAGCAACACAATCAGCTGCCGGATCAGCTGCAAATCCCTCCGAAGAAGAAGCGATTTTGCCAGTTCTGCCGGAACCACAAGATCTCGGAGCCGACTAAAGGGCACAAGAACGAGTGCCGGTTCCGGTTCTGCAAGTGCGTCAAGTGCAGAAACACGCGGGACCGCCACAAAGTGATGGCCAAACAGGTGGCCATCAAGCGAGAGAAGGAGTTGGCGGCGTACAGGAAGAACCAGAGGAGCTACGAGAACGCCAGCAGCACGCCGCCCGAGAACGCCACCAGCGCCACTGACATCCCCCCCAACACGCCTGGAGCCCGTGAGTACCAAATCCAACTTCATCCTTTCAATGTATCAAATTGTCTACAAAAAACGCCAACATTTTTGAGTACGTTTTTCTATGGAAATCAATTTATGGATACATTTTATGGATACATTTTATACCATTTCCAAGTCAAATTCAAGAATTTCCAGGTCAAATTCAAGAATTTCCAAGTCAAATTCAGGATTTTACGTATCAGATTCAAGATTTTCCATACCAGATTTATGAATTTCCAAACCAAATTCAAAATTGTTTATACCTAATTCAAGACTTTTCATACCAAATTCAAGATTTTTCATACCGAATTCCAGATTTATCATTTCAGATTCAAGATATTCCGAACCAAATTCGAGAATTTCTAAACCAAATTCAAGATTTTCCTTGCCAAATATAAGATTTTTCATAGGGAAAAGGCACCAGTAACTGGACACTCAAGGCACCAGCTATTGGACACTCAAGGAGAAACTTTGACTTTCAAGCTCCTGATAAATCCCATTTTGCTTTCTAGAACTGCTGAAATTTTTTAGTGTGCTCTACAGGAACATTGTAGTTGATTGGGGAATCAAATTTTCAAAATGAGAACAAATTGATTTTTATATGAATAATTTTTGACTAAAAAACGGGTTTACCCTAATTATTGGACACTGTGGACCAGCTGTTGGACGCCTGACAACCAGTTATTGGACACTCAAATAAACCGATTTTTCCAGTTTTGGTTTATTTATTTCAATAATGAACCTTTGGAATCGACCAAGAAAAAAATTTTGTTTAACCCCCTTCAAAATTTGTTGGTTTACGTTTCAAGGTACGTAGAATCCAAAAATCGAATAAAATTTGGCCGTCCGTCCGCCGTACGCGGCACTTTCCCCCACTTAGCATTGACCGATTTTGATGAAATTTGGTATGTGGGCTCCATTTGGGGTCTAGTTGTGCCCCGAAGATATTGGTTGATGTAGGTCACTTCTAAGGGTCGAAAAATGAATTTTGAAATTTTGAAAACGCCGTAACTCAAAAAAATTATATAAAGGTATTGTTTTTCCATCAATTTAAGATAGTATAAAATTTTTAGAACTCTTTGAGACCACCTGGAGCTCTGTAGGACAAACCGTTCGCTCCCTACGAGAGTTTAAGGGTTGGACATACGATAAATCAGAAACACGATTGTGAATCGCAAAAGAGGCCTAATCTCCGTTCAAATGTTGTCTGGTCGAAATACGATCGATGTTTTTCTCCAAGTTGGTAGGTGGTGACAATGGCAAAGCCGTGTTCTTTGCAGACGAGTGATCTATATAGCAAAATAATAAACCTTTGTGTAATAATTTGCAGCGTGTTTTGAATTTAAATTGTTTCGTAAAGGGGTTCTAAACAATTCCTTTCAAATTTGAAACATTTAAGAGACATTTGAATAGTTATCAAAATAGAAAAGTTGCAACAGTGCTTCTTGTCCAGGTAAAGGAACGAAAAAAGTCTGCCAAGTGGGTGTGGCACATAGCTTCCTCGTATCCACAACCCGATTGTATAGAAGATCCGATGCATAGTAGTTAATCTCTAAATATCTATCTCTAAGTACCTTCCACTACCCTCATAGGGGACCATCTACACGCCAATGTGCGCAAGTTATGGCTGTCACAAGGATTCCACGTTTGAGCAAGCGCACAAAATACCCTCAATTTGCCAGGATTTTCAGATGGGACCATCTCCACACAAACTCGTTTAATTCGTGAACATTTAATCGAAATTGGATGAAAATTGTAGAAGTTATGGTTGTGGCAAGGATTTCATGCGGACACACAGACAGACAGACAGGCACGGAACCAAAATTGTTCTGGAAGGAAATTTTGATTTTGGAGATGATTTTTTTTCCAACCTTGAAAAGTGAAAACAAAGCTTCCGCTACCTTGGTAGAGTCGGAAGCAATATCGTGCTACGACACTCCGATAAGACTACCAACCTCCTCCTTCCGCCTACAGTATGAAGTTACACATCAGAATTACATTTAAATCCCACTCTCTGAAAAATAGGAGTTGTTCAAATCAACACTGAGCTTTATAGATGTACTAAATTAGCTAATTTATTCACAGGCAGTAATGTGTAAAATGAATAAACTTAATAAAACCTCTTGAAATTGAGATCACTCTCGGTTAACTCGAGAAGTACACAATTAAAATGGAAAATTCAAGACATTTCGAAAGTAATCTTTGAGACAAATTGGGCAGTCTAGGATATCAGTCTAGGATAACTAGACGAACAATTGTAATTTCTAGACATTAAGTTACCTATGTAAAAGTTATTTTGAAAAACGCTGCAAATTATTACACAAAGGTTTATTATTTTTCTATGTAGATCACTCGTCTGCAAAGAAATTCAAACTGGTTTTTATTTGCAAAATCCATGTACATGACAATGCAAACGTCGAGATTAAACAACGAAAAAAAAAAACACAAAGCATCGAAACAGCAATAATTTAGGCTCTATGATACAGTTCACAAACAAACTCGACTACATGAAAATGGAGCAACCCAGACGAACTTATGGGCGTGAGGCGAATGTGATATCATAAAACTCATTAACACTGTACAACTCTGCCTCGATCAGAATATCCTTCAGGGCTCTCTTGAAAGCGGGGATGGGCAAACTCTGCAGCCTCTCCGGTAGCCGATTAAACAGACGAGAACACAGCTTTGCCATTGTCACCACCTGCACATTAATTTTTCGCTTCATTATCGAGTTTATTTAGATGAAATAAACGCTTCACACTCCATTCGAAGAAATAAAGAATTCCTTCATTTAGACAATTGATTACTAGTTGCTAAGGACGCAGAACTGAGTACCAGTCGAAGAAACTAACAACAATCGCATTTTGGTCAGCTAAAATTTGAACGGAAATTCACACTCGTGTTTCTGATTTATCCAAAGTCCGACCATTAGGTTTTCGTAGGGAGCGAACTTTTTCCTACAGGGCTCCGCGTGGTCTCTAAAAATTCTAAGAATGCAATACTATTTAAAATTGGTGGAACAACAATACCTTTACTTCGAGAGTTTTCGAGCTAGGGCACTTTTCAAAATTTCAACCCTTAATTTTCACCCCTAAGAAGTGACCTACATCAACCAAAATCTTCGGGGCACACCTAGACCCCAAATGGAGCCCACATACCAAATTTCATCAAAATTGGTCAATTCTAAGTCGGGAAAGTGCCGCGTACGGCGTACGGACGGCCAAATATTTAATCGATTTTTGGATTCTACGTACTTTGAAACGTAAACCAACAAATTTTGAGGGGGTGTTAAAAATTTTAGTTCTTGGTCGATTCCAAAAATTCATTATTGAATATAATAAACCAAAATTTGGCCGTACGTCCGCCGTACGCGGCACTTTCCCGACTTAGCATTGACCAATTTTGATGAAATTTGGTATGTAGGCTCCATCTGGGGTCTAGTTGTGCCTCGAAGATTTTGGTTGATGTAGGTCACTTCTAAGAATTGAAAAATTAAGGTTTGAAATTTTTAAAACGCCCTAACTCAAAAAATTTAGCTTTAAAGGTATTGTTTCTCCATCAATTTAAGATAGTATGGAATTTTTAAATTTTTTTGAGACCACGCGCAGCCCTGTAGGACAAACCGTTCGTTCCCTACGAGAATTTAATGGTTGGACTCACGATAAATCAGAAACACGAGTGTGAATTGCAAGTGAGGCTTAATCTCCGTTCAAATGTTGTCTGGTCGAAATGCGATCGATGTTTCTCTTCAAGTTGGTTGGTGGTGACAATGGCAAAGCAGTGTTCTTTGCAGACGAGTGATCTATAAAGAAAAATAATAAACCGTTGTGTAATAATTTGCTGCGTTTTTAATCTTTAGAAGCCTTTAGCACACTTGATGCCGAATTGACACTACAAACATGACGGCGACGTTGAAATTCGCTATGAGCATTATTTAAGTTTATGATTTGTTAATATCTGAATAACGAAGTTCAGCTACCTGCAGTGTAGGGAGAGGACTTATCTCCAAGATTTGAGAGCGACCATATTATTCACAGTTCCCTCGTAAATAAAGGAAAAATCAGAATTTTCCTCAATTTTTCGATATTGAAGTGTCAGTTTTTGAAAGTAGGATGAAATATTGTGAAGTAAACGAATTGGCACTTCAAGACAGTTCTTGAATATTACGTGAATTATATTTTCACACAACTTGTTGATATCACAAACACTACACAAGCAAGCAAGTTTTAAAGTCAAGCGAATAAACTTTTTCTGTACAAAACCTGTTGAATAAAATTACCAACGGGTATTGAACAGATAATGATATTATCGTTCATCGAGGGAATCAACCTATTTCATGAAATACAGCTCGAGCCCTGAGTCATTTTCCTCATTTCTTATTCGATAGGCAGTTTAGCGAGGTTCGTCCTCTACATCTCCCAACTGGGATCATCTGAAGCTTCAGCAGCAGCAGTGAGTCTGAAATGTGTTACTGATTTGCAACACCATTTTGATTCACCTTATAGGCACACCAATATGTATTATTTATCGTTTACACCGTATTTATTTGTTGTCAATTTGAGCGCCCAAATCTCACTCCTTTCATAACTTTGTGGACAATTCGGCTATAGCGTTCTTATGATACATCGAAAATCTAGGTGATGGACCCTTGAAGCATTTTCAATGCATCCATTGACACCACCTGGTGTCACAGGCACACAATATGATACGACAAATTGTTCACAGAGAGCTCAACTATTCGAATTGAACAGGTATTCCTCCAAAATTCAGACGAACCTCTTTAGAAAAGAAGAGGATGGTTTTCGTAAGAAAGTTTGGTTTTCTTCGTTCTAATTTTCTTCTTTCAGCGATTATTCAAAGAAAATGAAGCTCTTGCAGTGGACTTTTTTGAAAATTTTCCCCACTAAAACCTGTTCTGGAATCCTATAAGACTCCTATAAAAAATAGCGTATATGGAATTTCAGAGTTGAATTTCCAGTCAGGAATGAGGCAGCTCAGGATTTTTCAAGAATACAGCATTGCCTTGTAGAAGTCAGAGTTATCACTCATTGACATTGACAATGCACTCCTGAGATAACCCCAACTTCGCTATCTTAACGCTTCCTACGACTGATAGCTCCTACTTTCGCTGGTAAGAGTACAAAAAAATTTTATTCTGGTGCCACTCTTCGCTCCACTTGCCTGTTAAACGGAAAATACTCGATTTTCCTCACGCATTATTACAAGAAAGTAACCCTCTTGCTTTATAACCGCAGAGCCTTTACAAACTATACTTTACTTTAGTGGTCAAATTAGTAATTTTTACCTAGAAAAAATGCTGCAATATATTACACAAAGGTTTATTATTTTTATACATAGATTACTCGTCTGCAAAGAACACGGCTTTGCTATTGTCACCACCAACCAACATAAAGAAAAAAAAGTCTGCCAAGTGGGTGTGGCACATAGCTTCCTCGTATCCATAACCCGATTATATAGATGATCCGATGCATAGTAGTTAATCTCAAAACACCAATCTCTGAATACCTTTCACTATCCTCATAGGGGACCATCTACCACCTAATCCGCGTAATCCCTAAAAATGTCATCGAAATCGGGTAGAAAATGTGGATGTTATGGCCGTTAACAGGAATTCACGTCTGCGCATGCGCAATGGCTACTATCAGTCCGAAGGTGATGATTTTCATAGGGGACCGTCTACACACCAACCCGCACAATCCCTGAAAATTTCATAGAAATCGGACAATAACTTCGTATAGTTATGCGCGTTACAAGGAATTCATGACAGACACACAGATACGGAACCAAAATTGTTCAGAAAGGTCTAAAACGCAAAACGCGAGTGAACTTTTGATTTTGAGAACTTTTTTGTTCGTCGTTGAAAAGTGAAAACAAAGCTTCCGCTACCTTGGTAGACTCGGAAGCAACATCGATCGCATTTTGGTCAGCTAAAATTTGAACGGAGATTAGGCCTCTTTTGCGATTCACAGTCGTGTTTCTGATTTATCGTAAGTCCAACCCTCAAGTTCTCGTAGGCTCTGCGTGGTCTCTAAAACTGCAATACTATCTTAAATTGATGAAAAACGCTGCAAATTATTACACAACGGTTTATTATTTTTATATAGATCACTCGTCTGCAGAGCCACCAACCATCCAACATGAAGAAAAATATCGATCGCATTTCGGTCAGCTTTAATTTGAACGGAGATTAGGCCTGTTTTGCGATTCACACTCGTGTTTCTGATTTATCGTACGTTCAAACTTAAAAAATGTGGCCTTAAAAAATTCTAAAAATTCTATGAAATCTTAAATTGAAGGAAAAAACGCTGCAAATTATTACACAATGGTTTATTATTTTTATATAGATCACTCGTCTGCAAAGCCACCAACCATCAAACATGAAGAAAAACATTGATCGCATTTTGGTCGGCTAACACTTGAAAGGCAATTAGGCCACTTTTGCGATTCACACTCGTGTTTCTGATTTATCGTACATCCAAACTTTAAATTCTCGTAGTGAGCGAACGGTTTGACCTACGGAGCTCCGCGTGGTCTCAAAAAATTCTAAAAATTCTACAGAATCTTAAATTGAAGGAAAAACAATACCTTTATATCAAAATTTTTGAGTTAGGGCGTTTTCAAAATTTCAAAATTCATTTTGGAACCCTTAGAAGTGACCTACATCAACCAAAATCTTCGGGGCACAACTAGGCCCCAAATGGAGCCTACATACCAAATTTCATCAAAATCGGTCAATGCTAAGGGGCAAAAGTGCCGCGTACGGCGGACGGCGTACGGCGGACGGCGGACGGCGGACGGACGGCAAAATTTTTATTCGATTTTTGGATTCTACATACCTTGAAACGTAAACCATCAAATTTTGAGGGGGTGTTAAAATTTTTTTTTTCTTGGTCGATTCCAAAGGTTCATTATTGAAAATAATAAACCAAAATACCTTTATATCAAAATTTTTTGAGTTAGGGCGTTTTCAAAATTTCAAAATTGATTTTGGAACCCTTAGAAGTGACCTACATCAACCAAAATCTTCGGAGCACTACTAGACCCCGAATGGAGCCTACATACCAAATTTCATCAAATCGATCCATGGTAACTATGGAAAGTGCCGCGTACGGCGGACACATTTTTATTCGATTTTTGGATTCTACGTACCTTGAAACGTAAACCAACAAATTTTGAGGGGGGTTAACATTTTATTTTCTTGGTCGATTCCAAACGTTCATTATTGAAAATAATAAACCAAAACTTTAAAAACCTTCTTTTATTGAAAATTTAACGCTGATCTCGACTATATCATTTTATTAAGGATCCTCTCAGAAAAAAATTATAATTATTCCACTACTTGTGGGTCTTATTTGCCAGAAAACGCGTCAGTTGATGACATTTAAAGGCATTGTGGAATCTATATTTGACGTTTTGGATGTCTTAGAAAAGTGAATTTTGCATCTAACCAGAGCTCTCTAGGTAAATAATTTCGCTTATTAACTTATTTAAGAATTTTCAAGAACCCTGGTAATCCAACGGCGCTATCTAAGAGACTTGAAAGAGCGGGTTTCTATTAAAGTGAGAGAAAAGTACTGATTTGAGGCCCTAAAACAGTTGTCTTATAGGTATTCGTGAGCAGCACGAAATCCCCTAGACTTCGAAGTTGGGAGGGCACACTGAAGTTCGGGTTTATAAAACAGAAGGCAACTTGCGAGATTTTGTAAAATATTGTAAATCATAATTCATTTACTTACGTTGTCTGAACAACCAAACCGCTTGCAGGAAACATTCCCACACTTTTCGTTCGGTTTAGCAAAATTCTTATTTGAATAACCAAAATTCAAGATTCAGAGGGGGGGGGGGGGGTAAACTTTATAGATTTCTTTTAGAGTAAAAAGAGAATATTGATCACGAGAGAATAAATATTTAAGAATAGTTTTGTATCAACGATGACCATCGGTTTTGGGGGTCGTTGGGACGCTTCCTAACAGAAGTAAGAGTCCAAGAACTCCCTAGAATCAATGTTCTTCTAATGGTCGAACATTTTCCATTCGGAAATAATTGTTGACACGTGACGTGTTCCCCTTGTACCCCTGAAAAATCTATAAAGTGTGACCTCAGAAACTTGAATTACAGTTATTAAAGGCAGAAATCAGCATTTTTCCTGCTCTAACAATTTGAAAACTCGGCAGAAGGTTTGATTGTCAAACTTTGGTTCGGCTGCGTATCTACGAAAATTCTGTGTATCTACAAGAGCCTACCTCGAGTAGGATTCTATTCCGTAAGTTTCACCGCCGCTCTACCGCCAGTGATGGGAATGCATTTTAAAACCTGTTGATCTCGATTTAACAACTAACAGCCTCTTACCTCTTGAGTTCTAGTCTGAGAAATGTGTGTAATCTTTCGGGGATACAGTCTCGCACTTTCGAGGTCTCAAAGAGATGAAGTCTCGCGAGGTTATAGTCTCAATAGATTGTAGTATAACGGGATAGTAATCTTCCAGGGTTTTAGTCTCGCACTTTCGAGGTCTCAAAGAGATGAAGTCTCGCGAGGTTATAGTCTCACTAGATTGCAGTATAACGGGATAGTAATCTTCCAGGGTTTTAGTCTCGCACTTTCGAGGTCTCAAAGAGATGTAGTCTCGCGAGGTTATAGTCTCAATAGATTGTAGTATAACGGGATAGTAATCTTCCAGGGTTTTAGTCTCGCACTTTCGAGGTCTCAAAGAGATGTAGTCTCGCGAGGCTATAGTCTCAATAGATTGTAGTATAACGGGATAGTAATCTTCCAGGGTTTTAGTCTCGCACTTTCGAGGTCTCAAAGAGATGAAGTCTCGCGAGGTTATAGTCTCACTAGATTGAAGTATAACGGGAGAGTAATCTTCCAGGGTTTTAGTCTCGCACTTTCGAGGTCTCAAAGAGATGTAGTCTCGCGAGGCTATAGTCTCACTAGATTGAAGTATAACGGGATAGTAATCTCCCAGGGTTTTAGTCTCGCACTATCGAGGTCTCAAAGAGATGAAGTCTCGCGAGGTTATAGTCTCACTAGATTGAAGTATAACGGGATAGTAATCTTCCAGGGTTTTAGTCTCGCACTTTCGAGGTCTCAAAGAGATGAAGTCTCGCGAGGTTATAGTCTCACTAGATTGAAGTATAACGGGATAGTAATCTTCCAGGGTTTTAGTCTCGCACTTTCGAGGTCTCAAAGAGATGAAGTCTCGCGAGGTTATAGTCTCACTAGATTGCAGTATAACGGGATAGTAATCTTCCAGGGTTTTAGTCTCGCACTTTCGAGGTCTCAAAGAGATGTAGTCTCGCGAGGTTATAGTCTCAATAGATTGTAGTATAACGGGATAGTAATCTTCCAGGGTTTTAGTCTCGCACTTTCGAGGTCTCAAAGAGATGAAGTCTCGCGAGGTTATAGTCTCACTAGATTGAAGTATAACGGGATAGTAATCTTCCAGGGTTTTAGTCTCGCACTTTCGAGGTCTCAAAGAGATGTAGACTCGCGAGGTTATAGTCTCACTAGATTGAAGTATAACGGGATAGTAATCTTCCAGGGTTTTAGTCTCGCACTTTCGAGGTCTCAAAGAGATTTAGTCTCGCGAGGTTATAGTCTCACTAGATTGAAGTATAACGGGATAGTAATCTTCAGGGTTTTAGTCCCGCACTTTCGAGGTCTCAAAGAGATGTACTCTCGCGAGGTTATAGTCTCACTAGATTGAAGTATAACGGGATAGTAATCTTCCAGGGTTTTAGTCTCCCACTTTTGAGGTCTCAAAGAGATGTAGTCTCGCGAGGTTTTAGTCTCACTATGTTGCAGTATAACGGGATAGTAATCTTCCTGGGTTTTAGTCTATAAACTCACACATAAAAGTCTCGTTCCACGACCTGATGGGATCCATTTTGGTTTATTGTTTTCAAGTTTTAGCAACGTGAGTATAGATGTCAACAAAGGACACATGTTGTGATCGATAAATTTTCGTTTGGTATGGACAGAGACCTTGTTTTAGGCCTCAGTCAGGATCAGGAACAGAGTTAATTTGTTTTATGAGCGCCTTTCACAGTACCGTGTATTGTGAAATAATGTACGCACTTCCTTGAACGACCTCCTCTATCTGGGGAATATCAAAATTAAAACCATCCAATAAGCTTTATAAAAAGGGTGATTTAAAAATAAGATTCCTTGATTAAAAATCAATTTTCTCAATGGTTTAGACAAATAAATTTAACAAAATTAAAGTGTGTTTAGTAGCATTTTATCATTTTTCAACATGATTAACTATTCCAACTCTTTTCAGTTCTGACTTGGACAAATTTTATAAGATAGTTTCGCACGTCGGAGGGGTGATAATAACCTTAATGGATAGATAAATAAGACTGTAATCGAACTTCCGTTCAAAATTTGTGACATTATTTATCTGAGCAGAGAAAAAGTAAAAGTTTGACCTGCGCCACTCTTTGGAACATTTAAAACCAGTAGATAACTGTCAGGTAGTTACTCAGCATTGATTGATCAATTTAAACTTTAATAAGATAAAACGACGATTAACTTATAACCTACATCACAGGTGAGCATGACTGGAACTAACTAATTCTACTTTTTTTGTGAGTATTCGAGGCACGTACTAGTTGTGGCACCAAGTAAGTACTTATCATGCGGTTTGAAAGTGGTAGGTAATCTTCTTGTTAGTAGAGGCTCAAGAGAGGGTGGAAAGTGGCGTTGATGCGCGCTTTGGGGGTCCGATGATAGTCTTGTAGTGAGCTAGATCACACTTGAGGAGCGTGGGAAACCTCTTCGCGGTCGTATTTGTGCTTCTCAGTTGGGAAAACTAGTTGGAAACTGAACATTGACAGTGTAATATCGATTATCTATGCGAATAGTTTCTAAGTGGGGTGGGAACATAACTTTTCATGATTGGGATAGTCCTGTTGTTCTGCTTCCATTACCAAAATTCAGAGATTCCATCCAGAGATTCCTTGGGATTATTCTAAATCTGCAGCAAGTAGCATAGTAGTTGTATCTTTCCTTGATAAAACGTATAATATAAATGCCTCATCAGTTTAAAAAAAATGTATTATCGGCATTAGATCATAATTATCAGTTTCAAATGTGTGAACAGCGACGTAAAAAAAATTTTCCGAGTTGAGGAATTAAAAATTTAGGAAAGTTAAGGCATTTTTAACTTCTTCTTTTTCTTGTAAACTACACCGGATAACCTACAAGTGATTCATAGTTGAAACAAAAAAACTGTAATAGTAATTGAAATTTCATTGACATTGGTATCTACTATGGCTGCATCATGGATAACAGTGGACTTTAGAATATTGTTCAGATTTGGGTCTGTTTTAAATTATGCTTCTCGAAAGACCCGTCATAACCGTAATAAAATAATGTATAACTATTTCAGAATCGAGTAGGAGTGGATAATTAATAAAGTTATAGGGCAGAGTAGTGGAGTATAACTACGTAACGGTATTCATCATTAGTTCATCTACATTTTGCTTCCGATTCTGTCTGTCTTGCAGTCTGTCATGAATATCCTTGTAACGGGCATAACTATACGAAGTTAAAGTCCGATGTCGATGAAATTTTCAGGGATTGTGCAGGTTGGCGTGGAGATGGTCCCCTATGAGTGTAGTGCAAGATACTTAGAGATTGATGTTTTAAGATTAGCTACTATGCATCGGATCATCTATACAATCGGGGATATAGGAGATCATCCAGGAGGATCAGGAGGATCATCTATACAGTCGGGGGGATACGAGGAGGCTATGGTTTTGTTTGGCTGATTTTGTTTAGTCGAAATTTACAGATTTGATGAAATATTAAATAATAATATAGGTACATCGTTAAACTTAATAAATGTTTCGTTCAGGTTGAAGTGCGTTCCATGTCAGTGGAAAGTAGCAGAAGTAATGATTGTAAAACCAGGCAAACCAGCTCATGACCAAAAGTTTTATCGTCACATTTCCCTTTTTCCAATAATTTCTAAGGTATTTGGAAAGCTGCTACTGAAAACTTGTCTTATTAAGAAGAAATCCCATCCCTAACCACCAGTTTAGGAAACTGCATTATACAATTGACCTATTACATAGAATCACGAGTTTGATTGAAAACTCTTTGAAGCAAAAAAGATCCGCAGTTGGGGTTCTGGGAAGCGTTTGTCAGAGTCTGGCACTGGGGATTTTTGGCAGAGATACAAAGATACCTTCCTGCCCAGTTCTACCAAGTGTCAATGTACCTGTCAGATAGACACTTCAGAGTTAAGCATGAAGACGAATTGCATTGGCTTGCAAAAGAATCAAGCTGGAGTGCCTCAGGGAAGTGTGTTGAACTCTGGGGAGCTCTGCCAGGTCTGCCATCAGCTGGTCTCTTTCAGGCGCCCATTTGGTGTGGAGCGCATCATCCTCATCTTTGTTCTGGCACTGTAGACATGTTGAGGCAGATACCTTCCCAATTCAATGCAGATAGGCATGAAAAAGTCCATGTCCTGTAAAGAACTTCGTAAGGAAGAAGTTCACGTCTCCATGTTTCCTTTCAATTCACGTCTGAATGTTTGGCACCAGCCGTGCAGTCCACCTTCCTCTATGTTCTCCCGTCCATCTATCTTGCCAGCTTGCCATTGTGCGCTCCCTTTCTTCCTTTGCTATGCAGGCCCTGTTTCCTTCATCCCTTCTCTCGAAGATTCTTTTCCTCTCTGAAGCCATCAGCTAAATGGGTATGACACTCGTGAGGAAAAAGATGGCAGAAATGTTATGGTGGATAAGGGTGAGGGGGGAGGGTAGACCACTATTTCTTGTCTAAAGTACATCGAGTGAAATAGTTTTATCGCTTACCAACTATTTTAAATTGACCTAATGCTCATCCAATCTCCTGGAATGCATGCATTACTAAACAATATGTTTCATTTTATTATTATTATTATTTTTTTCGTTTTTTCACTTTTCGGAAGAGTAAATTTAAACATAATGTGTGCACATAGAGGGGGGCTCTTTATGATAGTGTCGAACTCTTAACGTCTGTATGACTTGAAAATGATTAGAACTTTAATGAAATGAGTTGATGTTTAAAGATTGCTGAAATACTCGAAGGACCACTGGAATACCAGAATGTTGTAGGTATAGGAATATTGAATAACGCTGTGAAAACGATGATGATTTGATTATTAAATTTATTTAATAAGATTTATTAAACAAATTATATTGCTCCTGAAATGTTGAATTTATAGCAGACCATGCAGAGGCCACTGTTCCTATTTACCTCCCAAAGAGCTAGGATTAAATTTATTTATGATTTGTGTATGATTTCGTTGTTGCATAAATGTTCCTTATTCGTTGCTATTCGTGGAGAATCCTAAAGAGTTTGAGGTAGGTAGTAGAGCCTCCAGAAGAGATGAAATGCAAGGTATAAGAAGTAGGTAGAAGTGGCTTACCAGGTTCCTGGTTAACTTTTAGAGTCCGCCGAACGAGATCTCGGGAACGATTCCTCCGTGGATTGTCGCTATACGTTTCTGGTTCCTCCCAGAGTTGAGGCAGATCAGGAACGGGCGAAAGATGGCGATAGAGTGATGTCGGCGATGTGTGAAAACTGGTGCAAAATCACACACGTGGAAATTTCACTTTTCCCCCACACACAGCACTAATAAATTTATCTGAAATAAAACTGGGTATAACAAAATTGTTGTAATTATTTGTATTAATCTGCCAGAAATTGTGGCGAAAACACGTCGTGCAAACATGCAACTAGTTAGAATGCGGTTCAACAGGTTGGCAACGCCGTTGTCACCAACCGCAAATCAGCTGAGGAATGAGTAGTGGGACGGACGGATTGTTTACTGTTGTAAATGAGTATGGGAATTTATGGAAAACTATGGAAAATGTGAAAGTGAGTGTAAGATGAATCGGTGATGAAGTGAGGAAACTATTGAAGGATGGAGTTGCGAATTCACAGGTAAAAGATTTCATTCTTGTACATAATGCATCTAAAGCTCAAGTAGAAGTTTCATTGACGTTCGGCAATATTGCTCTGTAACGACTACTACAATGTGCGTATTTACGAGATACATAAATACATCAATATTCCAAACATCGATGTATCAGCACAGGTAGGTATAGACTACATTTGTCAAAAACGAGGGTTATGTGTGTCCTTACCGTATTCTTGAGATATCTAATTAATTCCAAAATAAACCTTCATCATGTTCTTCAGGGACGAATGGTTGGTTCTACAGAGTCCGGGGTGGTGTCATTCGTTTCTAAAAATTGCCATCATAAATTTCATCCCCCATTTTGGCGGGATGGGGTGATCTCACCACTCAGCTAATTGGACCAGCAAGCTCAATCAACGTAACATGTCTGGACAAATCCGTATTCCGAAGTCACCTCCTTCAGGTAACCGGTTGTTGTCCTCTCAACTTCTGCTTAAAAAGGATATTACTGCCTTCGACTCCTGGGTTGGCGAGCTGCCAGTTGTGTTGCGATAACAGACAGATGTGGGTTGGATGGAACATGTACCAGACAATGTGTCCGGCTATTCAGTGTACAACTTCCTCCATAGGTTGAGGAGAATATATTATGTTCTCTTGGCGTCACCTAACTCCAACAAGTGAATTTTTCAGGCTCAACCAATTGTTGAGTTACTTGCAATCCAGGGAAGGCTGCGGCACCTTCATCTATTTTTCGTCAACAACTATATATATATTATAATGCCTACGTTTTAGTGAGAATGTTTTTCTCGCTAGATATCGCCACTTTCCTCGTGACAATTCTTCAAAAATATGCAACACGCATAACTTCTATAGTTGCCATCCGAATCCAGGGATTGTGCGATTGGTAGTCCAATCCAATTGGTAGTCCAATTGCCTTTGGTAGTCAAAGGCAATTGCAATTGGTAGTCCAATTGCCTCCTTCAATTTTCAACGTCATAAGATCGTTGTAATTCTGGGGAACGTAACCTTTTGCGGTCGTGTGGCATGTGTGACATGCAGCCAGCCATTGTCAGCCTGGACGTCATCTATTGACTAGGTCGAATGGCTAGTGCGTATGGCATGTGTGACAAGCACTTGTTGTCAGCTCGATTTAGACGTATGGCATGTGTGGCATGCAACCGCCTTTACCCTCAATTACTTATTCCTAAGAACTTCTAAGTACATTCAGAGCAGTTTTCACCCATCTGAGATACTTAGGCAACAAAATGCTTCAATAATTCGGGCTGCAAAACTTTTTCCGCTCCCTCCAAATGAATGAATTGCCTAATGGGAATCTCATTGCTGCTGAGAATGTTGCAGTTGTGATCATAATTGTTCGTTTTTCAACTCTTCTATTCAATCAGTCAATCAAATATTGCGAGAACCTTTGTATTTGTCGCTTATTTCATCTAAATATTTATTTTCACGAGTTTCCTACATGCTGATGAAGTTCAGTTAATTTATTTTATTTCAAACCCGCCGGTCTTGGGAAATTTTTCGTTTTCAAATAGTTTTTACAAGAAACTAACAGTGCCTATTTACTACTTTTAATGCTGTTCAACTCATTTGACATAGTTCATAATAACGGTTTGACGGATAAATACCCCACAGTACTCTTGTCTTATCAAATGGAAAATGCTGGTACTGACCGTGGTGTACTCGTCGCGTTCTAAATAATTTTCTACCTAAGCCATTGAATTGAGGCAGTTGACATTTTTGCAGCGTGCATATAAGGTAAGAATGCACAATTTGATCAAAATATGAAAGAATTCCGCCGATCAGAACCCATGAAAATGGTCCATTAAAAAACTAGTAAAAGCGAGCGTCATCAAAATTACAAATCAGTCGGGGAAATTTGGAAAATTTGACTCAATTTGGAACACTGACAATATTTGTAAAATTGTTCGGAAATTCCGATATCGATGTAAATACCATAACATCCAGGCTAATCATCGCAGAATAAGCTTCGTCCTAGGTAGCAAATGGCGGCTTGCCATACGACCGCAACTCATGACAGACTTGCCAGACGTGCGCTAGACTTGCGTCCTCAAAAGGTTTTTTTTTTAAGTTTTTATTGCACCTAGTAAACTCATTAACAATATAAATCTGAATTATATTACTACAATACATTTTTCAGGACCTAAGATACATAACTTTGTCCCGTGTGTCTCGAAACTATCACATTCGCTTCCTGCACAAGTTTATGCGGTTTTTGACCGACTTCAACGCGCCGAAGGCGCACGAAAGAGGAGGTACTCAATTCGGGTTGTCGTGGGACGACGATTTTTTTTTTTTTTTTTGTATGTCTGAACACCTTGCATTTCTTTATTCTGGTACCAATCTGCCTGATTCTTCTTGAAATGTATTCTACCAGTATCCGTGGTGGTCCCATTTCAAACAGATTTCATTTTGCTTTGTTAAAAGTATCGAAAATTTGTGAAAGAATCTGAAAAACGTGGTTCCCGTTTTCGGGAATATTGGTCCGCATTCACTTTTCTTGCCCTTTGACTTCCGACTGAGTCCATGGAGGATCATTTGTGTATAGTCAAATTAAAGGTCTGATTGTAAGCTTTATATTCGCTTAAGACGTCGAGTTAGATCTTGCACATCTAGGAGCTTTACAGCTTCCTCATTCACATGATATTTCAGGCTGGCAAGATGAGCCGTTGCTCTCTTTTTAATCACTTCATCCAAGTTGGCGGTGAAGAGCATCATTTCGGAAGTACCACGGCGCATTGGTGATACATCGTAGTACGGAGTCCTGGAAACGTTGGATAATCTGTCAATTGGTTGGAGCTGTGCAGCCCCAAAACTGCACTCCATACATCCAAACTAGCTTGAGTACTTGATTGTTCAGAAGCAGCTTGTCACCGACGGTTATGCTGGAACGTCGGCCGATCAGCCAGTACATCTTTCTAAATTTCAATGCGAGCTCAGTCCTCTTCTTTTTGACATCTTCCTTCCACCTGAGCTTGGCATCTAACGTCATGCCCAGGTGCTTGGCTTCATTCGCGTAGGGAATTGCCACGTTGTTGAGGAAAGTAGGGATGTAGTTGATTTTCCGGTTGGTAAAATCAACGTGCACGGTCTTGGCCTCATTCAATCTGATCCTCCATTTCGAAGTCCATTGGCTGATTTTGGAGTTGGATTTATTGAGTTTTGATATAGTAGTCTCGTTTTGATATGTAGCAGTCTCGTCTGCGAATGTTGCTGGGGTATTTGATCAACTTGTGGTAAGTCGCTGGTGTACAAAAGGTACAGGAGTGGGCCCAGCGCACTTCCTTGAGGCACACCAGCATTTATTTTCATTGGCGCTGAGTACGCATCGTCCTGTTTGATACGAAAGTATCGGTCTGATATGTAAGATTCGAGCAAAAGGAGGTTTTGATAATCTGTGCATCAGTTCTTCCATACGATCGATTTAAGGATACGGGAAAGCGATGAGATTTTTTAAAAGGATTTAAGGTGATTGAAGTTCACCGCTCAGTGGCAAGAAGTAAACGATTTTTTACCTATCTTTACCACTACCACGAATAAAATCACTCGCGATGAGATTGTGGAAAACCATTTAAATGAAAACGGAGTTGAGTAGAACGTTGTCTTTTTCCACGAAAATAATGAGTTACAAGTTAAATCGATTTCGACGGTTAGGTCATCATCAGTAACTAACAATAACTTGTTAACAAACAATAATAGTTATTGTTTGTTACTGATGATGACCTAACCGTCGAAATCGATTTAACTTGTAACTCATTATTTTCGTGGAAATAGACAACGTTCTACTCAACTTTTTATTTACCACTACCAATTGTCTACCTTGCTCGAGGATAAAAATCGTTTCTCATCCTCATCTTTCCGTCACGTCTCTATCAGTAATAATCATGTCGACCAGTGAGTGAGCCTTTTTTAGACCATTATGAGGTACTGAGAGGAAGTCAGATGGGCTACAAAACTTCTCTCCCAGTCTTGACCGACTTCAAAACACCCAAAAACCCGATGGAGGGGGGATCTCAATTTGGTGTGCAATGGGACGAATATTTTTTTTTGTACGTTTGAACCTTGCATTTCTTCATTCTGTTTAGGCTGTAGGTGTTCTACCTATCCATGGTGGTCCCGTTTCAAACAGATTCAATTTTGATGATTTGAAAGTTGAGAAAATGAGTCAAAACTGTTAATAAACGTGGTCTCCGATTTCGGAAAGAATAGTCCGTATTCACATTACTTTCGTTAACTTTTAACTGAGTTGTTGACGGACTATTTTGTGTATATTCTAATTCAAAGTCTGATTGTAAGCGTTATTAAATAAAACGAGATACTACCTATATTAGGCGGGACATCGGGAAGAATGGTCCCTGTTCACATAACTTTCGACTGAGTCATTGACGGGCCATTTGTGTCTATTCAAATAAATAATCTGAGTTTAGGCTTTAAAATGAGATCGTTTCTTAAGAACCAATACAGTTGAGTTATGCACGTTGTTCGATTTGTATTTACACTCTGGATCTAATGGTAAGCTTAATTCTAGCGGCAGGTAGCGCGTTTATCACAAATGATCGAATACCACCGATATCCCAAACCTTAAGAAACATCACCACCTTTCTAGTTTCTGATGAAAGTGACCAGAGTGTGGCTAAAATGAGATGAGCTGTGTTGGTTCTTAACCGACGAAATGCTATAAGTATGAGCAGGGTTTCGTTATTACTAGAACGTAACCGCCTCATTTGTTTTAAATGTACCTAAATGCCCCTTTAAGGTGCTTCTAGTAAGTACTTAGTTTTTTTCGCCACGCAGGTGAGAAAATCTTCAAGCTCCATAGGTGGAGTTGGATCTTGTAAAATACCTGGAAGGGTCTGCGTCTTCAAAAACCAACTTCCACGTTGGAACTCAGCCCGGAACCGTTCAACACATTAACTTGGGATGGGTCTTGGGGTGTTTGATCAGTTCTGGGTGAAGAGGCGGACCAGATGCTCCCTCCTCTCTCTTTCTCGGTCTAGGAGTATCTTCCTAGTCAGAATGCTCTCTGTGTACTCTGCCACAGAACTCCAGCCCCTTTCACCATCCAGCATCCTGCTGACAACATCCTCTGGTGTTGAACTCTGGGGAGCTAACCCCCAGCTCTGCCATCAGCTGGCTTCTTTCAGGCGCCCATTTGGTGCATTTTAGAACGGTGTGGAGCACATCATCTTTGTTCTGGCAGTGTAAACATTGGTATTGTGGCAGATACCTTTCCCGTTTTATACAGATAGGCATGAAAAATTCCATGTCCTGTAAAGAACTGCGTAAGGAAGAAGTTCACGTCTCCATGTTCCGTTTCCGTCCACGTCTGAATGTTTGGCACCAGCCGTGCAGTCCACCTTCCTCTATGTTCTCCCGTCCATCTATCTTGCCAGTTTGCCATTGTGCGCTCCCTTTCTTCCTTGGCTATGCAGACCCTGTCTCCTTCATCCCTTCTGTCAACGATTCTTTTCCTCTCTGAAGCCATTATAACTATAAGTACTTATAGTAGAAAAATGCAATCGGGGTCAAAATTGTCAAGATTCAGATGACTTAGAAGAGATGAGTAGAGAAAAAAGTCCATTCATGCAATAAGAGGTCATGAGCGAATTTTCAAATAAATCTTTAAACGTATGTTTAAGAAAATCGAAATATTTGCTATGTGGGAGAATAGTCAGTCTTTTTTGTGTGGCTCATTAATTATACAACCAACCTCTTGGTTAAGAATTAAAAACCCTCAAAAAACTCTCCTCGTCACCCCAAACTCATCGCGTCCCCCCCATTAAATTGTTATTTTTTTTCGATTTTCAGTACAACATACCAAAGTACTGTACGCACAGGGTATGTTTAGAAGATGTAAGGAGGCCACAGTTATGCTCTTCTCGTCACCCCGAACTCTTAGGGTACCCACTCGGCTATTGCATTTTTGGTTACGACGAATATCTGCGGGTTTTGATTATTCATATAAATTGTTTATATTATTATTTACAATGTTTCGACAATTTTTAATTTCTGAAATTATTCGTATGTCAGAAATTTTGTGCTGAATCGGAATAACCTTATATTACTATGATTAATATGGTAATATCTACAAAAACCCTAACAACACGTTTTTGTTTATACAATTTGGAACCCTTAGGGTAGTCCGAAATTCCTGGCTAACGAACTCGTATTTTTTTTTGTTATTACGAAAATGTTGGCGAAAAATTGAAATTATTACGAAACAATTACCTACCCAAGTTGTTGTCCGAAATGGGACATAAGTATAAATAGTTATTACGATTTTTGGAAAAACTTCAGGAATCGTTCTAAAATGGATTTCAGTTGAAAAAAATTTCAAAGAGGTCCATGCCGAAAATTTTTAGTCCATTGCAACATCTTCATTTTCTTAGAAAATTCGCTAGAACACGATTATTTTGCTTCCAAGTCAACAAAGTTAGCGGAAGCATTGTTTTCACTTTTCAAGGTTGAAAAAAAGAAAAAAAATCCTTTCCGGAATCAAAATTTCCACTCGCGTTTACGTTTTAGCCCTCCCTGAACAATTTTGGTTCCGAGGCTATGTGCCACACCTACTTGGCAGACGTTTGATTGTTTCTTCGAGTGTTTGATTACATGATTTGATTAAGTGGCTCAGCCAAGTGTGGGCAGAATAACTCACACGAACTTATTGCTCAAGCGCGTAAATTTCGGATTCCGTGCCAAATACTCCATGAGAGTAGTTCATCAAATTATTGCTTTATCTCGGAAAACTCGTATTTCAGCGGCAACGCGACTTCATCTGTCGCGGGACTTGTGACCACCTCGCGCGGGACAGACTGCGTTCCCTTGGGGTGCCTGATGTGGCCGACAGGTGCGTTCCATTGTCGGGGAATGTTGTCATTAGAGGGTTGCCAAAGATCGGGCGATACGTCCGATCCACCAGCTTCTCGTTGAAGGACTGCGGCTTCGTGTGCATATTGCGTTAGCCAGGATGATCGTATTCAGAAAATAATTGTATTCATACAAATATGTATTGAAGTTACTTAGTCGGTGTTTATACATCCTAAAAACGCTGCCTGACAAAGGTTTATTATTCTTGTGTATTCATCACTCGCCTGCAAAAACATGTATTTACCATAGGCACTACCTACCAACCATATTTTCGCAACCCCACTTTTCAATGTTCTCCAATATCAAAATTTCCACTCGCGATTTACATTTCAGACCTTCCTGGACAATTTTGGTTTCGCGTCTGTCTGTCACGAAATCCCTGTAAAGCACTTAACCATAAGACGTTATTGTCCGGTTGCGATGACATTTTCAGGGATTGTGCGTGTTGGCTTGTAGATGGTCCCCTATGAAAATCATTGCCCTTGGACTGACAGTTGCTGCTGCGCATGCGCAAACGCGAATTTCCTTGTAACAGCCATAACTTCCATATTTTCCATCCGATTTCTGTGAAGTTTCCAGAGATTGTGCGGGTTGTCGTGTAGATGGTCCCCTATGAGGGCAGCGCAAGGTACATGCAAGAAGTAGTGTTTAGCCTTACGTTTTTAATTTCCCTATATTTGAATTTAAATAGGTACTTCTTACTTTAAAGTAGGTTGAGGTGTGTGAGAGGAGCTTGGCTAGCGGTACCAGGAAATTCCTGCCTCCTTGGTACCTGGCACCATGCTCATGCCAGCCCTTCAAGTTAGGAAGTTTACAACATTTACTGGAAGGAGAATTTGAGCGGAGTAAATTCTGCTTGGTG
This sequence comes from Apolygus lucorum, assembly GCA_009739505.2. Lineage (NCBI taxonomy): Eukaryota > Metazoa > Arthropoda > Insecta > Hemiptera > Miridae > Apolygus > Apolygus lucorum. The sequence continues at coordinate 52,719,013 of CM019167.2, read as the reverse complement.
CCAACATTTTTTAAAATTTAGAAGTGAGGAATTTATTTTTTAATCTAATTTAAGTGTTGCGGAAGGGGGAGGGAAAATAGAGTCCAAAAAACGCTGCAAATTATTACACAATGGTTTATTATTTTTCTATATAGATCACTCGTCTACAAAATCACCAACCATCCAATATGAAAAAAAAAAATCAAAATCACCAACCATCGATCGCATTTCGGTCAGCTCTAATTTGAATGGAGTTTAGGCCTCTTTTGCGATTCACACTCGTGTTTTGATTTATATATATATATATTTCAATATAAACCCGTAAATTTTCGTAGGGAGCGAACGGTTTGTCCTACAGAGCTCCGCGTGGTCTCAAAAAATTCTGAAAATTGTATAGAATCTTAAATTGAAGGAAAAACAATACCTTTATATCGAAATTTTTTGAGTTAGGGCGTTTTCAAAATTTCAAAATTGATTTTGGAACCCTTAGAAGTGGCCTACATCAACCAAAAGCTTCGGGGCACAACTAGACCCCAAATGGAGCCTACATACCAAATTTCATCAAAATCGGTCAATGCTAAGTGGCAAAAGTGCCGCGTACGGCGGACGGCGGACGGACGGCCAAATTTTTATTCGATTTTTGGATTCTACGTACCTTGAAACGTGAACCATCAAATTTTGAGGGGGTGTTGAAATTTTCTTTTTCTTGGTCGATTCCAAAGGTTCATTATTGAAAATAATAAACCAACATAATTTTTACTTCTAAATTTGGAAAAATAACGATGAAATCGAAGAAAGGACCTCACCACGTGATTCAGCGTCAAAAATAATGAGAAAACATGTGCCACACTTGGGATTAAAACATATTGTTTAGTAATGCATGCATTCCAGGGGACGTCCCATTGGATAAGCATTAGATCAGTTTAACCAGTTGTTAAGTGATAAAACTGTTTCACTCGATGTAATTTATTTATTACTTTAGGCAAGAAATACTGACCCCCCCCCCCCCACCATTATCCACCTTAACATTTCTAGCGGCATGGGAGCCTCGAATCTGAAGAGCATTTTAAAATCCATGATCTACGACACCCAACATGCGAATTCGAGTTCACCCCCCCTCCTCCTCCTCCAATGGTGCCGGTCTGGCACCAAAGCGGAAATACGTCGTAACATTGAACTTTCATCTGTTAGTTTTGGTAGGCAGTCCGTCAAATTCACATCCGTATTCAAGGTGAAACACACACACAAAAAAAAAAAAAAACACGAAATAAGCGGTTTATGGCATCATGGCACCATGTCCTGGCACCATGGTGGCACCAATATTAGTTCCATGGTGGTACAGAGAATAATTCATGAAAATCCGGAGGTATAATGAGAATGTTGCCTCAATTTCAAAGCTTGGGGACAGTTAATAAGCAGTAAAGGAACCGAAATATTGAAAAATCGGATATTTTGTGAATATTATCCCCCCACTCACCCCCTCCCCTTGCGAATTTTGGTACTCTGGTAAAATCATGTACAACTCGGAAGTTATTTGAGTCAAACAAAAAAAGAAACACGCAAATCGGTTGGAAATTGAGGCCTGGGCAGTGTTTACAAGATTATACCCGCAAACGCACGTTTTTTAAGCATTAACCCCCCCTTTCCCCCCTTAAAAAGCAAAATTCCAAATTCCGGCGCCGTAGTGCACAACTAGATAGTATTCCGCGTCAAACGAAAAAAGAACCACGAAAATCGGTTGAGAACTAAGGGCTGTGCAGACGACACAAGATTTTGTCACACACACACACACACATACACACACACAGACATACACCTATGGTTTTTTTCGCGGATTTGGATTCAGATTGGTCTAAAACGGATTACTGTGTGGTTATTTTTTTTTTCTGTTGAGTGTTGTCCTCCTTCACCCCAGATCGATCGCATAAGGACGCCCAAGTCTTACTGTGGGACGTCCTAAAAAATGCACTTTTGCGCACCCTGGTCACTTTGCACGCGAAAAGTATTAGTTGCGCGCAATGAAAAATATCATGTAGGGTATGAATTTCTCATGAAATTTGACGTAGAATCTGAATCTGCAATAAAAAATGGGGGTTCTTATTTTAAAAAACAAAGTTAGTGTCAATTGCGCGCACTGGCGAAAAAAATGAAAAATGGCGTTGGGCCCATTTTTTACGCAATTAATTGCGGAAATACCGGAGGGTGTACCATGACTTCTGGGACACCCTGTACACAAGTTCCCCCACTAAGGGTCTGGGGAATTTCCCAGGGGCCCTGGAAAAACCAGGAGGATGACCCCTGGTTTGTTGTGGCTGTGGTTGGATGACCTAGGGCTTTGCTTTATTTATGTAATTATGATGTAAACAAATAGTGGTACCCCACAGTACATATTGATCGATGTTTTGAGATTAGCTGCTTTGCATCGGATCATCTACGAGGAAGCTATGTGCCACAACCACTTGGTAGAGGTTTTTGAATGAAATTTCCAGGGGAAGAGAAAATCATGGTACGTGCATTTTCGTGGCTTCTTATCGTCTTTCAAAGTACCTTCCGATTCGCCTGTGGACGTGAGGGGTTACGATGGCATGACAGACATAATTAGATTGATATCAGCGCACGTGTGAGAGTGCAGGCTTGTAGGTATATGAATATACATGCGAGAGTGTGTGGGAAACCGCAGGAAATGGATGCAGTTGTCGGGTCGGGAAGGCCAGAAATGCGCCGGCGACCTTGACACGCGCTGCTGCTTCTGACCGGCCGCTCGCTCATTCGCCTCGAGTGCATTTAGCGCTGCCTCCTCCTCCCCCTCCGCCTCAACATGCGACCCGTCGGAATCGCCTGACAGTTCACCCCAATTTCGCCGGGGTGGACAGCTCACTGAGAGCGGGAACCCGCGATCCCAACAGAAGACGAGAGCTCTTCAGAACGGTTTCATTGAGTTTTCTAGGAAAATGAAGCTATTGCAATGGACTCAAAATGCATGAACTTCTATGAAATTTGTTTTTGGTTTATTATTTTCAATAATGAACCTTTGGAATCGACCAAGGAAAACAAATTTCAACCCCCCTCAAAATTTGTTGGTTCACGTTTCAAAGTACCTAAGTAGAATCCAAAAAGCAGCAAATTATTACACAATGGTTTATTATTTTTCTATACAGGGTGTCACCCTTTCGGGCGCACCACCGGGCAGGGTTCGATTCTACTACTAATTTGCAACAAAAAATGTCTCATAGCAATTTTTTCTTAGAGGCTTCGTTTTCAAGTTATTTCACTTTTAAGATTTTTTTCGTGTTTTCGACCTTACATCACTAAAATGGCTGTAACTCCCTTAATTGATGAAGTAAATTGAAATTTGATTATATCATTGGAAAGAGCGTCAAATTTCCTATCTCCCTGATGGGGTTTTAGAAAATTTCAAATGAAACGAACGGCTGTAAAATAAGTCACAAGTAGAAAATTGGTAAAGTTTCAAAATTTTTTACTTTTTTCAAAGTTTGATTCTCGAAACGTCGTGAACGGAAATTTTTATGCTGTAAGCCTAAAAGTTGCATGTGAATCCCAGCTTTCTAACGGTGTAGTCATTTTTTTTAAAACACCACTTATTCAGTTAGAAAACGACGTTTATAGGGCCAAAAACGTTCATTTTCGGGTGTAAATTGGTGTTTTTCACCAGAAATGCTTTCCAACTTAATGAATCATTTGACATGAAATTTTACGTACTTTTTGACGCTTAATCGAATGGTAACACTTTCCGATCTCCTCGACAAACTAATAGTACTTTTCAAGCCCTTTCTGGGTTAAACAGGGTACAACTGAGTCCTCGACCCCCAACTTGTTATCTATCTAAAAGATAAAGCTTTCCGCAAATGATCGGGACGATATTTTCAAGACAGAGGGCAAAAATTGGGTAAGTCAACAAAGTGGAAGAGTAGGTATGAGTCATTAATAACCCAGACCTCCCTTAATGACAATTTTGGATAAAACGAACAACGAGATTGAGCCCTTCGCCCAACGGAAAGGGCTTGAAAAGTACTATTTGTTTGTCGAGGAGACCGAAAAGTGTTACCATTCGATTCAGTGTCAAAAAGAACGTAGAATTTCATGTCAAATGATTTATTAAGTTGGAAAGCATTTCTGGTGAAAAACGCCGATTTACACCCGAAAATGAACGTTTTCAGCCCTAAAAACGTCGTTTTCTAACTGAATAAGTGGTGTTTTAAAAAAAACGACTACGCCGTTAGAAAGCTGGGATTTACATGCAATTTTTAGGCTTACAGCATGGAAATTTCCGTTCACGACGTTTCGAGAATCAAACTTTGAAAAAAGTGAAAATTTTCGAAACTTTACCAATTTTTTACTTTTGGCTTATTTTACAATTTGACGCTCTTTCCAATGATATAATCAAATTTTAATTTACTTCATCAATTAAGGGAGTTACAGCCATTTTAGTGATGTAAGGTCGAAAACACGAAAAAAATCTTAAAAGTGAAATAACTCGAAAACGAAGCCTCTAAGAAAAAATTGCTAGGAGACATTTTTTGTTGCAAATTAGTAGTAGAATCGAACCCTGCCCGGTGGTGCGCCCGAAAGGGTGACACCCTGTATAGATCACTCGTCTGCAAAGAACACGGCTTTGCCATTGTCACCACCAACCAACATCGATTGCATTTCTGTCAGCTAAAATTTGAACGGAAATCGTTTGCGATTCACATTCGTGTTTCTGATTTATCGTAAGTCCAACCCTTAAATTCTCGTAGGGAGCGAACGGTTTGTCCTCCGCGTGGTCTCAAAAAATTCTAAAAATTCTGTACTATCCTATACTAAATTCTATACTATCTCAAATTGATAGAAACTATACCTACCTTTATACACATTTTTTTTTGAGTTTAGGGCGTTTTCAAAGTTTCAACCCTTAGAAGTGACCTACATCAACCAAAAGCTTCGGGGCACAACTAGACCCCAAATGGAGCCTACATACCAAATTTCATCAAAATCGGTCAATGCTAACTGAGGAAAGTGCTGCGTACGGCGTACGGAAGGCCAAATTTTTATTCTATTATTTTTGGCCAAATTTTTATTCTATTATTTTTGGATTCTACGTACCTTGAAATTTTGAGGGGGTGTTACATTTTTTTTTCTTGGTCGATTTCAAAGGTTCATTATTGAAAATAATAAACCAAAATGGCTATAAAACGTGTTTTTAGAGTTTTTTTTCATTACTACCGTAATCAGAGTATGTATGTTGTCATGGTAGACGTAAAGTTAAAAAAAAATAATTTAACAATTTACGTGTGGGGACTTTATGAGTTTGGGGTGACGAGGAGATTATCTTTTGAAACTTATTTTTACATTTCAACCAAGACATTTTTTTTTCCAATATCATAGTATTATAACTAAATCATATACCATACTTTCAACGATTCGTCCTATGTGCCACACCGACAAGGCAGACTACTCTCTTAAATAGATAATATTTCTATTTTCCGCGTCTTTTCTATGACGATTGTTTTTTACGACCTCCAATCAGGTCATTCACGCTTATGAACAACACTTCCTCACTCATTGGAGGGATTATCCGCTAAACTAGACCACTACAGTGAATTAACCCAGCAACTAAAGTCTAGTAAACCAACAAATTTTGAGGGGGGGTTAAAAATTGTTTTCCTTGGTCGATTCCAAAGGTTCATTATTGAATATAATAAACCAAAATTGAATAAAAATTCTCGCACTATAGAAGCATGAAGAAATGAACTTTTTCCTTACGCAGATCTAGCTGCAGCAAAGACTGAGGAAGTCATCTTTATTCGTAAGCGCATACCTACCATCTTCCCAATGCGGATGAGAAATGTAGAAGTAATGGCTGTGGCAAGGATTTCACGTTTGCGCAAGCGCAGTGGCTACTGTCTGTCCGGGGGTACTATTTTCATAGGGGACCATCTACACGCCAATCCGCGCAATCCCTGAAAATTTCATCGAAATCGGATGAGAAATGTAGAAGTTGTGACTGTGGCAAGGATTTCATGACAGACAGACAGACAGACAGACACGGAACCAAAATTGCTCAGGAAGGTCTCAAACGTAAAACGCGAGTGGAAATTTTGATTTTGGAGAACTTTGTTTTTCAACCTTGAAGAGTGAAAACAAAGCTTCCGCTACGCTGACTCGGAAGCAATAACATCGTTGGTTTATAGCTCGTTTTTCAGGTCGCTTTATAGCTGGTTTTTTGCGTTTTTCTCCCATTTGACGAAAAAGGATAAATTAGGTACCTTTTGGAATCAAACTCCTCAATTATGCTTTGAATGCAAAGAAACTGTGTGCCTCGTCCACTTGGCGGACTTTTCTTTAAGTCGGGTGAGACTGTCAGACGCTCTTAATTTTCTCCGGTGGTGTGTGGAAGAGCGGTTGGACAAATTGGCCCAACTTAGTTGTGAGTGGGACGAGTGAGCGCGAGGTGGAACGAGACACTTGCAAGTCTCAAACGTGACTAATCATCCGGCCGGGTTTGACGACGGAGAGGACGAGCAGGACGACGCTGCGGAAGGTGGAGGAGGCGGACGGCTCGTAAAAACGGCTCCCCCTCCCTCCGTGAATTTCTCCCAACTGGTGCATTAGCACATTTATTGTGCCGAGTCTGGAAGAAGACGGCTGCGAATGTGACCACGTCGCGTCGTTTCGGACTCTGATAAGGTTTGATGGGGGAGTCCCCTCGAGTCGAGGAGGCCTCCACGCTCCCACTCAGCCGCTGAGAACCGCCAGAAATCCTCCACTCCCAGCGCACCTCAGTTGTCCTGAACACAATTATCAAGACAATTTATTACACAAAGGTTTATTATTATGGTTTATTATTTTCAATAATGAACCTTTGAAATTGACCAAGAAATTTTTTTTTTTAACTCCCCTCAAAATTTGATGGTTCACGCCTCAAGGTACGTAGAATCCAAAAATCGAATACAAATTTGGCCGTCCGTCCGCCGTACGCGGCACTTTCCCCACTTAGCATTGACCGATTTTGATGAAATTTGGTATGTAGGCTCCATTTGGGGTCTAGTTGTGCCCCGAAGATTTTGGTTGATGTAGGTCACTTCTAAGGATTGAAATTTTTAATACGCCCTAACTCAAAAAGATTGTGTTTAATGGTATTGTTTTTCCATCAATTTAAGGTAGTATTGAATTTTTAGAATTTTTTGAGACCAGGCGGAACTCTGTAGAACAAACCGTTCGCTCCCTACGAGAACTTAAGGGTTGGACGTACGATAAATCAGAAACACGAGTGTGAATCGCAAAAGAGGCCGTCCGATGAGTTTGCCGTAATTAATACATCTTACAACTCTAATACAATACAGAATCCAACAACCTTAAAAGAACTGCCTACCTTAAATATATACTTGCAACCTTACAATATAGATAACAATTAATATCAATCGATCAAATCAAATAAGTCACCTACATAAATCCATATTCAATCATGGTTTTGTGCCTTAGTTGCCATGCCACCGAGCAGTACCTAATCAAACTAACATTCCCAGACTTAATAATCCCCAAATACTCATCCCAGCCAAGTTCTGCCCTACCCAGGTATCGCCGTCTCAAGGTAACCAGAGCCGAACATTTTCCAATGAAATGAAAAGCATCCTCAACTTCGCCACTGCTACACAAGTCACAAGTCTGATTATTTGACCCATACGACCTATACTTCAACGCTAAAAGGTCACCCCTGATCTTGAAAACCCACCTACGTTGTTGAAGCTCCTCAAACTTGCTCAATGGTACGTAAAATGGGGTGAGTTGAGGCCACTTTTGAGGTTTTTTCATCATAACTACCTCAAAACCAATCGCACAGGGCTAATTTTTTTTAATCACATAGCTACACATCTCACCTTTCCATTTCCGTCGAAAAAAAATTTTCATTCACCCAAGGGGGGTGGGAGCAAAATTTTTCTTTGTGGTACCATCTCACACCGCCATCGTGGTGAGAAAGGGCCACCGACTTTTTTCGCCTATCTACGCATTATAACAGCTTGTGGATCCTTCTAACACCATCTCCTATGAACTAGAGCACGAATTCATGACAGACAGACAGACACACAGACACACAGACACTGAACAAAAATTGTTCAGAAAGGTCTAAAACGCAAAACGCGAGTGAAAATTTTGATTTTGGAGAACTTTTTTTTTCGTCCTTGAAAAATGAAAACAAAGCTTCCGCTACCTTGGTAGACTTGGAAGCAAAATTAAGTTATACCTAGTCGATTGAAACAGTTGATAGAGTCCAACACGATCTGAGTCCTAATTCTTCAGCTGTACATAAAGCATTCCCCTCTTACAATAAAAACTATCATGTTCTCTGAGATACCTGCTTGCCCTTTCATCCATCACAAGTCCACGCTTTCCGATCTTTCCGAAGGTTATTATTTGTCTAATTATGCCATCTTCGAGTAATTTTTGATGAAATATATAACCTTCCTAACTTGGAGGTGACGCTTTGGAAGTGCGTTTTCATCGCGTTGATAATGCATATTATATCCAGTCTGCCGGATTGAATTGTGCTCTACGAGCCAAAATTGAGTTGTCATGAGCTCTCACCTTTGAGGAAAGAAAGAAGTTTTTATTGATCAAAAGTACCCGCAAAAATACCTGTTCGGCGAACACCAATGCCTTGGTACACTTGTGATTAGCGTGAAATCAACTATGAAGATGTTTTCCACAGTGTTGACATCAACTCGGCCAATGGGCTCCAATATGCGACTTAGTCCAATTAGCTGTTGTGAGGTGCTCAAACATGTTGTACGACCGAGTGGACCAAGTCGAGTTATCATCCTGCAGATGTTCTCCAGACGGACAGACCTCGTATCCGCCTCAGGTTATACGACTGTACCTTCTCCGTTGCCCTCGTATTTGCGCTTATAATGTTGAAGTGCAGGTTTTCAGTGGGATAATAAACCCGGCTCTTTATAACTCCCGTTGAACAACTCTCCATTTCAATGCTGTCACCCTGAAATTTATGTTACAACGATTTTATGTATCTTTCGAACGATTTTCCGCTGCTCAAACTCATTTGCTGGCATACCGAAACCCCCCTTCGCGTGCATAAAGTTTTACGGTTATTAAATCATGTATTATTATGTATGTCTATTGCACGGGCGAAGCGAGACGCGTAATTATTGTTCCTCGAGTCAGGTCGTTTGGCTGTGCCTTTTATTGGTCACTTGACTCATTTAGGATGTGATCAACCGCTACACACAATGACGGAAATGCGAGAGACTTGCCTCAAACAGATTATAGTTGGACCGCATTGAACTGTTGGTCCTTGATGTCTAGGCTGAGGTGTAAAACGAGACAATAAAAAATCGACAATCCGTCGATTCTGTCAGGTGCGCAGAAAATTCGCCCCTCACTGATGCCAATGTGTCGACTTGCATTAGTGATTTGAACCAAAAGAAGTTCCATTCGTGCAGTATGGGTGGATGAGCGAATTTTCAAACAAATTTATTATTGTTTATTGAAAAACCTCAAAAAATACTCTATTTGTCTCTAGGACTCATATGGCATTCACATGTAACTTGTTGCTTTTGTCGAACCCCTTTAAACATCACTAAGTACCATTGTATGCACAGAGTATGTTTAAACATTTTGTTTAGTAATTCATGCTTTCCAGGGGACGTCCCATTCGATGATAAAACATACATTTTTATTTCCTTTTCTATTGCACAAAATATTTTTACCCAATGTAATTTAGTATGTTGGGGATGTACCATGTCACTTTTAGCATTGTGGGAGCCCGAAACTATACAGGGTGTTTCACGAAAAGGTTACACCCCCCTTCATTTCCGCAAAATACAACGTAAAAAATTCCGACCAACGCAATTCTTCATGATTTTTTGTGAGGATCTCAGGAAAAATACTTTTGCGCAAAAAAGTTGCGCGCAATCGTGCGCAATTGACACTAAATTCATTTTTTTCAAATGGAACCCCCCCTTTTTTATTACAGATTCGGATTCTACGTTAAATTTCATGTAAAATTCATACCCAAGTCGATTTGTTTTATTGCGCGCAACCTGGCTTTTTGAACGCTCCAAGTTGCGCACCTCCACAATTGCGCAAAAATTAGGTTTTGGAGAACCCTTAGTGTGGCACATGTTTTTTCATTTTTTTTAACGCTGAATCACAGGGTGTCATCCGTTTTGAGAAAAACCAAAATTTAAGAGGAAAAATTAACATTTCTTTCACGAAAACATCAGTTTTGAGGTCGAATTCATGTCTATTTTTTATTTTCTCACCTCCTTTTGAACCAAGGGCTTGGGGCCGTCTATGGTGGAGTTAAAAATAAAAACTGACAGCATGATCATGCTTGAACTGAATAAAATTACCTAAAAACTCATAACGATTTAAAAAGAGCGATTTTTTCACTAAAAACAACCGAATTTTTGGCCGCAATTTTGAAAAATTCCAGTCAAATTGAAAAACGGATGTCACCATGTGATTTAGCGTTAAAAAATGATGAAAAAACATGTGCCACACTTAGGGTTCTCCAAAACCTAATTTTTGTGCAATTGTGGAGTTGCGCAACTTAGAGCGTTCAAAAAGCCAGGTTGCGCGCAATAAAACAAATCGATGTGGGTATGAATTTCTCATAAAATTTGACGTAGAATCCGAATCTGTAATAAAAAAGGGGGATTCAATTTGAAAAAATGAAGTTAGTGTCAATCGCGCACGATTGCGCGCAACTTTTTTGCGCAAAAGTATTTTTCCTGAGATCCACACAAAAAATCACGAAGAATTGCGTTGGTCGGAATTTTTTACGTTGTATTTTGCGGAAATGAAGGGGGGTGTAACCTTTTCGTGAAACACCCTGTATTGACGTCGGTAAAAGGCCCCCCTCCCCCTCGCTATCAGCCATCATAACATTTCCAGGGACATGCGAGTCTCGGATTTGAACACCATTTTGAAATCCATGATCTACCCAACATGCGAATTCGAGACGCCCTCCACCTCATCCTTAATGGTGCCGGCCTGGCGCCACAACGATGTATCGTCGTAACGGTGGACTATTAACTGTTGTTTTGGTAGTCCGTACTAAACTGTAGTTTATGAAATCCAAAGATGTGTTGATTACCATGTTCCCTGAATTTCCATGCTTGGGTTCCATTAGAAGCCTCAAAGGGAATCGAAATGAAGAAAAATCGTGCATTTTGTGAATATTATCCCCCCACTTGAGAATTTTCAAACTCTCGTGAAGTAAAATGCAACTGGGGAGTAGTTTGAGTTAAAAAAAAAAGATGCAAATTGGTTGAGAATATAGGACTAGGCAGCGCTTTCAGATATCATTAGAATGCACCTAATTGGTTTATCATTTTCAACGATGAACCTTAGGAATCGACCAAGAAAAAAGTTTGTATAACCCCTCAAAATTTGTTGGTTTACGTTTCAAGGTACGTAGAATCCGAAAATCGAATAAAACAATGCAAATTATTACACGAAGATTTATTATTTTTCTATACATATAGATCACTGGTCTGCAAAGAACACGGCTTTGACATTTTTGCCACCAACCAACATGAAGAAAAACATCACAAAAACAATCAACATCAACAAAACTGAGTACAATCGCATTTTGGTTAGCTAGTATTTGAACGGAGATTAGGCCTCTCTTGCGATTCACACTCGTGTTTCAGATCAAGTAAGTTCAACACTTAAGATACCGTAGGAAGCGGACGGTTTGTCCTACAGGACTCCGCGTGGTCTCTAAAAATTCTAAAAATTCAATATTATCTTAAATTGATGGAAAATTAATACCTTTATATATAATTTTTTTGAGTTAGGCCGTTTTCAAAATTTTAACTCTTATTTTTCAACCCTGAGAAGTGACTAACAACAACCAAAATCTTCGGGGCACAACTAGACCCCAAATGGAGCCCACATACCAAATTTCATCAAAATCGGTCAATGCTGACTGAGGAAAGAGCCGTGTACGGAGGACGGCGAACGGACGGCCAAATTTTGATTTATTATATTCAATAATGAACCTTTGGAATCGATCAAGAAAATTTTGTTTTTAACCCCCTTCAAAATTTGATGGTTCACGTCTCAAGGTACGTAGAATCCAAAAATCGAATACAAATTTGGCTGTCCGTCCGCCGTACGCGGCACTTTCCCCACTTAGCATGGACCGATATTGATGAAATTAGTTTTCAGGCTCTATTTGGGGTCTAGTTGTGCCTCGAAGATTTTGGTTGATATAGGTCACTTCTAAGGGTTGAAAAATGAATTTTGAAATTTGGAGAACGCCCAACTCAAAAAATTCTGTTATAAAGGTATATCTTTTTTATAGGTTTTTCCATCAATTCAAGATAATATAGAATTTCTAGAGACCACGCGAAGCCCTGTAGGACAAACCGTTCGTTCCCTACGAGAACTTAAGGGTTGGACTCACGATAAATCAGAAACACGAGTGTGAAACGCAAAAGAGTTTCTAATCTCCGTTCAAATGTAAGCCGACCGAAATGCAATCGATGTTTTTCTTCAAGTTGGTTGGTGGTAACAAAGGCAAAGCCGTGTTCTTTGCAGACGAGTGATCTATATAGAAAAATAATAAATCTTTGTGTAATAATTTGCAGCGTTTTATTCGATTTTCGGATTCTACGTACCTTGAAACGTAAACCAACAAATTTTGAGGTTTCCAACAAATTTCTTGGTCGTTTCCAAAAGTTCATTATTGAAAATAATAAGTCAAAATTCTGTTCGTCCGCGGCACTACATTCCAAGACTTCCAAAAAGCCGGCCAAAAGTTGAAAAAAAATAGTATTCGGTGCACTAAACATCTGTCCCGATTTAGTCAAAATACTAACAGCGATGAGCTTGGTTTCTCAATCACTATCTCGCCTCAATCACTATTTCCACTTCACGTTTCATTCAAAGCTGGACAAGGGGTGCTAAACTTCCGGGTGCTCGCTGACCAGCCGTTCACAGCCGTTCCGTAAGGTGTTCATTTTCTAGAAAGGACTTCTGAAACTTTAGCAGTAAGAATGTACTTGAAAGTAACCAATGATTTTTGTTTGTTGCAGGTAAGTACACTTGAAGTACCATCCTCTGACACCATTATTTTATTGGAATTTCGGTGAGTAGTGCATGAATCATATTTTGTACATAAATCTTCCTTCTTCAAAGGCTCAGATGCAATGGTTAGTTTAACCCTCGGCTAAGCGCGGCCTAAAAAAAAACTTTGATGCGCGGTGTATCATTTTGATAAAACGGTTTTTGATTGAGGGAAAGTGGTATGAGAAATAGAAGAAAGTTAATTTTTTGTTCGCAACAAACTTTATTGTATATGGGAAACCAACTTATATGAATAGGAACTGTGTAAAGTTAAGTAAAAACCTTATTTGTGTTGACAAATTGAAAGTAGACACAGTAGTTATTTACTCATCGACCTAAAAAATTCATTGGGAACCTTGAGTAATCACAGGAAAATTTCAATTTTTCAGAACATTGATAATTTGACAAGAAAACCCCGCTTTATGAAGAAAATTCCGGAAGTTACATGGATGCACGCGGTGTATTGATTTGATAAAACGCTGCAAATTATTACACAAAGGTTTATTATTTTTCTATATAGATCACTCGTCTGCAAAGAACACGGCTTTGCCGTTGTTACCACCAACCAACTTCAAGAAAAACATCGATCGCATTTCGGCCAGCTAACATTTGAACGGAGATTAGGCCACTTTTGCGATTCTCACTCGTGTTTCTGATTTATCGTAAGTTCAACCCTTAAATTCTCGTAGGGAGCAAAAATTGTCCTACAGGGCTCCGCGTGGTCTCAAAAATTCTAAAAATTCTATACTATCTATACTGATGAAAAATAATACCTTTATATCTACATTTTTTGAGTTGGGGCGTTTTAAAAATTTCAACCCTTAGAAGTGATCTACATCAACCAAAAGCTTCGGGGCGCAGCTTGACCCCAAATAGATCTCACATACCAAATTTCATCAAAATCGGTCAATGTGGGGAAAGTGCCGCGTATGGCGGACGGACGGCCAAATTTTTATTCGATTTTTGTATTCTACGTACCTTGAAACGTAAAACCAAAAATATCGAGGGGGGTTAAAATTTTTTTTTCTTGCTCAATTCCAAAGGTTCATTATTGAAAATAATACACCAAAATCAGCTGCATGCACTACAGGTGGCTCCTCTGGCAGGCCAACATATTATTATTATGAAGAGGATTCGAAGTTAGGAAGGTATCGAGAAGGGTACTCTCAAATCCACGCAATAGGGGGCATAGCAACCTTTCAAAACTAAATTTTGTATCAATTAGATACCTCGCGTATTGGAGGGTTAATGGAACTGTAATTAAGATGAACCTTAGTATTCATGAATTGGGAAGGGAAGCAGATCTTGGCTGCGTAGCTCTTGAAAAATGAAGAATTACCATCGTCAGTAATAGATCCGGAAATTCATGGTGGTGAAGGGGGGCAATAAATCCCAATAAATCTCATTAACTCATCTTTCATCAGTGGAACGTATTGGAATGATTCGATTTTGTAGCATTTTGTCCTGCAGTCCGGTTGGACCAAATGCGGGACTGTCCTGTGAAAAACGGGACGTGCGGTCATGAGATTTTATTAGATCCGAACCCTTGGGATAAGACATGATCACTTGGCAGTCGGATGCCTCTTTGACGGAAGTCGAACGGTTCTTTGACGTTGGAAACGACCCCAAGGCCGTTGGGAAACAATGAACTGCACATTTGCGGGCGAGCGATTTTCGACGTAGCGACAATGTTGCACTCCCTAGTTAGTTTATCCTTGGACACGTGCGGCGTTTTTCTCTCGTTTTTTTTTTCATTGCCTCTCCTTATCTATCCTCTCCCCCTCCTCCTTCTCTCTCTATTTTAAACATTCTCCGTCTCGCTCTCTCTTCAAACAACCAGAACTGCACATCGAGAATAATCATTCTATTTAGCCTCCTCTGCTCTCTCAAGGGGACAGTGTCATGGTCACCACATCCCACCTCCTCTTCTAATGCATCGAGACGTGATCCAATTAGTCGGTTTATTCGAGAGCTCAACTTTTTCACATTTATTTCGGATTTATCTCGAGATTTAGAATTGAATAAAGTGATCATTCATGTAAATTGATAAAAGAGGCGGATCTTTGTAGATGCCGATGCAGCATGACCTCGAGTGACAATGTGAGAGGTTGTTTCATACATAGTCACAGCTAGTAGGTATGTTATGTCTACATTATAGGTAATGATAATATTTAACGGCTAATCTGTATAATAACAACCCAACATGTACCTGTAACTAATTCAATAATTAGTATACAGGGTGTCTTCACTTAAAATGGTCACAACTTCAAGGTTCGATTCTACAAGGTATTTCCAACAAAAAATGTCTCCAAGCAATTTTCTTTTAACCCTCTCAAAATTCCTTTTTTTCACTTTAAACTTTTTTTTCGTGTTTTCGACCTTACGGCACTAATGTGGGATGCAAATTTAAATTTGACTACACCGATGGAAAGAGCGTCAAATTTTCAAGCTACCTAGTGCAAAACCAAAATTTTTCAGCTAAAAAATAGTTTCAAAAAATCAAGTTAAAAAGCAAACATTAAAATTTTTTCGAAACTTGACTTTCTTTGACCAAAGTTTTTACTCTGAATCCCTGCCCATTTCAATGAGCGCTCTTCGGAAAAAAACTTGCTCAACTTGTCAGCTTTTCAACGGTCTATCAGGATTAAAAATAATTCAAATTGGAAGAGTAAATCAAGTTTGAATGCAAGAAAAGGTGAGTTTTACTAGAAAATCCAGTGTTTTACGCGGTGTTCGATCTCAAGATGACTTGACGAGTTTGGTATCATTTCTTATGTAAATTTTCACGCTGAATCCAATGGAGATATTTTAGATTAATTCAAAAAGCTAAAAAATTGATTTTTCAAAGAAACCCTTCGTTTTTTGTACATAAAATACGCATTATTCGTAGATATGGTAGTGATCATAAAGTAATACCTGTCTACTCAATAAAAACATCGATCAGCTAGAAATTTGATGTTTATATTTAGTACAAAGGTGTTAATTTATGCTCACTACCATATCTACGAATAATGTATGTTATGTACGAAAAACGAAGGTTTTCTTCGAAAAATCCACTTTCTAGCAGTCAGAATTATTCGGAAGTATCACTATTGGATTCAGCATGAAACATTACTCGTCAAGCCATCTTGAGATCGAGAGGGAACATAAACCGCTTTAAACACTGGATTTTCTTGTAAAACAAACGTTTTTTGGCATTCAAATTTGATTTACTCTTCCAATTTGAATTTTAAAAAGAAAAATTGATAGACCGTTGGAAAGTTGACAATTTGAACATGTTTTTTCTAGAGAGCGCCCATAGAAATAGTCAAGGATTCATAGTGAAAATTCGATTTAAAAAGAGTCATATTTCGAAAAAAAATTGAAGTTCGCTTTTTGTCTTGATTTTTTAGAAATGGTTTATTGCTGAAAGATTTTGATTTCACACTAGGTAGCTTGTAAATTTAACGCTCTTTCCAACGATATCCTCAAATTCGAATTTACTGTGAAAAAACAGGGGTTATGACAGTTTAAATGACGTAAGGTCGAAAACGCGAAAAAAACTTTGAAGTGAATAAAGGCATTTTGAGTGGGTTAAGAAAAAATTGGTATGAGTAATTTTTTTGTTGGAAATACCTGGTAAAATTGAACCCTGAAGTTATGCCCATCTTAAGTGTAGACACCCTGTATACCTATTTAGGATGGTTGCAATGAAGAGAACACCCCTTAAGATTATTATTAAAATAATATAACATAATGATTATTGTTCCATAATAAACCTTTGAGCAAAAAGAAAAAAAAATCAACTCCTCCTAAAATTTTGATCGTTTATGTTTTCCGTTAAGATATGTAGAATCCAAAAATCGAATTAAAAAACGTCTGCCAAGTGGGTGTGGCACATAGCTTCC
Source organism: Apolygus lucorum (assembly GCA_009739505.2). Lineage (NCBI taxonomy): Eukaryota > Metazoa > Arthropoda > Insecta > Hemiptera > Miridae > Apolygus > Apolygus lucorum. Next base: position 52,702,055 of record CM019167.2, on the reverse strand, counting down.
TCGTATCCATAACCCGATTATATAGATGATCAGATGCATAGTTGTTAATCTCAAAACACCAATCTCTAAGTACCTTTCACTACCCTCATAGGGGACCATCTACACGCTAATCTGAACAATCCTAGAAAATTTCATCAAATTCGGATGAAAAATGTAAGTGAGTAGATGACATCTACATACTAGCACATACATTGCATGTAATTGGATCAAAAAAATACTTAGCCTCGGCTGGGATTCGAACCCGCGACCCCTGGGGGACAGTTGAAGTTACGGCTGTTACAAGTAATTCACGTTTGCGCATGCGCAGTCGCTTCTATCAGTCCGGGGATGATGATTTTCATAGGGGACTATCTACAACCTAATCCACATAATCCCTGAAAATTTCATCGAAATCGGGTGGAAAATGTGGAAGTTATGGCCGTTACAAGGAAATTCACGTTTGCGCATGCGCAGTCGCTTCTATCAGTCCGGGGATGATGATTTTCATAGAGGACTATCTACAACCTAATCCACATAATCCCTGAAAATTTCATCGAAATCGGGTGGAAAATGTGGAAGTTATGGCCGTTACAAGGAAATTCACGTTTGCGCATGCGCAGTCGCTTCTATCAGTCCGGGGATGATGATTTTCATAGGGGACTATCTACAACCTAATCCACATAATCCCTGAAAATTTCATCGAAATCGGGTGGAAAATGTGGAAGTTATGGCCGTTACAAGGAAATTCACGTTTGCGCATGCGCAGTGGCTACTATCAGTCCGGGGGTGATGATTTTCATAGGGGACCATCTAAATACTAGTCTGTAACATCCCTGAAAATTTCATCGAAATCGGATGGAAAATGTGGAAGTTATGGCCGTTACAAGGAATTCACGTTTGCGCATGCGCAGTCGCTTCTATCAGTCCGGGGGTGATGATTTTCATAGGGGACCGTCTACACACCAACCCGCACAATCCCTAAAAATTTCATTGAAATCGGACAATAACTTCGTATAGTTATGCGCGTTACAAGGAATTCATGACAGACAGACAGACACACAGACAGACAGACAGACAGACAGACAGACAGACACGGAACCAAAATTGTTCAAAAAGGTCTAAAACGCAAAACGCGAGTGGAAATTTTGATTTTGGAGAACTTTTTTTTTCGTCCTTGAAAAGTGAAAACAAAGCTTCCGCTACCTTGGTAGACTCGGAAGCAAAATTGTCCGTCCGCCCTACTCGGCACTTGACCCAATTTCAAAAGACCGACTTTGATCGAAATTGGGGGTCTCATCAAAAGGGTTCATGAGTGTTCAAGAAGGTAAATTTTCCTACTAAATATGAGAAAAATTGAACAAATATGCGATGAGAGAGTACTCTGCCAAGTGGGTGTAACACATAGCGAGGGTTGCGTGGCAGAAGTCCACGTGACAAGAAAACCAATTTTTCGGAGCGTTTCAAAGATTTTGTACTTCTCTTTATTAAGTTGGCAGGCAGGAGTGAATGCGCTGCTCGCCCAAAATTCATGGTTTGGTCTGGTTTATGAGTTTTATTCGTCTTGATTTCACCTCATAAATGGACAGAACGATGATCATAAAGGTACGTACCTCAGGTAACTTTACCTAAACCCCGTATTCCAGAAAAGCACCGAAAATCTAATACAATTTGTAAGTATCACGAATATTCTTTATTATAGAAAATAAAATTAATGGAGAAAATCGATTGATTAAGGAAATGAAATTGAAAATGGGATATGATTGTCAGTAAATAAATATTTGCCACTGTAAAATTGTCCTCACTTCGGTTAATTCACGGTTTTGGGCAGCATTTTCAAGCTGGCTAACGAAATCACATCCAAGTTCACTCCTCTCACTACCCTTGAGTAACTTCCAAGGCGAAATCAATAAAAACAAGAAAGTTTTCATTTAATTTAACTAGAGTTCAAGATTGAACACAATCAGAATAGATTCAACACAAATGAATCTCATTTGAACAATGTTTTACCAAAATTGAAACAGTTTTCCTGATTTTACGAATTGTGGAATTAGGCAAAAAAGGCAAAAAGGGCAGAGGGAAAAAAGTTTTTCTTTCACAATTTTATCAATAGCGTCATACAGGAAGTTTTTCTTGATTTCCCGAAAGTTTGGTTGCAAGGACTTACGCTCTTTTAAAAGATACCGATCCAAATATAGTTTAGTCGGAACGATAGGAGATCGATCCCCGGTCTAGGGAAGTAAATTTTTCATGATTCAATATCAACGCACTCAATATCTTCAATTCAGCTCATCCTTCTTTAGGAATTAATATTCAACTGCAAAGTACGGTGTGCGGGTTTGAAGAGTTAGATGAAGTCCTGGCCATCAGCTGGGGCTACCGTAGATCAATGGAGCGGATCGAATAACAGTATAACGCTTACATGTCACCGACAGACGATTCAGCATCCTCCTCCCTTCCGACCGCTTATTATATACTCGGTGCAAAACCTGCCGTTTGTTATTCACAAAAATGGAATAAGTTCCGGTCACTACTCGTGTATATCTCGACTTTGGTGGCGGTGCATTCTATTATACTTCACAATATAAAGAACGTCCAACATAATGCATGCTTTATTTTATGAAAACTTACTATCCCCCTGAACATTTTATTTTGCTTGCGGTCGAGCAGATGTTCGACAGCGGCATAATATGAGTGTTTTAAAGATGTGCGGAGTTGGAAACGGAGGGGTCTTTGATAGAAGCCGCTGCCTCTTCACCCACATTTCATTCTGACAGGTTAACGACGAACCGCAGGGAAACGATATCCGCTCCACTTTGATAGCCCTTCTCTCAGTTTCTGAAGGTTCAGCAACTTCACCTCCTCCGGAGGCCGCTGAGTCGTCTAGAAATATATCAACAAATATTTTGTCCATCCCTCATAAGTCCAGTGATACACCACTGAAAACCTCTGAGTGGTTTCCAATACTGGTTCGAAGATATTCATGATGCAGAAACAATACCTAGGTTTATGTTAGGTTGGTGCTTCACTCACTTGATTACTTGGTTCTAGCGAAAAATAATATCTTGTCTCGTAATAAAAGATTTACCGACGTTTTGGAACTCAAGAGTTGGAACTGCATTGTGCCAAAATGTAGAATATTCCACTGTTCCGGTTTGTACCTGCTGCGGACTGCTTCCAGGAGATGGACTGATTTGCATTATTGGTACCTAGTTTCATTCAATAGGCTCCTCCTCCGCAGAGTACACAAATGCTATCAGAATCCTTGTTACAGTCCAATTCTTCACGTGGAGTTTCACTATTTTTTTATTTCCGAAAAGTGCGTCCTATCTATATCATCTTTCTTCAACATAATATGGATTCAGAAATGGGGTTTTAGTTCCTGATTGTAAATCCAGCTACCCGTTCACCAGAGATGAGTTGATTGTAGGTCCCCCACTAAGTTGGTTTCACGACGCTAGGAATTCAATCTCATCAAACAATTAATACATTTAATTTAAAGATTTACCGATGTTTTCGAACACGAAGTTAGTTGGTTGATGATTCTATTTCACCGAGTTGGAATTGCATAGAGCCAAAATGTAGAATATTCCACGGTTCCGGAATATGGATTCAGAAATGGGGTTTTAGTTACACCTTCGGCGCATTCCTGATTGTAAATCTAGTTGACCAGACTCGGATTAGAGATGAGTTGATTGTAGGTCCTCCACTCAGTTGGTTTCATGACGCTAGCAATTCAATCTGCTCAATACAATCTCATCTATATATTTAACTTAAAGATTTGCAGATGTTTTTGAACCGTACGTTCGTTAGTTAATATTGCTATGACACAGAGGTAGAGATTGGAGAAGTGCTTAGTGCTGATTTAATGGATTTCCATCAGATCTGGTCTGTAGCTTTGGACTTGACCTATGTCCGGAAGATGGACTCAGACCACTCAGCATTTGGGGCTTCTGTCATCAAGCTCCTTCTCCAAGTATCCGTAGGTCGGCTTGTGTGTTGGGACACAAGCTGGATCGACTACAGTGTTGCGGGGTTCTAAGTTTTGGTCTTCGCTCTCAATCATTCTCAATCAACCACAGGACAATTTCAAGACAATTTATAATCTATGAATTGATCTGATTCTGAATTGATTGATGAATTAAGATCTATGAATTTAGGAATCTATGAATATATGAACGTTTGATTGTAGGCAGTAATACCCACGTACCTATCAAAATGAATGAAGTTTAGTAAATGGGCTCCATTTGGGGTCTAGTTGTGTCCCGAGGCTTTTGGTTATTATCAGTCACTTCTAAGGAGAGAAAATGCTGCAAATTATTACACAACCGCTTATTATTTTTCTGTAAAAATCAACTGTCTGTTAAGAACTAGTTCTTCATCCGACCCTTTGTAACCAGAGGTAGGTGGGAGGAGGAACTGAGGGACCCTCAGTCGAGAAGCTTAGGCAGGTCTCATTTAGCAATCTCGATTAATTTAACGACCAACTCTCATTTAACCAAGGTGCATCATTCTTAGCTCTAGACGGTCTCATTCGTTTCTAAAACTTCAAAACTTACCTTAAATTGATGAAAAATCGTCAGCAATTATTTTTTAGACAATTAAAGAATTAATTATTTTCATAGGAAGCGATTGGTTAATCCCATAGAGCTCTGGGTGGTGTCAAAAAAGGCGTAAAAATCAATTTCTATACATTGAAAGTTTCCAAGCTGGGGCGTTTTCTCTCACGTTTTACCTCTTGGAAGTGAGTTGGTAGACTGACAATAACTAAAAGCTTAGGGGGTAGAACTGAACCCCATACGGAGCCGGTATCTAAAATTTCATCAAAAATGGTCCTCGGGAACCGGACAAAGTGCGTACGGCCTACGGCAGACGGACGGAAAAACGCTGCAAATTATTACACAAAGGTTTATTATTTTTCTATATAGATCACTCGTCTGCAAAGAACTCGGCTTTGCCATTGTTACCACCTACCAACCATAGACACTACCTACCTACCACGTACCTACAGCGATCGCATTTTCGTCAGATAAAATTTAAACGGAGATTAGGCCTCTTTTGCGATTCACAATCGTGTTTCTGATTTATTGTAAGTCCAACCCTTAAGTTCTCGTAGGGAGCGAACGGTTTGTCCTACAGATCTCCGCGTGGTCTCTAAAAATTCTATGCTATCTTAAATTGATGAAATCAATACCTTTATATCGAAATTTTTTGAGCAAAGGCGTTTTCAACATTTCAAATCTTATTTGTCAACCCTTAGAAGTGACCGACATCAACCAAAATCTCCGGGGCACAACTAGACCCCAATTGGAGCCTATACACCAAATTTCATCAAAATCGGTCCATGGGAACTAAGGAAAGTGTCGCGTACGGCGGACGGAGAGCCACATTTTTATTCGATTTGTGGGTTCTACGTACCTTGAAACGTAAACCAACAAATTTTGAAAAGGGTTAAAACTTTTTTTTTCTTGGTCGATTCTAACGGTTCATTATTGCAAATAATAAACCAAAATGCTAATTCGATTTTTGGACTTTAACGGATTTTTCTTCCAGATTATGCTTATGGTAAGAATTTCTCAAAGGTTGTGCATACCTAACCGTAAATCAACATTTTGGAACGTACTAGGTAGATACCTTTTAGATAGCGGGGTAGTTCTGTAGCTGACAGAAACGGTTTGAATTCAGCTCTAGTAATGCTTATACTGGTACTTCAATGGGGGGTGCGCCTTGATTTTTTTTAGATTTTTAATCGAAAGTAGACTACATCCTGAGAATTTAGGCACCAACCACGACCTTCTAGCGTGAGTAGATCTATTTCTATGATTTTTCAAAGTTTCGACCGTTTATGACGTCACGCGCCCCTCTCGCCTGGGCGGGACCCCCCAGCCCACTGTGACGTCTTAAACGGTCGAAACTTTAAAAATTCATAGGAAAAGATTTACACACGCTAGAAGGTCGCGGTTGGTACCAAAATTCTCAGAATGAGGTCTACCTTAGATTAAAAATAATAATAAACAGTTTTTCCTACCAAGGCGCACACCCTATTTGTTACGTAGATACCTGATCCGCAGCTTTTAAAGAGTGTCCAAGAGAGTACAAGAGGTCGTCTTGGAAAATTTGGAAGAACCGTACTCGTTTTCCTAGTTCTTCAATCGTGAAAAATGAATGAATTAATCAATCATATGTGTACCGAACGAAAAAATTGCGTTGAAATACACCTACTAATATGTACTGCGTATGAAACGAGCAGAATATAGCTCCTCTTTGCTTCTGTGGAAATTGTCCTAGTTTTATGGACAATAATTTATATTATATTGTTCGGAATTTATACACGTGTTTTGTTTCTTAGTTATGATATGAATACAATTAATAAAAAAGTCAGTTTATGTTTAGACATCAACTAGTAAAATTTGTATCTTACGCCTATTTGTAGAACCTTAACATTGGTGGCAGCGGTGCTTCACGAATTCATGAGAAGGAAATGATGGAATGGGGACCGCCAGAGATCCGAGGTGGTGGTAAGGTACCACGAAATAGGTGGTCTAGGGGACGAAGGTACCCAAGATTGGTTATATGAGGAAAAGAGTCGCTGCGTTGAGTGAGGCGTGCAGTACCTACTTCCATTCCGTGTTCTGTTCGCGCTAAGTGGAAGCAGCAAAAGAACTAGTTCAAAATAACAGGAGAGAAGGGAGCTAGAAAGGCGAAGATTCAACATTTTTCGAAGAAAATTGTTGTTGCTGAACGCAAAACAACTGTGACCCATGGTTACGTAAAAATGCTCAGTTTCAAGGAGTCAATAGTTCTAAGAAAATATCTGAGTTGACCGATCATCGCCCAAAGAAACCACCATTTGAAGATAAGGACAAGATCATTGGAGATTTAGAGACAGCATGCGAAACAATGGAGGTTGCTTTTGAAGAAGAGCGGAAAACATTGATGTTGGAAATTGACTCTGACGAATTCATTGAAAGAATCGCTAATCAACGGCGATATCGATAGAAAAACAATCCTGGAATTGAAAAAGCAACAAGTAACAATACATAAAAACTCTCAAGTAACAACATATTAAAATTTCGGAAATTTTCTTTACCCATTGTAGTAATAGGGAACACTTTTCAAAATTTTGCTGCTGCTTGACCACAATTTTCCGTAGCAGACAGCGAGCAACGCTCTTGAGACCGCTTTGCATTCCGCTCTGGGGATCGAATTGATTATATCACCGCCTGAAAACTAAACTTAGGCCGGACTCCCCACGCGTGTACAATGGTGATCCAACGAAAAATAGAACAGTGTTTGCTCGCTTGTAAGACTTTGTGCAACAAACTTGGCAGTGAAGGAGAGGATCAGGGGCCGTAGAAATAGAACCGGCATTTTGCAGTTGTCCGTGCCACCCTACTCGTCATCGTTTTAACTCCATTTAGCAATGAGTTCATACACGCGCATCTCTTCTCAAGGACAGAGTTGTTACTTTCTTTCATATTTTCATTAATTATTCTCTGTACCACCATGGAACTAATAGTTGTGCCACGATGGTGCCAGGACACCATAAACCGCATATTTCGTGGGTGTTTTTGTGTTTCACCTAGAATACGGATGTGAACCTCGACGGACTACCTACTAAAACTAATAGATAAAAGTTCATGTTACGACGTATTGCCGCTTTGGTGCCAGACTGGCACCATTAGTTGTGGTGTGGAGGGGGGGGGGGGGGTTGAACTCGAATTCGCTTGTTGGGTGTCGTAGATCATGGTTTTTAAAATGCTCTTCAAATTCGAGGCTCCCACGCCGCTAAAAATGTTATGGTGGATAATGGTGAAGAGGGGGGAGGGATCACTATTTCTTCATCATCGAGTCAAAAAGTTTTTTCGCTTGCCAACAGGTATTAATTGACCTAATGCTTCTCGAATGGGACGTCCCCTGGAATGCATGCATTACTAAACAATATGTTTCAAACTTGACACCAAAAACGTCTTCCAACAACTACCAGTCAACATAAACTTCACCATAACAATCGGAGACATCTAGGATGTTACATGTTGTAACAATATAGGATGAATTTCAGATAGAAATTCACCTTATTGTTCATAATTAGTCAGAGGAGGGTGTGACGACCCTACCCCTTCAAACCAGTGATTAGATTAATCAGCCGGCCCGAAGAGGAAATCGATTCATATCTCTATGAATCGGATATCTCTACAGGCGTAGCTACAACAAATCGGGAACAAACCAATTGGTTTGTCCCGTATAAAATGTAGGGTCGTCACACTCCTCTCCCTAAAACATACTTCTGGGTTTCAAACAGAAGTATGTTTGAAAAAAGTCAAAGGGACTGAAAATAGCATGAAGCCCAGGAAAGGACGTCTGGAAGCTTCAAGGGAATTCCTCCATCGTAATGGTACTATTCAAAAAGAAGAAGAAGAGAAGAATGTCACGAATGGGTCATTTATGCCACGAATGGGCCATTTATACATAAAAGAATAAATCAATGGAACTGAGGAGAAAGCAAACTAAGTAAAAGAATACGAACGGCGAAACATTCAAGTGTAATGATTGAAAAGGCAAACTTTGAAAAGGCTTGTATAATAGAAAACGTAATTGAAATTAATTAAATGCCAGATTGGCAAAGCCTAACAAGAGACTGAATTTAATTGCCGGAATGGCGAAGTTTAATAAGGGATTGAATTTAATAATATAATTTTATAATATAGAGATTCCTTCTGGATATCTCTTTGGGTAATTCCTTCTGGAATACCCAAGAAAAAGTGGAGGGGAAATGATGAAATAAATTCAGTGCATTTCCACCGAACCACGCTCTGCTACCATGTAACAATATAGGATGAATTTCAGATAGAAATTCACCTTATTGTTCATAATTAGTCAGAGGAGGGTGTGACGACCCTACCCCTTCAAACCAGTGATTAGATTAATCAGCCGGCCCGAAGAGGAAATCGATTCATATCTCTATGAATCGGATATCTCTACAGGCGTAGCTCCAACAAATCGGGAACAAACCAATTGGTTTGTCCCGTATAAAATGTAGGGTCGTCACAATGTTTAGTAATGCTTGCATTCCAGGATCCCATTGGATGAGGATTAGTTCGATTTCAATCAGCTTTCTTATTTCTACTACACAAAATAGTTTCATCCAAAATAATTTATTTAGTGTGTTGTATCATCTCTAGTATTATGAGAGCTCGGAACTTGATATTTTTATATCGTGAAATTGGACCCCCCACCACTCACAGCCAACATAACATTTCCAGTGACATGCGAATTAGAGAGCACCCCCTCCATCCCGCCACTACAGGCCAGTTTACACGCTCATGCCATTTGTGCAAACCGGCTTGTGCAAGCCAGTTTGCACAGCTATATAGTTGATGTGAACGGAAGCCACTTGGCTTGCACAAACCAAAAAATCTGGCTTGAGCAAAATCTGTCTTGGGCAGAAAATCGGCATGAGGTTGGAGCGAAGTTTGAGCGTGTGAACGCAGTACAAGCCACGATCTCGCGCATCCGATCTCTTCAAGGCTTCAAAACTTTTGCATGTTGCCAAAACTCTCAGTGTCGCTAACAACCTTTCATGGGTGGTTAATGCTCGTCTCATTACGGTGTCAGTTCATAGTTTAGGAAAAGCATTAGGTTCCCCTCTCAATTCCACGATTAAATTTTTTATGGGAAAGGTTATCCCTCCTGAGCAACCAAACCTTTCCATTTCCGACCTATTTTTGAGGCAACTTTTTTTCTTATCAGGCAAGCAGCCGTCGCACATAGGATGGGCTCCTCCTCATCCACATCAAAATTTATTTCGAAATTAGGGGTTTTGATTTTTAAAAAAGAACAAACAAAATTGGAACGTCTCACACCTTCGTACAAGCACACCTGAACGTGTGAACACGACCACGTTGTTCAGTGCAGTTTGGTGAAAACTGGGTTATGCAAGCCGGTTTGAGCAAATGGCTTGAGCGTGTAAACCTACCTTAACGATAGCAGCCTGGCACCACAACGGCGTTACTTCGTAACTTCGAAATTTTATCTGTTGGTTTTGGTGGGGAGTCCGTTGAATATCGCATTATGTCCCAGAACTATTCCTTTCAAAATTTCGACATAATATTCATGGAGTACTTGGGACCTGAATATGACGAAAATACCGTTTTAAAAATTTGCAGGGCTACCAACTTGGCAAAAATAGCCGTTACGTTATGGGTGAAATGGGATCTTTGGCTCTCCGATATTTCCTCTATGAATATCAAGTGGCAATATTGATTGAAAAAATAAAATTATACAATTTAAATAATATTTGACTATTTTTGCTACTTGTAAAATCACAAATTGTCAATCACAACGGCAAAATAGGAGATCAATGGGTTATCTGTTGCAAGTAGGAAGATTTTTAACTCCATTTAGGTACTTATTTTTTGTGGAAAAGAAGGGAACAGTCGATATAGAGACCGATATCACACTTTGAACACATTGTACAGAAAGTAGAGCACATCGACGTCTCTTCTCATCTTTCGAGCTGACTAGGGGCCGAGATTATCAAAACTCAATGTATTTCGGCGCAGGCTTTCCAATTTTCATTCTTGAGTACACCCACCTTGTGAAATCGGTAGATATTTTGTTTTGAGAAAATGAAGTCACAAGGACCGGCTGTTCTTGTTCAGTTACAGTCGAACTTGTCACAGGAAGCTGAGAATTTGATTGATGAGATGAATTAGGTTTACATTTAGGCTGCTCACCCGTAGAACCAAAAGTAATGTGTTCGCGTTGTGTAAACTGTCATTTTCTTCGTTTCTTAGGACTCTGTTGTTCCGTAAGATCCACCAAAAATCCTCGGTTAGAATGCACAAATTATAGGTATCTCAATCCCCAAACTCGGCTTCGTGACCTGATTCTTCGTCTGTTACTACTGCCGGCTCGGATGGTTCCACGTAGACAGCTTCTGGATGAACCAAATCAGGTAGATCGTAATTTTCAAGGAGATCGACAGTCTGTTATAGCGTGACATCGAGTCTGAAAAACATGGAGGTGATGAGAGATTCCATTGCACCTATATGGTCACACAAGTACATAAGCCCACATAGAAACCATGCAATGAAGGTTATGTCCATGAAATTCAGTTATTAGCCTCTCTACACATTCCTAAAACATGAACAAATATAAATTGACGTGAAAACAAACTTCAAGTTATGCTTTTCTCAATAATTGTCTTAGCAGATCGACTTCGTATTTTGCTTCTATTTTTGGGATAACTTGTACAACACATGGGAGCCGGAAGCAACCTGAAACCGAGCTTATAAAATATGGAGAGGTGTTCATGTCATGTAGGAGGATGAAAATTTAGGTGGGAAGGCTTTTAGGGCAACTGGAGTAAGGCGTTACAGTATGGATGCAATGGGTAGTAATGGGTTGGTAAAACACCCAGAAATTCCTGGCATTTCTACCACTGATTTGATCCATGGCGTCACAAGAAATAGTTCATGAAAATCCAGAGGTATATTGACTATATTCCCTGAATTTTGATGTTCGGGTTCCATTAATAAGGACTAATAGGAACCGAAGTAATGAAAAATCGCGTATTTTAAACATATTAACCCGCCACTCGCCCACTCCCGATGCTAATTTCAATACTCCTGTGAAGTAGTCAGAGTCAAACAAAAGAAGAAATTCGCAAATCGGTTGAGAATTGAGGTCTAGGAAGCGCGTTAGAGGTATTGTCAGAATGCGCCTTATTTGAATGAGTAACCTCCTTCTTGAACTCTAATTTCAAAATTCCGACGACGTAGTGCACAACTATATTGATTTCTGCGTCGAATAAAAAATTAAAAAAAAAAAAAAAAACACGCAAATCGGTGGGAAATTGAGGCCTGGGCAGAGTGCACAAGATTTGTCACATACCTACTCGTTCACATACACATACACACATTCATACATCTGTACCCAACAGGCAATATTTTGTGGGTATTGTGCACAAGTGCGTTCTTTGTGGTCTATTTTCACATTTTGAGTTAAATGAACATACATGCACTCACAAACATACTCCTACAGGGCTTTTGCGGATTTTGATTCAAAGTTGTCTAAGACGGATTTTGTATGAGGTTATTTTGGTTTATTATTTTCAATAATGAACCTTTGGAACCGACCAAGATAAAAAATTTTTCAACACCCCCTCAAAATTTGATGTTTTTTTTCTCCGTTGAGTGTTGCCCTCCTTCGCCCCAGATTAATCGCGTAATAAGGGCGCACAAAGCTTGTGAGACGTGCTAGAAAACAAAAATGTTGAACTATCCAACTTTCAGGAAAATATTAAGTATAAATTAAACCTACTCGTGATCGGTCTTTCCACCAATCAAGATTGGAAAGGAATACTTGGGCATTATCAGGAGCATTCGGGAGGTTGCCGTGTGTATTCGGATTCATAATTAGAGTTACCTCGAGTTACCGAATCTTTACCAAGCCGATAATTGCGGCGTTTCAGTGCTGTTACAATGTTAACAAATTTTTGAAAAAAATTAAGTTATTGCAATAGACTGACAAATTTTTAGTTGGTACTTTTTGAATTTTTTTTCCTAATACAATTTTTTCAAAATTCATATGTATGTGTGCCACTTTGGACGATAATTTCAGTAATTGTTTCGCAAAAATTTCAGATTTTACCAAAATGTTCAAAATAAATAACAAACGAAAAGATAAGTTCGTTAGCCACAAATGTTTGACAACTCTAAGAGTCTAAATTTCAGGAAAATTTGTCAAAAAACAGCTAAGAAACGTAAAAATGGTATATGTTACGAGTAATGGAGGTGGGGGAAGTTCCCGGAAGTTCAAATGGGAGAGTTCCCACAAATTCAAATGTATTCCATTTGATAAGAACATCAATAAATTGTTAGAACCTTTGCGTTTTATTTTTTTCGTCGTTTGTTAGAACCTTGTTTATGATCCCTGAAAATCCCCCACTACTGGGGAAGTACCATGGAAGTATTTGACATTATTTTAGTACGCCTTATCACGAAAGTTGCGGGAACTTTCCCTGTGCGGGAACTTCCCCCCAAATACCCTATGCAGGGTGTCTACAGAACAAGTCTCATTTCTTAAAGGGGTCGATTCTACAACTAATTTAAAAAAAACAAAACATGTCTCAGCAATTTTTTTACAGGCTCCTTTTCCGAGTTATTTCAATTTTAAAGTTCTTTTTCTCGTGATTTTGACAATATGTCATTAAATTGGTAATAACTCCTTTAATTTGCTGTGATGATTGCAATTTGAGGATACCGTTGGAAAAAGCGTTAAATTCCCTAATACCAAATCACATTTTTTCAGTTGAATTTTACGGGGAATAAAGCAACCTAAACAGTGAACTTAGTAACTTTTCGAAAACTTCCGTTTTTCAACGCCAATAATGTCCAAAATTTCCAGATGATGAACTATTGCCGGAAAGCCTAAAAACTGCGCCAGAATCTCAGCTTTTCAACGGTATAATCAAAATATATTTTACAATCGAATTTAAGGGAGAAATTTCTGTTTGAACGCGGAAAAACGTGCATTTTTTTCAACGAAATCGACGGGGAGACACGGTGCTTGGGAGGAGCGGAGGGTAGACCCCGGATGTTTAGTAATGCATTGTGAAATTCGCAAACACTGTTTGGCGCGATACTTGCGCTATGAGATCAATGATATTTTCTCGTGACGTCATATTTGTTAGGTGAGTTTTCAAATCAACGGCCAAAATGTTTTACCAACATTTGTTTTCTATTTGATAAACATGTTTGATAAACGGTATTCAAGTATGTACTAAGCAACATTGCAATCTTCTACTGATTCGCTTGCATATCTCTAATGTCCACGTTTTCCTACGTTTCAGGTAAGTTACGATCCCTCACTCCTAAGGTTTCTCTTCGATTTGTAAGTACATTTATTATATGTACCAATAAAACAAACTGAGTAATGATTCAGTAAGTAAGTATCTATCCTACTACCGCGTTGAAAGTAGGTATATCCCACAAACATTAATTAATTTCGAATTGAATTCACTGCGCCGTATTAATCATGGAAAATCAATTAATTTATAGATAATATGTATGGCAAGTAATGGCACACTGGGCGAGCAAATCAACTTCGCGGGCTTTTGTAGTTGTTCCCGGGGGGGGGGGGGGGGTTAAACTCGTTGATTCGCTTTGATTTGATTTCGTTGATCGGCTCGGCCAGCCAATGTTTGTCAACAACCACATTCCGTTTACACAGGCAAACGGTCGTTCGTCGGTTCTCGTCTACTCGAAATTAAATGGTCTGATCCTGTCGCTTCAGCTCGATGTGAACTCAAGGAGACGAAGGTTTTGAATGCCAATAGCTATCGTCCCACGATTTGTCACTGGGTTATTCACAGTATTTGAATACTTGACATCTGTTCGACGCAACAGTTGACCAGAGTCAGGCTGGCGAACGACGACCCCCTCGTCAGCGACCTCCACCTATGCCACGGGTGGTTGTGGGAGGTCAGCTTCCCGAGCCTATTTTCAGCCTTATCGAGCCCCCCCTCACCGTCTGTTGGATGAGACATCGAACGGAAAACATCGATGTCGATGAAGCATCGTAAGGTAAAAAATCGATGTTTTTAAAAAGCGGGAAGTTTAATTGATTTGTCAACTAATTATAATCAAGGGAGATAACCTGATGAGGTTGCTCTTCCTCCATTCATGAGGAGTGGATATGTTTTCTTTTAACGTGATTTTATTTTACTGGATAACCTACTTCATTATAACTATTTTTATTCGTGATAATTATCCTCTTTTTATGCACTTCATTTCGATATCCCATACCTTACCCATTTCAATTATTGTTTCAAGCATATAGAGACTTTTTTCTGTCGTTTTCCAGTAATTACCTTGTTATACAGGGTGTAACACGAGTGGTTAACTTACTTATTTCCGACAAAAAGTGCCTCCTGACATTTTTTGGCATCTCCACTCAAAATGCCTTTTTTTCATTTTGAAATTTTTTTTCGTATTCTTGATCTTTGCTCATTAAATCTACCATAACTCGCTCAATTCAAGAGTTAGCTCAAATCTAAAAAGGCCGTTGGAAAGAGCATTAAATTTTAAATCTTTTTGGTGCCCAATAACATTTTTTTCAGTGGAGTTGAGATGTGCAAACGACGTAAGAACAGCAAAACTCGTCAAAATCTTGAAATCGCTTGGTTTTTCAGTCGCCTGGTCGGAAAAACGTGCATTTTTTCAACGAAATTGACGGGGAGACTCGGTAGACCCCGGAGTCTCCCCGACAAACCGTCGATTTTGTAGAAAAAAAAATGCATATTTTTCCGCATTCTAACATAAATTTCTCCCTTAAATTCGGTTGTAAAATATTTTTTGATTATGCCGTTGGAAAGCTGAGATTTTGGCGCACTTTTTAGGAAAGTTTCACACTTCTGCTTCAAGAATTGATATGGTTACCAGGCGACTGAAAAACCAAGCGATTTTAAGATTTTGACGAGTTTTGCTTTTCATACGTCATTTGCACATCTCAACTCCACTTAAAAACGCTGCAAATTATTACACAATGGTTTATTATTTTTCTATATAGATCACTCGTCTACAAAATCACCAACCATCCAATATGAAGAAAAAAGAAAAAAGAAAAAAAAAAAAAAAAAAAAAAATCAAAAAATCAAAAAAAAAAAAAAAAAATCAAAATCACCAACTATTGATCGCATTTTGGTAAGCTCTAATTTGAACGGAGATTAAGCCTCTTTTGCGATTCACACTCGTGTTTTGATTTATTTATATATATATATTTCAATATAAACCCTTAAATTTTCGTAGGGCGCGAACGGTTTGTCCTACAGAGCTCCGCGTGGTCTCAAAAAATTCTAAAAATTCTATAGAATCTTAAATTGAAGGAAAAACAATACCTTTATATCAAAATTTTTTGAGTTAGGGCGTTTTCAAAATGTCAAAATTGATTTTGGAACCCTTAGAAGTGACCTACATCAACCAAAAGCTTCGGGGCACAACTAGACCCCAAATGGAGCCTACATATCAAATTTCATCAAAATCGGTCAATGCTATGTGGCAAAAGTGCCGCGTACGTGCACATTCATTGCGGTAAATTCTCTGTTCTGGCAAAAAGCAAGCATATTTAAGAACATCTTTGGGACCCCAACGAACCATCTATGTAGAGCAGTTGCGCAAGCACTTACTTAACCTTCTCTAACTACTCGTAGAACGTATGTTGGCGTAAGTACTTATTTGGCGCCCACCTATTCAATGAACTTTCCTATCAGGAATGGCGTGACTAGTCGAAAACTATACCTGTAGTTTTTCAATTAAGCTTGTGAAGAGGTTGTGGAGTTGCCTCCCCAATTAGCAACCGCGTAGCCATCAAGATGCCCTACCAAGTCAAAGCCGCTCTTCGTTAATTATATTCCTCAGAACAATCAGTTTCACGTCTCAAATTATGGATGGGAGACAGCGCAGGTAGTACCTAATCGTGGACCACCTGTAGTCAACTCGGAGTCAGTGAACTGCAGGACCTCCTCTGGTCCTCCAGGATGAGATCATGTCACCAAGGCCAGGGCGAGGCAGCAAGAGGTAGGCCTGAGGTAAACGTCCTTGCTACTTAGCGAGAACCTCTTGCCAGCTGACCAACCGATGGGTTTATTCCTGTACAAGCGAAGCCCCACAAACCTGTCCTCATCCCTCCGCCATTTGTCTATACTCGTCTTCAGCGGGTTTGGGAGCTTGAGTTATTCGCAGCATCGCCCGGAATATCAATCAGGTGGGGGCACGTGGGTCTCGTGATGATCCGCTTGCCGCGGGATTGGTTTACAATGTTCTAACAACGGGTAGACATTGTATGACCAACGCGCTTATGAGATCCAATGGTGTTGCAAATGGGGTCGTTATAATTGATTCACAGACATTCTTACGAAGGGCTGTGCAACATGATGATGAACCCACAATGTGTTCCAGAACAAGGTGGTCTACCTGGGAACTTGCGAACAGACACGATTGGCAAAGAATCACTCAACTTCCAAGCATTCGTTATTAGCGAATTTTCAAGAAAAATGAAATAATAACATTTTACGTGTTGCACTGTTGGTACTCTATGAGTTTGGGGTGACGAAGAGAGTAAACTTTGGTGTTAAAAAAAAAGTTTAACCAAGAGGTTGATTGAATAATATTAAAGATTTGTGCTATGTGCCACACCTACAAGGCTGACTACTATGTCTTATAGATTTCGATTTTCTTAACCACAGCTTTGAAGATAGCTTTGAAAATTCGCTCATTAACTCATACCTATTGCATGAGGACCTTAACCCTCCCCCCCCCCGGATTCTAACCCTAGATCATCTTTAATTGAATAACTTTTTTTCCCTTCCGAGTCTACCAAGGTAGCGGAAGCTTTTCCCTTCCAGTGATAGTAGCTGCTGCGCATGCGCAAACGTGAATTCCTTGTAACAGCCATAACTTCCACATTCCTGGGCCTGTGGATGAAATCTGTTTTGCAATCCGCCCTCATTCATTTTCAAAAAAGAATTGTTATTTTCTTTTTCAAAACCATGTATTTAGAACATTGCTGGTGTTATAATGAGGGAGCCTAATGAAAGGTATTTATTATTCATATACAACTAATGTTTTTCGTGCTTCTTTGATCTCATTTGGAACTTTTTACAATTTCACAAACTCGAAATCCAATAGTTATGTCGTCAACTCTTTTTTTCGATCTATTACAGGGGCAGTTCGAGAGAATCGGGGCTGTGGTTTGATGGAGAACCCCGGATTTAGGAACCCATGTTACCCTGACCTTGTTTTCATAAAATAGGAACCAAGTTATTGCGTTTTTGTGGAACGATAGGTCTCACGAAACCCAGGGCCATTTCCGGAGTATAAGATCTTTCGAACGGGCAATAATACACCACTTTGTACTTGTCTTGCGTCTTTGGTTAAGGATTGGCTAAACAAAACTTTCTTCCTCGACGAGAAACTCAATTACCATAAATATTATGGTCCAATCTTCACTAATAGCCTCTGTACTTGGCATTCCCGTGTTCCATCTTGATTAGCAGGTCCCAGGTACAAACACTGAAGTGCGACTTGGTAGAATGATGGGACATCAAACATCGAAAGACGTAGATGTTCCCACATTAGGATGGATGAGGCAAGGAGATGTCTCACATGGATGTGTCTCCAACACTGAGGTGACGGGAAAGGGATCCTCATGATTGATTTGACAGGCTGAGCCTAGAAATAGTTAAGGACAAAAGAGACGTGTTTTTACTATACGACCCCTCCCCACACCCCACCGCTCTTCACGTCAGCCTTTTCCATCGTTCCAACTTAATAGGCGGACTCGGCCCGAGTTTTATGACGTCATTAAAATATCAGAATAGCGAGAGGAGGGCTTCTCCACCGCTTTCCGGGGGGATTTCACTGCTGGGGAACTAATAGGCTGAGAACGGTGCAGAATGGGAGGAGAAGGGCTGATGTGGAGAGGGGATTATCATCCAACATCCAGTTTCATGCAAAGTTGAGCTCGGAGTAACGGCCAGCGCAGTATTTCGCTTTATATTATTATGGAAAGGGCCGAACTGAAGCCTGAACAAACTGCTCTCCGTACACAAGTGATGTTGCTCATTAAACATCCCTCTGGAGGTCGCAAATTCTCTTCAGGGCGTCGCCGAATTCCCGAAATCTGTACACCTCACGCCGATTGACGCTTGCTGCCATCCACCAACTCCTAATAGTCTTGACGGCTGAGATTAGTCATGAACTAGGTACCGAGACAGCCTTCTGCTCCGGTACCGGGTCAGCTTTTTGCGAGGAGCCTCTTGTCGGATTATTGTAGCTATGAAGGAGTGAGAATGAGTCAAAATTACTAAAAGTGCTACTTCATTGTCCATTCACTACATCGACACCTACCTTTTTTAAACAGACAAGGTATGGGTGAACGAGCGCGTCTTACAAGACAGGAAATATAATCCATTTTTTAAAAATAATCTGTTCATTATTACAACTGTATACAATATATCTAGTAATTTCTCTCTAATATGAAATTTTTTTCTGACGGAAAAAAAAAAATTTCGTCTCCCATTTGATTCTTACTTGCCTACCGATGATCCATGCAAAGTTTCACTTCCCCAGCCTAATTAGGTAATTAGCAATGAAATGGGTCGTAGGCGAACCATGGGCACTGGACGTAACCTTGTTCGGCACAGGTATGTAGTAACAAAAAGTTTCAAACCACCTGCAAAGCACTGTGCAATATCCTCGTTTTCCACTCATTCTTCCCGACCTAAATTTTACTAGATAATAAGATAATTGAAAAATGGGGTGTTTTCTTTGGAAGAATCATGATTAGCGGGAACATGGTGCGGTCGGGGAAAGATGTCTGTAATTTATAAGGCGATTGGAACCCTCTTCTTAAATGCCGTACTAAGGAGGGAATCCTTCCATTTCGGATGCAACTTCTTCGAGCGGGTACAAATGACGTGCAAGTACGTGGGAAGAATGCGAGATTCACTAGTGTTTGGTTTCCCGCCTTGTCTCGGGAGTTCAATTTATCTGGCATTGCGAATTTTTAGGCGCAGCTATGAGGAATCAAAAACTAGGCACCCAGTTGGGTAACGTACTGGTGCCTTGATTTCACTTTGCTTCCTCACTAACGAAGGTAGGAAAGCTTGGAATTCGTCGTTCAATAACGGATAAAGAACTCCGGATATCAGAACCAACCACGACTGTCTGTGGTCCTGATGACAGGCAAGGATAAAAAAGTTCCCTCCACAACCTGAGGTCGCTGTTTTTCAACAAAATTTTTTACTCTCTTACTAGCTTAAACTACGATGATTCAAAAACCAACAAAAATAAACAATAGATATGAAAGCAACACCGCCCAATTACAGTCCCATCAGTAGTATCTAGTTGGACAGTTCCATAAACTTATTGGAGAGCGATTGGATTCTTCAGTTACCTACTTTTGTTGAGCGAAAGGTCTCTGCAAAGATGTTGATGGACTCCCACTGAATGTGGTATGGTGAGACTATGTGGTATGGTTGAAGCCAATAGGAAAAAGAGAGAACTCCACATCAAAGTTCTTGATGTATAGAAAGCATGTGACAGAGTGTCCGAGAGATCCACAAAAATATTCCCCAAAAGGTCGACATCATTGTTCATTCTCATCTTCCAAATTGAAGAATTGCTTTACTGCAATAAAAAATTTGAAGCAATAATAACCTATTAGCCGGCAGTAACACAAAAATGATGAAACTCGGCAAAAAAAAAAAAAAATAATAATAATAAAAAAATTAAAAAATGCATGGGTCGCACAGAACCTGTACGCAGACATTTCCAGGTTACATCCAGTCTCCTTGGGTTGCGTGCAACCCATTACTTTGACAATGATTCACAATGATGTGTCTCCAGACCATAGAAACGATTTTTCAAGCTTCATAGTGTTTAGGTTACACAAATTACATTTAGTTTCACTTCATTCATCAACAATATTCCATGGAAAATAATAAATTCTTGGATGGTTACCGGTTCGATTCATTTTCGGCGGTTCCGTCCCAACTAAACTCGAAAAAAATAACCTGATGATGTATAAACGATCCTTCTTCTTCTTCTTCGAGTTTTACCATTGCTACTGGTCCGGGAGCAATGCTGGACAAAGTAGTTTGGGCTTGTAATTAGGAAGAATCAGGGTTTGAAGTTATGGGTTGCCCACGGCACCTGAAGGAACTCTGTTCTGTGGCTCATAGATCACTACCTACTTCCACATCACACTATACACTTCTTTTCAAGTGGTTGGTGACGAGGTCCAAGGGCTTGGTCCTCTCCAATCGTCGTACGTCCCTGCTTTTGTCCAGCAGATTCAATACTTCGACGTGGATGTTTGTGGAGCCGAGTTTCGTGGTCCACAGTTCTTCTTTTCATGACCTCATTCACCATCTCAACTTTGAGGTGACGGTGGAGGTCATTTGCTCGAATGTACCAGGGGGCATTAACTAGGCTCCTGAGTATTTTGTTCTGCACCGTTTGCATGATTTTCACGTTGCTCTTTTTGGTGCATCACCATATGGGACAGCTGTAAACCCTTACTGGCGTTATCACTTGCTCGTAGAGTAGCACTTTATTGTGCACAGGGAGTTGAGAGTTTCTACAGCCAGTACATTTTTCTAAATTTCAGGTTGATTTCTTCTTTCTTCTTCCTCACATGTTCTTTCCATCTCAGTTTGGTATCCAAGGTGATACTTAGCTGTATTTGCGTATGGTATAGCTTGAGAGTTAATGTCAACAGGGTTTACTTTCCGGTGTGAAAAGTTTATATGCGTTGACATTGTTTTATTTAGTTTGATTCTCCAAAGTTTGGTCCATTTATTGGTTTGGATTATTGATTGGTTTGCCAGGTTTGGCAATCATAATGACTTCCGCAATTTTCCATCTTGAAGTATGTCCCTCGACAATAGAAATATAATGGATGTTCGCAATTTGGCACGTTGAGGAGGTACGAAAAATTTCCAACCGTCAAACCCTTCCGTGGTTCTGGCGTTTATATCGAATCCTGAAATATCTTAAGATAGTCTATTTTCTGTACACGTATTTTCTTCTGTAAGTTCTCGTGCAACTTGTGGTTATTAACTATCCTTTCTATTCTCCTGAATGGGAAGTTAATATTACTCTCATTGAAGTAATAATGGTCCATTTGCTTTAGGCCCCCCAGAGCTCTTAGTGGGTGACTATTTTCGATGATTAACAATAAATTATAGGAAGGAGAGAAGAGTCTTAGTGGACACAGAATATGAACTTTTCACAAAATCTATATAAAAACGCTGCAAATTATTACACAATGGTTTATTATTTTTCTATATTGATCACTCGTCTGCAAAGCCACCAACCATCCAACATGAAGAAACACATCGATCGCATTTCGGTCAGCTATAATTTGAACAGAGATTAGGCCTTTTTAGCGATTCACACTCCTGTTTCTGATTTATCTCGTAGGTAGCGAACGGTTTGTTCTACAGGGCTCCGTCCGGTCTCAAAAAATGCTAAAAATTCTATACTATCTTAAATTGATGGAAAAACAATACCTTTATATCTAAATCTTTTGAGCTAGGGCGTTTTCTAAATTGCAAAATTCATTTTTCAACCCTCAGATGTGACCTACATTAACAAAAATCTTCGGGGCACAACTAGACCCCAAATGGAGCTTACATACATAAATTCATAAATTTCATGAAAATCGGTCAATGCTAAGTGAGGAAAGTGCCGCGTACGGAGGGCCAAATTTTTATTCGATTTTTGCATTCTACGTACCTTGAAACGTAAACCAACAAATTTTGAGGGGGTGTTGAAATTTTTTTTTCTTGGTCGATTCCAAAGGTTCATTATTGAAAATAATAAACCAAAAAGGTGTGGGACTTGAAAAAAAGTAGATTCAGGGAGAATGAATGAGAAAGCTAATGAAAAGCTGAGATGACGATTACGCTAATTTTCAGTCATTAGTTTCTGCAAGGTTCTCCATGTTCAGTCAGCATTATGTACTGGTTTTATTGTTCCTTAAGAGAAATTTGATATTTTTTACGCAGATTGAAATAGTTTTTGAGGAGATTATTCGTCGTATCAGCGGTTTATTTTTATTTGGCGTATTTAAGGTGCTGTATAAAATTACAAAGCGGTAAGATAGTGAACTGGAAGAATTGATAGGGTATGGGAGATAATTCCGGGTACCTACCCAGCTAAGTTAGGAATTGAGGACCAATTAACTCCCAAAGTTACCTATCAAACTACTGGTTCAAAACAGGTTCAGGTTCTGGAACAGTTCTTGAAGGAATTCACTGTTAATTTTTCTGGTGCCCAGGTCCGGGAAGGGAATGGACAGCCTCCTTGAGCAGCTGGCGAGCAGAGAGGTTGGCGCTGTCGAGCGCCCTCAGATGTCAAGTGGCCACTGTAGTGTGAACGCTGTCCCGCCTCCTGCCTACACGCTGATACCGGTTCTGAAACAATATTTTATATTCGCAGATTGTCACGATGAAAAATTCCGAAAAACTCCAAACTCTCTTCATCTCAATTTCTTGAAGAATATTTCTTCGACAATAAATTGTATTGCAGATGGAAGAGCAACCTGGAAAATATCTAGGCAGTTTAGAAAAGACGGCAAACTATTCGGATAAATCGGCCGAAATGGTTTGCAAGTTGGACGGCACCTAACATTATTTTAGCTGGAATTGAACGATCGTTTATGGTACCTCAAATAAGAGAGAATAGTGGGGAATATTCAACCCCAAATAAATTTGCTAATGGTAATGCCAAAATGTGATCAAACATCTATTATAAAAAGCTGCCGAATTGGGTGGGCAAAAAGTAATACACATACATACTTTTATGGCGCGTTCGTCAAAAGGTAAGATCGCAGAACAGGTTTACAAAAATTCTCACTGGTTTTACAAGAGTCTCAAAACGAGAAGTGACAATTATATTAGAAATCATAAACAACATTGTAACATGAGACATGATCTTCAAGAGTTCAATGTCACCGTAGCTCCTACTTGTCGTACGAAATGAAGTTCATAAACTATCATCTTGGAGCCGGGCTTCTACTGATACCCTCTGCATTTGAGCAAAAATGGTCTATTGGATTTTGATTAATTACTGTTTCGGAAATAAGACGTCCGCTTCTAGTCACACTGTGCCCGAATGCAACGAATCTCTAACGGGACCGCCTCGAGGGTAACTTTCTACGATTCTAAGTGTCATCAGAATCGGACTAAGTTATTATCGGAAAAAGTTATCGTATATCGGAATAAGTTATTGTATACATATAGATTTTGCTCGGGTTGGAGCATTGACCACACACAAACAGACACTTAAATTGAGAAAAAAATCGACTGCCAAGTGGGTGTGGCTCATAGCTTCCTCGTATCCATAACCCGATTGTATATATATGGCAATATTTATAACCAATAGTAGATTTTTGGTTTATTATTTTCAATAATGAACCTTTGGAATCGACCAAGAAAAAATTTTTTTTAACACCCCCTCAAAATTTGATGGTTTACGTTTCAAGGTACGTAAAATCCAAAAAACGAATAAAAATTTGGCCGTCCGTCCGCCGTACGCGGCACTTTTGCCACTTAGCATTGACCGATTTTGATGAAATTCGGTATGTAGGCTTCATTTGGGGTCTAGTTGTACCCCGAAGATTTTGGTTGATGTAGGTCACTTCTAAGGGTTCCAAAATCAATTTTGAAATTTTTGAAACGTCCTAACTCAAAAAATTTTGATATAAAGGTATTGTTTTTCCTTCAATTTAGGATTCTATAGAATTTTTAGAATTTTTTGAGACCACGCGGAGCTCTGTAGGACAAACCGTTCGCTCGCTACGAGAATTTAAGTGTTTTACGCACGATAAATCAGAAACACGAGTGTGAATCGCAATAGAGGCCTAATCTCCGTTCAAATTTTAGCTGACCAAAATACGATCGATGTTTTTCTTCAAGTTGGATGGTTGGTGGCTTTGCAGACGAGTGATCTATAGAAAAATAATAAACCATTGTGTAATAATTTGCAGCGTTTTTCAATTGCAGATCTTTTGTTGCCCATTGAATGCAGTACTCTAATTGCACTACGCGTGTGTTGCACAGGGATGTTCAGTGATAAATACTACTTTTGCTGAAAATTATTACACAACGGTATATTATTTTTCTGTTAAGATCACCCTTCTGCAAAGAACGCTAGTGCGTTTTGAAATGTATTCTCCCACTTTTGGAAGCGAACAAGAAAAAAAAGTTAACCCCCTCACCATCCTCCTCACAAAATTTGTTGTGAAAATCGAATAACAAATTTTACCGTCAGTCCGCACTTTCCTTGGTTACCATGGACCGATTTTGATGACATTTGGTACATGGGCTCCATTCGGTGTCTAGTTGTGCCCCGAAGCTTTTGGTTGATGTCAGTCACTTCTAAGGGGTGAAAATTAAGGTTTCACTTTCGAAACTTGAAAGTACCTATTGTTTTTTCATCAATTAAAAATAGTATTGAACTTTTAGAATCGAATGAGACCACTCAGAACTCTGTTGGACCAACCGTTCGCTCCCCATGAGCACTTCCGATAAATCAGAAACACGAGCGTGAATCACAAATGAGACCTAATCTCCGTTCAAATGTTAGCTGACCAAAATGCGATCGTTGTTCGTTTCTTGGAGATGTACTCAGTTTTGTGTCCTTAAAATAATAAGATTTCCTAATAAAGCCGTCCACAACTATTTCATCGAGTTGAGTGTGAAGTAAAATATGGTTGGTAGGTAGTGATAGTATGAAAGCTGTGTTCTTTGCAGGCGAGTGATCTACACAGAACAATAATAAACCTTTGTGTAATAGTTTGCAGCGTTTTTACCCCAGTAGTGGCTAACAATAACCAGAAGATTCGGGGCACATGTTTTTTCCCTGTTCGATTTCAAAGGTTCATTTTTGAAAATAATAAAACAAAACAGGGTTTTACGGCCATTTTCCAAGGCTCGAATTTTCCAACTCGGTTTCCTCTGTTTTGAAAAAAAAAAAAAAAAAAACATGTTGTAAACATATTTTTAAGTAATGCATGCATTCCAGAGGACGTCCCATTGGGTAAACATTTGGTCAATTTAAACCAGTGTTGGTAAGCGATAGAACTGTTTCCTTCGATGTAATTTATTTAGTATTAAAGGCAAGCAATAGTATTATGTAGATAGTTTTCCGCGTCGAACAAAAAAGAACCACGAAAAACGGTTGAAAACTAAGGCCTGGGCAGAGTACACAAGATTTTGTCACACACATACACACACACACGCGCACAGACAGACATACTACACCTATGGTTTTTTTTTCGCGGATTTGGATTCAGAATGGTCTAAAACGGATTAGTATGTGGTTTTTTTCTGTTGAGTGTTGTCCAACTTTACCCCAGATCAATCGCGTAAGGACGCCCAAGTCTTAATGTGGGACGTCGTATAAAAGGAGTAGAAACCAGAAAAGTCAACTGACCCTTGCACTAGTTCAATAGATTATTATTTGTACTTTTATTCTACTGCCTTTCGTAACTGACTACTGATCTCCAACTCTGTCTTCACAGACCTTGATTTTCATAAATTTGTCTTGGATTTTGGGTTTTGACTGCATGAACAGAGCGTTCCTCGAGCACTCCATCACTGCGACGGGGAACCTGATCCGCTCTGACAGCTCCGGTCAACAATTTTGACATCAGTAAAGCCGAACATAAATGACATTCTCCTTTGCATTGGGAAAATTGGGCATTCCTCTGAACTGTCTATACGAACAGAACGAGACTCCTGGTTAGATGTTACAACGTACGTACATTGTGAAATTAGATACCTTTTTTGAAATCAGCACTTCATTCATTCGACGAAAAAACTTCTTCGGAAAATTTAGTATCTTGAAGTTACGAGAGATAAACTAATCATCAGAAAATTCTCCCATTAAAATAAGGACACCCGGCCAAGCGCCTTTCGAACGGAGCCTTACGTAACCTGTGGAGATTATTGTTTAGCAGCAACCAAATACATGACTACCAACGACTACAACCCTGTTGTTAATTTCTCAATAGACCTTTGAATGTACCTCCAATAAGGTACCCGTAAAAAACATATTGTGAATGTATGCATTCTAGGAGAAGGACTTTTGGATAAGGAGCTGAACATTCTCTTCCAACGAGCAAGCGGCAAAACTTATTATATAATCAATTTCTATCGATTGCATCCCGAAAAAGATACCACTCAACGGAAATTTTTCGAGCACCGTGACAACCTAAAAACACCATGACAACTCCAAAACTGAGTGGCATATACGATGTTTTTAGAACTCAGTGGATGATACCCTCCGAATTAGAGGTGAAAGATCGAACAATCTTTGCTGTAACGGGCAACACCCCTCCTAGGTACCAAGGAGACACTGAATAGTTCATAGAACATTTAGGTTTATTGATTATATAATCTAAATAAGGCTTTTAGGTTCGGTCAGTAAGCTTTGATAGGCACTGGAATATATCGATACTTACCCTCATAACTTTGAGGCTCAGGAATATACCTTTAAGCCCTAGCCCTCATTCATACCACACCTCAATAAACTTCCACAGAACGATGCACAATTAGAATGATGTCTGATTCGAAGAAAACAGAACGGCTGTTAATAGACTGGGCAGCATACTCAAGATCTTGATAGAAAACGTGTTTTTCCGCCATCGTCACTTGTTTTCCCTTCACATCCACACAAACACAGACGTACACCTTCGGATTTTTCATTGGTTTTGGATTCAGGATCAAAACGCTGCAAATTATTACACAATGGTTTATTATTTTTCTATATAGATCACTCGTCTACAAAATCACCAACCATTTAATATGAAGGAAAAAAATAAAATAAAAAATAAAAAAAATAAAAAAAAAAAAATAAAATAAAAAAAAATTCAAAAAAAAAATAAATCACCAACCATCGATCGCATTTTGGTCAGCTCTAATTTGAACGGAAATTAGGCCTCTTTTGCGATTCACACTCGTGTTTTGATTTATATATATATATATATATTTCAATATAAACCCTTAAATTTTCGTAGGGAGCGAACGGTTTGTCCTACAGAGCTCCGCGTGGTCTCAAAAAATTCCAAAAATTCTATAGAATCTTAAATTGAAGGAAAAACAATACCTTTATATCGAAATTTTTTGAGTTAGGGCGTTTTCAAAATTTCAAAATTGATTTTTGAACCCTTAGAAGTGTCCTACATCAACCAAAAGCTTCGGGGCACAACTAGACCCCAAATAGAGCCTACATACCAAATTTCATCAAAATCGGTCAATGCTAAGTGGCAAAAGTGCCGCGTACGGCGTACGGCGTACGGCGGACGGCGGACGGACGGCCAAATTTTTATTCGATTTTTGGATTCTACGTACCTTGAAACGTAAACCATCAAATTTTGAGGGGGTGTTAAAATTTTTTTTTTCTTGGTCGATTCCAAAGGTACATTATTGAAAATAATAAACCAAAAGCGAACAGCGATCGCATTTTGGTCAGCTAAAATTAGGCCTCTTTTGCGATTCACTCTCGTGTTTCTGATTTATCGCAGGACCAACCCTGGAATTTTAATAGGGAGCGAACAGTTGGTCCTACAGAGCTCTGGGTGGTCTCATTTGTTTCTAAAAATTCAATACTATTTTGAATCGAACAAAAAAATACTTTTACATCGAAAGCTCTTGAGCTAGCGCGTTTTGAAAATGACAGCATGGAGCCCATTTACCAAATTAATTTCATCAAAATCGGTTCATGGGAACTAAGGAAAGGGCCACGTCGGGACGGCAAAATTTGTATTTGAATTTCGGAATCTACGTAGGCACCTTGAAACGTAAACCAACAAATTTGGAGAGGGGGGGGGGGGCATTTTTTATTCTATGGTCGATTCCGAAGGTTCATTTTTGAAAATAATAAACCAATAAATTGACGGATTGGTCTAAATAGAATTTGTGCATGGATATCCTTCACAATGTAATCTCCACTAATATTTGAGTGTTGTTTGATCAATTGCTTGAAAACATCTCGTACTACTGAAGGACTCCCTAAAAAGATATGTATCCATATTTTGTCAACCCACTTCTGTTTGTCTGTGATGTACAGATTGATGTTGTATGGTAGGTTTTTACTTCCATAGGCCCTGGGTTGTGTTGTTTTTGCCTTTAATTCTTCGTCTGCTTGAACTCTTGTCGATGGTTTTGGTTTATTATTTTCAACAATGAACCTTTGGAATCGACCAAGAAAACAATTTTAACCCCCCCCCCCCCAAAAATTTGTTGGTATACAATTCAAGGTACGTAGAATCCAAAAATCGAATAAAAATTCGGCCGTCCGTCCGCCGTACGCGGCACTTTTCTCACTAAGTCTAGTTTGATTTGATTTGAGCTTTTGGTTGATGTAGGTCACTTTTAAGGGTTGAAAAATAAGGGTTGAAATGTTGAAAACGCTCTGACTTGAAAATTTTTGATATAAAGGTACCAATTGTTTTTCCATAAATTTAAGATATTATTGAATTTTTATAATTTTTAGAGACCGCGCGGAGCCCTGTAGGACAATCCGTTCGGTCCCTACGAGAATTTAAGAGTTGGAATTACGATAAAACTGAAACACGAGTGTGAATCGCAAAAGAGGCCTAATCTCCGTTCAAATTTTAGCTCACTCAATTCGATCGGTGTTTTCGTTGATGTTGGTTGGTGGTAACAATGGCAAAGCCGTGTTCTTTGCAGATGAGTGATGTATAAAGAAAAATAATAAACCATTTGTAATAATTTGCAGCGGTTTCACACAACTCTAGTTTCATTGGTCACTCCATGCTGTACATACGCGAGCCTTCCTTCATCAAATGGTACTACTGTGTGGTTCGCAAATGGTCGTATGGTTTTTAAGACTTGTTGCAAATAACACGTGAATCAAAATGGGAAAAACTTCCTTGAAATCCTGGCTAGCCATCGTTAACGTTATTTCTTATTTTACTGCTGTGCCTAACAAGGTAGCACAATCGGGTCTTTTGCGTGTTCAAGAATTAAATGACTTCACCACGACTTGAGCGGATAGGTGGATTTCTCCACGTAATCTTGTACGCTGACTCGAATTGTGAAACTCTCGACTCATTCAGGCTAATGGAAATTAATTTTTCGTGAGACTATAGCATTTTTCAGACATAACAGTACTCTCATATCACAATTTACTGAGTTATAATTGTAGTTTAGGTAACAACTGGTCGTGTTATTCAGAAAGTGCTCCATGGAAATCCTTAATTTAGAAAAAAAAACGCTGCAAATTATTACACAAAGGTTTATTATTTTTCTATATAGATCACTCGTCTGCAAAGAACACGGCTTTTCCAACCAACTTGAAGAAAAACATCGGTCGCATTTCGGTTAGCTAACATTTGAACGGAGATTAGGCCTCTTTTGCAATTCACACTCATGTTTCTGATTTATCGTAATTCCAACCCTTAAATTCTCGTAGGGAACGAAAAGTTTGTCCTACAGGGCTCCGCGTGGTCTCACAAAATTCTGTACTATCTTAAATTGATGGAAAACAACATATTTATTTCAAATTTTTTTGTGTTAGGGTGTTTTCAGAATTTCAAACCTCATTTTTCAACCCTTAAAAGTGACCTACATCAACAAAAATCTTCGGGGCACAACTAGACCCAAAATGGAGCCTACATACCAAATTTCATCAAAATCGGTCAAGGCTAAGTGGGGAAAGTGCCGCGTACGGCGGACGGACGGAAAAATTTGTAGGTATTCGATTTGAGGATTCTACGTATCTTGAAACGTAAACCGACAAATTTTGTGGGAGGGGGGGGGGTCAAAATTTTTTTCTTGGTCGATTCCAAAGGTTAATTATTGAAAATAATAAACCAAAATGGATCATAGGTGTCGTTTCGTGTGAGAAAAAAAAACTCCTCTAATTTCCTGAAAAACCAAGTTTTTAAATAGTTTTTTGAAAACATTTAAATGTTTTATTGAAAGTTGTAAATACTTGGTATGTTACTTAGTAATTTCATGAACGTTTGGTAATTTTCTAGTGAGAAGGTAGAAAACTCCTTTTGTCACAAAAGGTTTCGAAAATGGCTCCCAGTAGAATGTTCAGTATAACTTTGGTTTCGGTTTGATGATCAAATACCCCCTTCAACATTTTGATTTATAACTTTAATATTAATTGAAATTTGCTAGATAATTTTTTTTTTTTAATTTTACATTTATTTTATTTTTCAAAAGGTGAGCAATACATATTCACAATGTTACGACCCCCTATAAGAAAATCTTGTGCTGGGGGTCGGAGTGTAATCTTCTAGTAATAATTAAGTATAATAAATAACGTTACAATAGAAATCAATTGGCTAAAGAATAAAGAACAAAAAATACATAGGTACCGTGCCTACTGCTACGTACAATATCAGAATAAACAAAAAATATCAAATGATATGGTGACACCTAATTAAGATTAAAGGAGAGAAATGAAATATTCTTTCAGTTTGTTTTTAAAAACAGTTAAGGATTCCTGTTTCCCGGTCAAATAGTTTGGAAGAGAGTTGAACCGAGAAACACCACAAAAAGAATATAATCTCTGTCCCATAGCTGTTTTCATTCTCGGTGTAAGCAGGGTAATTTTGTCCGAAGCTCTTGTAGTATTAATATTTCTTTGTATTCTTCCAAGACAATACTCCTTGTAAGTGAAAATCAAAGTAATTTTTTCTGCAATCTTCCTCAAGTCGAGCACTGCGAACTCCTTGAAGATTAATGAAGAGGGGGATCTCACCGGCTTCTTAAGTAAAATCTTAATTAGACACTTTTGGGTTAGCGCTAGGGGATTCAATTTTGATTCAAATGTTGAACCCCATGCAACTACACCGTATACCAACAAGGAATGGTTACCAAGGAAATAGTTGCCCATTGAAGAATAGTGAACCAAAAATAGTAAACCAAAATCCAGTTTTCCACGATCAAAATCCTTAGCAAAGTGGAACCAAAATTTCAAATCCATTCTCCTTCGAGTTGAGACGGCATTTTAGAAGAAACGCTCGCGTAAGTACTCACATAATATGAAGTTCGGTTAGGGGAGAAGGGTCATCCAGTGATAGGCACAGTGACCCTTCCGACCACTTGAGGATAAGGGTATGACTTACGAGACCTCAAGTGTGATGCTCTAATTTAGTTATCGCTGGAGTCACCTCGCAGGACGACCTTTTTTTCAACCCTTGAGATGTCTTTGACATTCTGCCTCTCTAATGAAGATCAAAATATCATGCTTACACAGCGAATGGCGAGAAATCGGTTATGAGGCGCCTTTCAAGTAAGGAGGAAGGGTTTGATTTAATTTGGGTTTTGTTGAAATAAAACATGATTGTAATATTCCAATAATTTTGTTGATATTAATACGCTCCTGTCCTTGATGTTATAGACACAGCAAAACGAATGTGGCATTCAATCACCGTTTGCGCTCATTTGATTTGATTCCACTCTATAGTTTGAAACACTCAACCCCGGATGGCGTGCGACGAGGGAGAGGTTTGAAATTCCTTATTTATGAACCAAAAATGCAAACATTTCGGGGAATTTTTGGTCTTTCCGAAGTTAGCACTCGGCTACTCTCTAAGTCGAGAAATCGGATTTAACATCCCGCATCCATTCCAAGCTGTTTTATCCTAAAGTTTCACTCGCTTCGTCTTTCCCTGTCAGCCTCCTGAACTATTTTTGTACTATCAAAAATCATGTTAGTGTGTGGAGTGCACGCATACGGACAACATTCATCAAAGCGAAGAGAGAATATTGAACTTCAATTTTTGCAAATGTACTATATAGATAATAAAATTGATAATGTTTATACTACAAAATGAATTGCTTCAAGCGGGTAATTACAATGTTCAAGTCCCAATTACATCCGCAATTTATTATGATGGTGGCGGGTTCGTCACAAATTGTCTCAGCTACTTGATTCGCTGCCAGAGGCGCCTCGCCTCATTAGTCCAGTCATTGTATAAAGTTAGGTGTTTGTAAGTTGTCGAGACCACTTGATATCCTTCTCGTCTGATGTCATACGTATTATGTCTTCACCACAACCGCGATGATGGCGGCGTTCTCTCATTCAAATTATAAGGAGTAACGATTCGAGGACGTCGAGTACAACGATAATTTGAATTTAGTAGCACCACGCACTCGAAGGTGTTTACTTATTTGCGTATTCCCAAGATCTGGATGGTCGCCTTTCCCGTTTATTACGATCGCAGTGTCCGCGGCTTTTGCGCGTGCGCAAAACATTTTCTACATTTTGGTTTATTATTTTCAATAATGAACCTTTGGAATCGACCAAGAAAATAATTTTTTAACCCCCCTTCAAAATGTGTTGGTTTACGTTTCAAGGTACGTAGAATCCAAAAATCGAATAAAAATTTGGCCCTCCGTCCGCCGTCCTCCGTAAGCTTTGATCTTGAGCAATTTTGATGAAATTTGGTATGTGGGCTCCATTTGGGGTTAGTTGTGCCCCGAAGCTTTTGTTTGATGTAGGTCACTCCTCAGGGTTGAAAAATAAGGTTTGAAATTTTGAAAACGCCCTAACTCGAAATATGTCGATTTAAAAATACCTATTGTTTTTCCATAAATTTAAGATGTTTTTGAATTTTTATAATTTTTAGGGACCACGCGGAGCTCTGTAGGACAAACCGTTCGCTCCCTACGAGAATTTAAGGGTTGGAATTATGATAAATCAGAAACACGAGTGTGAATCGCAAAAGAGGCCTAATCTCCGTTCAAATTTCAGCTGACCGAAATGCTATCGATGTTTTTCTTCATGTTGGTTGGTGGTGACAATGGCAAAGTCGTGTTCTTTGCAGACGAGTGATCTACATAGAAAAATAATAATGTGTAAGTATACTAATTTTCAGCGTTTTTACTTCCAAGTCTACCAAGATAGCGGAAGCTTTCTTTTCAATTTTCAAGATTGAAAAAAAAGTTTTCCAAAATTAAACTTTCCACTCGCGTTTTACGTTTCAGAACTTTCTGAACCATTTTGGTTCCGTGTCTGTCTGTCTGTGTGTCTCTCATGAAATCCTTATAACGGGCAAACATCTCCATCTCCCATCTGATTTCGATGAGATTTTCAGGAATTATGCGGATTGGGGTGGAGATGGTCCTCTATGAAAATGATGCCCCCTGATTGAAATTATTTAGTTCGCATGCGCAAACGTGAATTCCTTGTAAGAGCCATAACTTCGAGTGATCTCTGATACTGCGATTCACACTCGTGTTTCTGATTTTTCGTAAGTGCAACCATTAATTCTCGTAAGGGCTCCGCGTGGTCTCAAAAAATGCTAAAAATTCTATACTATCTTAAATTGACGAAAAAACAATACCTTTATGTCAAAATTTTTTGAGTTAGGGCGTTTTCAAAATTTCAACCCTTATTTTTCAACCCTTAGAAGTGACCTACATCATTCAAAATCTTCGAGGCACAACTAGACCCCAAATGGAGCCTACATAACAGATTTCATCAAAATCGGTCAATGCTAAGTGGGAAAAGTGCCGCTTACGGGGGACCGCGGACGGACGGCCAAACTTTTATTCGATTTTTGGATTCTACGTACCTTGAAACGTAAACCAACAAATTTTGAGGGGGTGTTAAAAAAAATTCTTGGTCGATTCCAAAGATTCATTATTGAAAATAATGAACCAAAACCTCCACAGGGGAGAGTGTACATTTTTCTCTAAGGTAGGTCCCAAAACTCTTGGGACTACTCATGCGCCCCTCCCGCCTGGGCGGGACCCCCCAGCCCACTGTGACGTCATGAACATTCAAAACTTTTAAAAATCATAGAGAAAGGTCTTCTCACGCTAGAAGGTCGCGGTTGGTGTCAAAATTCTCAGAAAGAGGTCTAGTTCAGATTAAAAATAACGATAAACAGTTTTTCCGACCCATGCGCACACCCCATTGGGGTTAATGATGAATGACTTTGGTGAAAATACTAAAATACTTGTACTAACATACAAAATATTAGGCAAGACAAACTTTCTGGGAAAAATATGTGTCTTATGTTGGTCAAGACACCTGTGGGTTGGTGTATAAGCACCAGAGAACACTATTTCTCCATTAGTCCCCACTTGGAGATTGAAGTTTTGGTTATACAACCGTGTTATGGGTGCGAGGAAGCTATGTGTCACACCCACTCGGAAGACGTGTTTCTACCGGCATGAAAACTGCACTATAAAGAACACTCACTTTACAGCTTTAGCGAGGTTAATTTGAGCATTCAAGGTTTTTTAAAAATGTTATTGTACCATGTATAACTTATTAACAATATTTTTTTGAAAATGTGGATAAGTATTCAAAACTAAGATACATCACTGAGTTTTGTTAAGGTGGAAGTTTCACTTCACTGCTTCACAAGTAAGCTAGTTCAAGTGGTTTCTTATGTTCTGTTGGTATCACACGTATTGGAGTTAGACAGCTTCCTCGGTGATGTGACATCTTAAGCTCCATAAGTCGAGACTGGTTTAAGGACTCGGTTGTACAATGTAAGCTTGTTCTGGATGGACAGCTTCGACCCATCCGGCCTCGTCATTTTATGATGTAGACTTTCCAAATAAAGAGAAGAGGCGGATTCTGTAAGTACCTCAGGTAAAGAGAGGGAAAGAATGGTCACATGACTATGGGCACTATAAATACTAGGCTAAGGAATCAGCCCTCATCCATTATTACTCAAACCTTCGACTAGTCTCGTTCAACAAGCACTCTTGTCTCATCTATTCTCGATACTTCGTAGGTTTTCCTTACTTTCCTTACCCTCCAGGAAGTTATCCGGTTTCCGACCGAACTTCCTCTTTCCTATCTATTACTTATGCTTTCGGGGCCTAATTAGATATTTAGTTCTCAACCCTACAAATGATAATTTACGGTTTCGGGCCGGATTGGTAATTTTCCTCTCTAAAACTAATTTTTAGAGAGGAAAATTACCAATCCGGCCCGAAATCATCACCATCCCTTCACTTCAGTAGGTGCTCGGAAAATTCAAATTAACTTTTTATCATTTATAAATTCATCAATTTCAAGATAGACAAAGTTAGAACATCGTCAGATTTTCCGAGTCATAACAGCTGTGTCACCTGCGAAGGTAGCTGAGGTGTTCATTCCAATTTCTGGGAGATCACTGGACATAGAAGAGCGGACCAAGAACAAGAGAGCATTAACCCATTTCCGGCCAGTGATGCGTTTTCGCATCTACTTTTTTTAAATATCGAAAATAGTTGAAAACCTACGTAGAAGAATGTTTTCTAATTCATGCTGCTCCTACACTCGTAAAAAAAAATTCTTCAACATTTAGGAGCTCGATGCGACTTAGGATTTTTTTTGAAAAGGAGGCTTTTTGGCCGAAACCATGATTATGGTTGATCAAATTCGACGCTAGGCGATTGAGCGTTCTGGGCCACGAATCGGATAAATCACATCTATTTGGAAGACTGAGGTCTCTAAAATCCCATTAAAATGTAAAATTCATAAAATTTTGGAGTATTTTCGCTCTCAATTGGCGAGCAAATTATGCCTTATTTTGGACGCCATCTTGTAAAAGAGTTCATCCTCCTCCTCTCACTTCTCAGTTATTTCCACCCTTGGCTTGAAATGGGTTAAGGGGGTCTCAGTCGATCGCCGTTCGTTCTTAGTATTTTGCCAAATAAAAGGCGCAAAAACTTAAAAAATTGTACCTAAATTTGAAATTTTAAAGGATTTTAGAAATTTATTAGTGCGCGGCCCTAGAGAATTGAAAATCTGAAATATTGCCGCTGGAATCATCAAAATCGAACAATAACTTCCAAAGAGAAATGGGAAGAACTACCGAATAAACGGGTTTTCTCAAGTTTTTCCTTTATTTCTCTAGCAATTAATGTTCGATTTTGATCATTCCAGCGGCAATCTTTCGGTTTTTCAATTCCCAAGGCCCATGCACTAATGCATTTCTAAAACCCTTGAAAATGTCAAGTTTAGCTACATTTTATGGGAGAAACATAACTGAATTAACGGTTTTTCTCATTTTTCTCTGGCAATTATTGTTCGATTTTGATGATTCCGGCGGCAATATTTCAGTTTTTCAATTCCCTAGAGCCGTGCACTAATGAATTTCTAAAGTCCTTTGAAATTTCAAATTTAGGTACATCTTTTAAAGATTTGGCGCCTTCGATTTCGTGAAATACTAACCCGGAACGAGGAATGAACGGCGACCGACTGAGACCCCATTAAAGGTGTATAATTTTCGCAAACTTCCATCAATTTCATTAGATACATAAATCTTGCAGATATCTTTATTCCTGGAATCAGATATCCTAGCAAGGTAATTGGTCACTTCATCAAATTTAAAAAAAATGAAATAAATTAGATTTTTATGGAGAACAGAATTTTGCAAGTTTAGGAGAAAGTTAAGGGGGGTTTTCTAGAAAGAGGGGCAAAGGGCCCGTGATTCACAGAAATCGGAAAAAACGAGATACGAGAGCGCGTGGGGTATTTTCATCCCACTGTGTCAATCCAAGGTTGCATTTTTTTACTCATGCTGAACTAGTGGGACTCTTGCTTCCGAGTCTACCGAGTTAGCGGAAGAATTATTTTCACTTTTCGAGGTAGAAAAAAAGTCTGCCAAGTGGGTGTGGCACATAGTCTTGTCGTCTCCATAACCCGATTGTATAGATGACTCGGTGCTTAGTTAATCTCAAAACATCAATCTCTGAGTACCTTCCACTACCCTCATAGGGGACCACCTACACGCTGATCTGAACAATCCAGAGAAATTTCGTCGAAATCGGATGGAAAATGTAGAAGTTATGGCTCTTACAAAGAAATTCACGTTTGCGCATGCGCACAAAATACTTTCAATTAGGGGGCCATCATTTTCATAGAGGACCATCTCTACCACAATCCGCATAATTTCAGAAAATCTCATCGAAATCAGATGGCAGATGAAATGTTTGCCCGTTGCAAGGATTTCATGACAGACACACAGACAGACAGACAAGGAACCAAAATTGTTCAGAAAGTTCTGAAACGTAAAACGCGACTGGAAAGTTTAATTTTGGAAAACTTTTTTTTCAATCTTGAAAAGTGAAAAGAAAGCTTCCGCTATCTTGGTAGACTTGGAAGCAAAACGCTGCGTACTTATTTGCAAATTATTATTTTTCTATGTAGATCACTCGTCTGCAATGAACACGGCTTTGCCATTGTCACCACCAACCACCTTGAAGAAAAACATCGATCGAATATCGGTCAGCTAAAATTTGAACGGAGATTAGGCCTCTTTTGCGATTCACACTCGTGTTTCTGATTTATCGTAAGTCCAACCCTTAAGTTCTCGTAGGGAGCGAACGGTTTGTCCTACAGGGCTCCGCGTAGTCTCATTCGATTCTAAAAATTCAATAATATTTTAAATTCATGAAAAAACAATCCCTTTATTTCAAAATTTTTGAGCTAGGGAGGTTTTCACATTTCAACCCTTAGAAGTGACCTACATCAACCAAAAGCTTCGGGGCACAACTAGACCCCAAATGGAGCCAACGTATCAAATTCTATCAAAATCTACGGCGGGTTAAAAAATTTTTCTTTTTGGTCGATTCCAAAGGTTCATTATTAAAAATAATAAACCAAAATGCATCCGCTACCTTGGTAGACCAGGAAGCAAATTTTCAGCCCGTACTTCCTAATTTACGAATCAACAAAACAGCGTAGAAAATATGAACGTTTAAAAAACCGGGAGGATGACGTCAACCTGGAATAGTTCATTTACGGCCGCTTGAAGCGCTGAGATCGTG
Source organism: Apolygus lucorum (assembly GCA_009739505.2). Taxonomy (NCBI): domain Eukaryota; kingdom Metazoa; phylum Arthropoda; class Insecta; order Hemiptera; family Miridae; genus Apolygus; species Apolygus lucorum. Next base: position 52,663,744 of record CM019167.2, on the reverse strand, counting down.
AAATCCACAGATGGAACATTTCACAAAACCAGTAATGTTCGAAATCGAAAAACTGAAAAAAAAAAAAATTGAAAAAGCAAGATGGGGAAAATTAGGTTTCCCCTGTTTTTGTTTGATAACTTTCCTCTTAGATAACACGAGTTCGGCAACAAGGGGAGGAGACGGCGATCCGAACAGCCAATCAGCGAGCGTTCCTGCTTCACGTTGAAGAGGCCCGTTTTCCCAGTTATTTTTAGGAACAGTAAATTTTGAATGTCTCCCAAAAATAACAGGAGACTTCTTTTCCGAAATCAACCCGATTTTCATATATCCCACACCATTAACTATTCAGGAAAACGTTGCAAATTATTACACAATGGTTTATTATTTTTCTTTATACCTACATCACTCGTCTGCAAAGCCGCCAACCATCCAACATGAAGAAAAACATCGATTGTATTTCGGTCAGCTAAAATTTGAACGGAGATTAGGCCTCTTTTGCGATTCACACTCGTGTTTCTGATTTATCGTACGTCCAAACCTTAAATTCTCGTAGTGAGCGAACGATTTGTCCTACAGAGCTCCGGGTGGTCACAAAAAATTCTATAGAATCTTAAATTGAAGGAAAAACAATACCTTTGTATCAAAATTGTTTGAGTTAGGGCGTTTTCAAAATTTCAAAATTCATTTTTGAAGTGACTTACATCAACCAAAACCTTCGGGGCACAACTGGACCTCAAATGGAGCCTACATACCAAATTTAATCAAAATCGGTCAATGCTAAGTGGGGAAAGTACGGCGGACGGAGGGCCAAACTTTTATTCGATTTTTGGATTCTACGTACCTTGAAACGTAAACCATCAAATTTTGAGGGGGTATTAAAAATTTTTTTTCTTGGTCGATTCCAAAGGTTCATTATTGAAAATAATGAACCAAAATGCAAACAGAATTCGGTGAAATTCCTCATTTGGGTTCGGTGTCTGTCTGTCTGCGTGTCTGTCATGAAATCCTTGTATCCGATTTCGATGACATTTTCATTGATTGTGCGGGTTGGCGTGTAGATGGTCCCTTATGAAAATCAACGTCTCCGGACTGATAGTAGCGTGAATATCCTCGTAACAGCCATAACTTCTACATTTTCATTTTCCATCCTTTGAGATCAACTACTATGCATCGGATCATCCATACAATCGGGTTATGGATCCGAGGAAGCTATGTGCCACACCCATTTGGCAGACGTTCTACGTTCTACGACAATATGCGAATATGATTTCAAATTAATCAAAATTGAAAACCCAAAATCATCTTTGAAATCAAAACGAGCGGTGTTGGACGAATATGAGGAGGAGTCCATGGCGGAAGATGGTTTATAAAGCTGTCATCAATAGATAGCGGTGGGATTGGAAGCCTGGAGGTAATCTCTGGATAGTTGCTAAGCTGAGCTTTGTTGAGAACCACTTGAGCTATAAGGCGGTAGAAGCGGGCCTTAGTTGTCAATTTAACCTTCCCTGGGAGTAAATGGACGTATCGTGTTAAATGACCGGTTTTATATCGAAAGCCCGTAGAATTTCGCTGAGCCTCGAGCGTTAATGTTCCCAGGGCACCTGGAGAGGCCGTTGGAGGGAGCGAATAGGCCAGAAAGAGGAGGAATAGGCGGAAGGCCGGATAACTGGAGGAGCAGGCGAATAGGAGGCGGAGGGCGCGAGAGGAGGAGGCCTGGAGGTGCATGCGCCTTGGAGGACGGGTCTAGTGCGTCTAGCCGCGTGCATCCTGTCTAGGGGGGCCTCCGTGGGCCCTTCACGCCCATTCGCGGCCCTTCCACGCCCTTTCGTCCGGCCTATCGCGCCCTCCCTCGTTTCGCACCGTTCGTTCTCCCTTTTATGCATTCCGCGGTTTTGGTCCTCGGACAAGATCAATACCACTCCAACTCCTAACGAGGTCGCAGACGGAAGCTGATGGATGGATCAGACTGTATGTCGTGTATGGAGTGATGAGATTGTATTCCTCCTCCCACACTCAGTACACTTCCCTAAAGTGTTTTCCTCCGAGAATGAACAACGCTGCAAATTATTACACAAAGGTCTATTATTTTCAGCTATAGATCACTCGCCTGCAAAGAACACAGCTTTGCCGTTGTCACATTATGAAAATTCAAAAATATTTTAAATTGATGAAAAAACTGTATAGCTTAGAAGTGACTGACATCAACCGAAAGCTTCGGGCACAACTAGACCCCATATGTGGCCCATATACCAAATTTCATCAAAATCTTTTAATCGATTTTTGAAGTTTTCGTACCTCGAAACGTAAACCAAAAAATTTTGGGGTTAAATTTTGGTAGAGGGTTAAACAATGTTTTTTCCTTAGTCCATTCCAAAGGTTAATTATTGAAAATAATAAACCAAATTCTGGCAAAAGATCAAAGGCCCAAATTTCACACTCGCTAACCCCCTAGAAACTCCACCATTCATCTAGCTGAAACCCACGCCTTAGAAATATGTGCTTGACCCGTTCAACATTGAGCTTGAAAGGCAGTCCCAACACGCAGACGGTGCCTATAAACCGATGAACGAAACGGCACTAGGGCGACAACACTGCCGGGAGAAAACTGACTACACACACTAAAATACAGCCGATTTCAACAAACGAGCTTGTCTAGGTCGAGCTAAGGGCACTAGAGGGGAAAAAAGCCTTCCCAAGTTTCTGGAACCCCTTCAAGCTAATAGCCGAAGGTTTGGAGTAGAATACTAGTCTCGTCATCATAAAAAGGAAAAAGGATCGGAGGAGCGGAGCGCAGTCCTATCGCTCCGTTGGCGGTTTTTCATCCTGCATCAAAGGAATGATCGGAGCGGGGTGAGCCTAGTGTGGACGGGGTCTTTGATGCGCCGCTCCGCTCCCCCGAACATTCCCCCACTCTTCAATAAGTGTCGTGCATTTTTTTTTCATTTTCCTCACTTTGCATTTGCTGTAGCAATGGAGTGGACGAAGGAAGAAACTTTTGATTGATTGAAACTTTTGTTGATTGATGAATTCAAAGCAAGAGGGTTGTTGTGGGACCCTAAAAACCCACAATATTTTAATAAACTTAAAAAACGGGACGCCTGGGAAGAACTTTCCAAGCAAGTTGGAAACTTGAACTCAGCCAACAGGTTGTTTTCACGATTTAAATAAAATTTTGTGGTCCACCGACGCGATTTTCTAATTTAAAAAAAAATGGAATCCATCATTATATAAGCAGCTGCGGCCACTTGAAGTTGAGATGCCATGACTGAGGAGCGCTCGATTCTCCCGATCGCCCTCCGAGGTTCGGAGCAAGGTTTGGAGCGCTGCGATGTTCGGGGCAAAAGATCGGAGCAAGGTTCGGAGCGGCCGAATGTTGCAAGTGTGGACGCGGCTTAAGATGAGGCTGGGCTCCTTCGAAAGGTCACTCGTCGTCAGTTATGATGACGCTGGTCTTGAATGGAGAGAAGTCCGCTTTTAGCGCCCCGCGGGCGCCTTCCTTTCGTTTTTCTTTCACAATTCCCACAATTACGTACTAAGTTATTTGAATTTTTAAGGCAATGTTCTTAACACTTGTATGCATGTCTGCTGAGAATTTTGTCCAAGCCGGTCGATTAGAAAAAATTGAAAAAAAACGTCTGCCAAGTGGGTGTGGCAGCTTCCTCGTGTCCATAACCCGATTATATAGATGATCCGATGCATAGTAGCTAATCTCAAAACACCAATCTCTAAGTACCTTTCACTACTCTCATAGGGGACCATCTACACGCTAATGTGGTCAATCCTAGAAATTTTCATCAAATTCGGATGAAAAATGTAAATGTTATGGCTGTTACAAGGATTTTACGTATGCGCATGCGGAGAGGCTTCTGTAAATTTTAAGGCCTTGATTTTCATTGGGGACCATCTGCAACCTAATCCGCATAATCCCTAAAAATGTCATCAAAATCGGGTAGAAAATGTGGAAGTTATGGCTGTTACGAGGAATTCACGTTTGCGCATGCGCAGTGGCTACTGTCATTCCGAAGGTGGTGATTTTCATAGAGGACCATCTAAATACTAATCTGTATTATCCCTGAAAATTTCATTGAAATCGGATGGAAAATGTAGAAGTTATGGCCGTTACAAGGAATTCACGTTTGCGCATGCGCAGTCGCTTCTATCAGTCCGGGGATGATGATTTTCATAGAGGACCGTCTACACACCAACCCGCACAATCCCTGAAAATTTCATAGAAATAACTTCGTATAGTTATGCCCGTTACAAGGAATTCATGACAGACACACAGACAGACAGACACGGAACCAAAATTGTTCAGAAAGGTCTAAAAAGCGACTGAACATTTTGATTTTGGAGAACTTTTTTTTCGTCCTTGCAATAAGCAAATATTATTATTTGATTAAGTGGGGAAACTCTTTAGCCGCGTCCACACTTGCAACATTCGGCCGCTCCGAACCTCGCTCCGATCCTCTGGCAGGATCGGGGCGGCGAAACTTCAAAGAAAAAAGGATCGGAGGAGCGGAGCGCAGTCCGATCGCTCCGTTGGCGGTTTTTCATCCTGCATCAAAGGAATGATCGGAGCGGGGTGAGCCTAGTGTGGACGGGGTCTTTGATGCGCCGCTCCGCTCCCCCGAACATTCCCCCACTCTTCAATAAGTGTCGTGCATTTTTTTTCATTTTCCTCACTTTGCATTTGCTGTAGCAATGGAGTGGACGAAGGAAGAAACTTTTGATTGATTGAAACTTTTGTTGATTGATGAATTCAAAGCAAGAGGGTTGTTGTGGGACCCTAAAAACCCACAATATTTTAATAAACTTAAAAAACGGGACGCCTGGGAAGAACTTTCCAAGCAAGTTGGAAACTTGAACTCAGCCAACAGGTTGTTTTCACGATTTAAATAAAATTTTGTGGTCCACCGACGCGATTTTCTAATTAAAAAAAAAATGGAATCCATCATTATATAATGATGGATATATAATATCCATATATAATTAAATAGCGATATATATAATTAAAGAGCGAAGGGGAAGTTCACCCCAACAGTGTTGGACTCCCCATGCATTGGGCCTACCAACTGAAACCCCACTCCCTCTGCTTAGGACTCACCCCGGAACCACTTGTACAGTATTACTTCAGGGTGAGCCCTTTTTTTGTGCCAAATGGCTGCTCCTACTTTTGGTCTCTCCTTCAATTCTATTCCTCATCTTCTTCCTCCCATCTTCCATCCAGCTTCTTTGCTTTGAGGACAGTCCTCGAAATTTTCACACGTTCCCCTTCCATATATGAACTCACAATTGAGCAAAGGGTTTTGAGTAAAAACAGTTTGTTGATGTTTGAACCCAAGTAAACGAAACTAAAACATATTGTTTAGTAATGCATGCGTTCCAGGGGACGTCCCATCGGATAAGCGTTAGATCAAATCAATACCAGTTGAAGGGTCACGGGGAAAAAGGATCAGACTCCTCTTTTCCTAATTCCGATAAAATCGAAAAACAAAGTTTGAATTCGTCCCAGATAGACGCTATGCATAAAAAAATGAACTGTTTGGGCCACCTGACCAGGAATTTAATTATGTTCAAGTGACAAGAAAGAAAATTAAGTAGGTCGAAGATAATTTACAGAAATAATTAGAAATTTCTAACGAGGTAAGGACTTTGATCTTTTTCCCCCACAAATATCCACGTTTCGGTCGCCCTAATAGCTAAAATTATATCACCATGTTACCTATTGTTTATTCAAATCTCGTAATTCACTTCAGTAAGTTTACTAGGGTTTGTAGTTACCTTACTGTCACCTCCAGAAAAATGTTGGGCAAAAAGTGGCTTAATTTTCCTAATTAGGTATAGTTTTGCACAAAACATTAATTGCAAAAAGGCAAAAAAATCAATAAATAAATCATTCATCTAACGGATCGTCGCAATATGAAATGGCGTCATCCTCTCCAACATTCCCCAACCTGTTGGACAGTGACTCAGAAAATGTTAACACCGGGGTTGACGAGGAACTGACTTTTAAATCCTTTGATTATGCTGGTTTTGATGGGTATGGGGCCGTTGTGAAGGTTTCCCAATGTTACAGCTGCTTTTGGTACTGAAGTCTTCTTCTTCGAGGTAAAAGGGGTTGTGAAAACTGTCTGGTATCTTCAGAAGTAGAAGCTCTTGAGCTTGATGAATCATTGGTGTAATGCCGTACAACTCATGCAAAGGTGAGGGAAGTGGTCTTTAAATCGGACACTGGTCTTTCTTCCCTGCGAGCGCACGGAATCTGATCCTTTTTCCCCGGAGCCCCGTATTTGTTTTAGCTTTAAAAAGAATGAATGCGATCTTTCTTCCCCTTCGGTTCTACTCCTCCCGAGCTACACGATGGCGTGCCTATCTCAATTCGGCCAAAAAATGGAGTTTGATCCTTTTTCCCCGTGACCCTTCAGTTGGTAAGCGAAAAAACTGTTTCGCTCGATGTAATTCATTAAGTATTTGGGCAAGAAATTGTGATCCCCCCCCTCATCGTTATCCACCATAACATTTCTAGCGGCATGGCATCCTCGAATTTGAAGAGCATTTTAAAATCCACGATCTGCGATACTCAACATGCGAATTCGAGTTCAACCCCCCCCCCCCCTCCCCACCATCAATGGTTAGCTGAGTGTGAAGCGTTTATTTCTTCCAGATAAATTTTATCGTGAAGTAGGAAGGTAGTGACAATGGCAAAGCCGAGTTCTTTGCTGACGAGTGATCAATATTGAAATAATAAACCTTTGTGTAATAATTTGCAGCGTTTTTCCCTTGAAAGCTCCAACAATTTAAAGGAATTCTTAGGAATTCTTAGGAATCAAAGTTTTTTACAGCCAAGTAGAAAATAATTGAGGAATGTCAAAATTTGAAGCAGTGGTCATCATATTACCGATTCAGAGTAAGTGCTCAATGTGACCTCCTCCTTCTTCAGTACATAATGTGCATCGTCTCCTGACTGCTCATTCCTCAATTATTTTCTACTTGGCTGTAAAAAAACTTTGCTTTGTGTTTACAGGTATCCGGACGAATGACAAACGAAGTCAAAGACGGAGTAGAGGATAATTTATTATCTCATTTATGTTTAGTCAATAACGTACTTCGATGAAGATAATGATTATTTTTGTTCATAAATATCATCTTTACTTTCTCTAGAATATCATTAATTACTTTTATTTCTTATTCCACTTCTACACGCTATTCTTTATGAGATATCTCTTTTTTCATACAATCGAGAAAGTTGCGAGAATTGAACATTGAATTCGTGCATAAATACCAAGTAAATTAAAAAAAAAAAGATAAGGACCTACCAAAATTCAATACTGAGCTTTCACATACCAACGGTGATGGAAACAGTCTAATAGCGTTGAAAATGACGTGGAATTCCACCCCTAATTCGTCGAACCTGCCTGAGGCCCAACGAACCAGAAAACCATGATTTCCATAAGCGCAACCACGTTTTTCAGCATTCAAACGTATTTTTTACCCCTAATTAGCGGAGTAAAATTAAAACAAATTATACCATTAGAAAGCTGAAATCTTTGCGCAGTTTTTGATGTTGAGGTACGTGAAAAATCATGTGGAAGTAAAACCTTAACAATCAAAAGAAAAAGTAGGAAATTTTGACAATTTTACAAAAGTGACTTTACGAGTTGATTTTTCACCCATCACGACCTTACAAAAATTTTTGTATAACCACTAGAAAGATGGTAAATTTAACGCCCTATCCAACGGTGTAATTAGATTTTGAATTGCCTGTGAATTAAGCGAGTAATAGTCATTTTTATGGCTTAAGGTCGAAAACACGAAAAAAATCTTAAAATTGAAATAACTCGGAAATTAAGCGTCTAACGAAAAATTGCTAAGAGACACTTTCTTACTAAAATTAGTTGTAGAATCGACTCCCGAAGTTTTTCGGTCCTTAACATGGGACACCCTGTATAATTATTTTTTCTAAATTCTACGGGTGAGGGAAGTAGTGTGGAGCCTCGTTCATGTTGTTTTCATTCCGTCCCACCTCTTCACGTACCAGAAAGTGTCTGCTCATGTTGGTTATGTTTAACCGAGCTACGATGATGCTATTTTAACACAATACACGTATGAAGTGGAGACTTGAGAAATCATTCCCACGGCCTGCACACTGGCGTCTTGGAGGTTCTACAAACCGATACACACGTCGCATTCACGAACTCTATACGAATGAATTAGTTGGTCTGATTTAAGATGCCTCATAAAATATCGTAGCAATGATTGGTCTCTTATCGACTTGAGCTGTCATTCTCGTATCGGTCTATTCGGGGCTCATGATGGCCTATTAATCAAATTATGAGAACGAGCCCATTGTTCTCTTAAAAAAAACCTAATTGGTACCTATTCCGGGATCTGAAACAGTGTATTTCTGTTGACTAGACAAAGATGAAGAAAAAAAAGTAGAAAAGGTTGAAAAAAGTTGGAAAAAAGCTTCAATTACGAACAGCAAACTTCCATTGATGAACTGCAAAGTATGTTGGTTGGAACGTTCCGATTAGTTTGAAAAAATCAGTTAAATTTTCGAGGATAAACAGAATTGGTTTAATGGTTATCTGCATATGATGTGGAACGTTTTTCGTAGGTCTTATGTATATTTTCATTAGTCATGAATACAAAAGAAACATTGAATACTTATTGAAGTAACAATTTATTTTATAAGATATTTGTACGGACTGACCACAAATTATGATTTATTTATGTTACGAGTTGCGAGTTGTTAAGAACTATTACTTTACGAGTTGTTACGAGTGATACTTTACATACCAAAAATATAATTATCATTCTTCTCTAAAATTTGCTTAAGTGCGGTAATTTCCTACAAAATAATTCAGTCAATCAGTTGGTATCGTACATTCAATAGGCATCGTGAAATCAGCAGTACCGGCTTAGGCACGCATTTTCCGAAGGAGTTGGCTAGGTCTCAAGCTACCTAGTGATTTTTTCAAATTTTAGATTCTTCGCTTTCCTTGAAAATTCCTATTAGCCTGACCTTTGCCAGCGTATATTTTCCTTGACTTGTTGAAATAACCAAATCGTGAATATTTTCAACATAATTTTGTTCAAGTTGTGCCAGGAAATGAGAAGCCTGTTAACCAGAAACACAAAAGCTGTCAGGCAACATTTGTGCAGAAGGATTTGTCTGATGTAGAGCACGTATTTGTCCGAGTGGATAAACTGAAAGGAACTCTCGAGAATCCATATGAAGGGCCTTTTCAAGAGTAACAACGTACACGAAAATTTTTCAAGATCAACATGAAAGGTACAGACATTAATATTTCGATTGACAGACTGAAGCCGGTGTACTTACTTATTGACACGATGACAGAAGATGAATACCGCACGGAAGAAAACACGCTGCAAATTATTACACAAAGGTTTATTGTTTTTCTATTTATAGATCACTCGTCTGTAAAGAACACGGCTTTGCCATTGTTACCACCAACCAACATAAAGAAAAACGTCGATCGCATTTCGGTCGGCTAAAATTTGAACGTAGATTAGGCCTCTTTTGCGATTCACACTCGTGTTTCTGATTTATCCTAAGTCCAACCCTTAAGTTTGCGTAGAGAGCGAACAGTTTGTCCTACAGGGCTCCGCGTGATCTCTAAATATTCGATATTATCTCAAATTGATAGAATAACAATATCTTTATATCGAAATGTTTTGAGTTAGGGCGTTTTCAAAATTCATTTTTGAACCCTTAGAAGTGACCTACATCAACCAAAATCTTCGGGGCACAACTAGACCCCAAATGGAGCCTACATACCAAATTTCATCAATATCGGTCAATGATAAGTGGCAAAAGTGCCGCGTACGGCGGACGGACGGCCAAATTTTTATTCGATTTTTGGGTTCTACGTACCTTGAAACGTAAACCATCAAATTTTGAGGGGGTGTTGAAAAAAAATTTTCTTGGTCGATTCCAAGGGTTTATTATTGAAAATAATAAACCAAAATCAAGACTCAAAAAACACTCAAGACTCTACAAACACTCAAAACTCAAGACAAACTCAAGATTCAAGAAAAACTAAAGAACGAAAGACAAAGAAAGGACGCACAGAGAGATTCCAAAACGCTTCCTGGAAGCGATTGAAAGGAATGGTTGTAGGAACTAACTACAAATTATGATATATTTTTGTTGTTAAATGTTGTTACGAATTGCAAGTTGTTAAGAAGCTAAATACTTCAGATACCAAAAAAATAATTTTCATTCATTTTGGTTTATTATTTTCAATAATGAACCTTTGGAATCGACCAAGAAAAAAAAATTTTAACACCCCCTCAAAATTTGATGGTTTACGTTTCAAGGTACGTAGAAGCCAAAAATCGAATAAAAATTTGGCCATCTGTCCGCCGTACGCCGTACGCGGCACTTTTGCCACTTAGCATTGACCGATTTTGATGAAATTTGGTATGTAGGCTCCATTTGCGGTCTAGTTGTGCCCCGAAGCTTTTGGTTGATGTAGGTCACTCCTAAGGGTTCCAAAATCAATTTTGAAATTTTGATAACGCCCTAACTCAAAAAATTTTGATATAAAGGTATTGTTTTTCCTTCAATTTAAGATTCTATGGAATTTTTAAAATTTTTTGAGACCACGCGGAGCTCTGTAGGACAAACCGTTCGCTCACTACGAAAATTTAAGGGTTTATGTTGAAATATATATATATATATAAATCAAAACACGAGTGTGAATCGCAAAAGAGGCCTAATCTCCGTTCAAATTTTAGCTGACCAAAATGCGATCGATGGTTGGTAATTTTGATTTTTTTTTGATTTTTAAAAAAAAATCTTTTGATTTTCTTCGATTTTTTTTTTTCCTCATATTGGATGGTTGGTGATTTTGTATACGAGTGATCTATATAAAAATAATAAACCGTTGTGTAATAATTTGCAGCGTTTTCGGATTTCCTTGTGTGGAGTAATTTCCTACCAAATAAATCTGAATCAGTCATTCAGTAGGTGTCGTGCATTCAGTTAGGATTCTAGAACAGATCGTTCTAGTATTATTAACTAACGTAATCCTTCCACAATCCTTCTTGAGGCTTCGGCTTTAAGGCTGTGTGCGAAATTTCATGTTTCCAGGGTTGACGGTGGAAAAGCTAGCTCTGATCTGGGTTCTTCCCAATAATTTTCTGGAGGCTGTGGACGGGGTTTTTGCGTAGTGCACCCGGACCTCAAAAAGTATTGCACAGTGCACCCAGCCGTGTCTTTTTCACAGTGCACCCAGGAGATCAGTTGCCCCCCTGACGGGGTTCTTGCGTAGTACGCCCGGACTCGGAAAGAAAAACCCTCAAATTTTCCTTCCCACCTTTACAGACTTAGGACTGTCTGCAACCGTGCAGGTCTGGTTTAAAATTTGGGATGCTTCACAATGAGGCATCGTCAAACCTAATCTACGAATATAGAAATGGAAATCGGAGAAATGGGAAATTACTCTGGCTCGAATTCTGGGCGGGTCGAAATGCAAGCGAAGTTTGAACGATGTATATATATATTTTTAAAGCAAAATCGTATGCGGTTATTTCTCCATTCATCTTCCTATCAATTGTTTTCTAAACCTCGCTCGTCCCTTACGTCTACCTGGCCTACTGTGTTCCATTGATCTGCGTAATCGGTGACCAGCTCATGGGAGTGCTCATGTTTGCTATAAAATGTATTTTCATGATTCCATTTTCCGCCTACATTCCACCTACATTCCGCTACACAACCTTGACCGACCTTACTCATGGTTTCGCAACTTCTACCGATTTTGTTTCATTGGAATGATAGGGAAGTTGTATATGTGTTTATATTTCGCCTGGGTGCACAGTGCAAGGGTCCGTTGACAGAAACCGACTGCTAGGGTGCACTATGCAATACTATTTCACTTTCGCCTCTCGACTTTCCACCGCTGGGTGCACTATGCCCGTCCCCCCTGTGGACAGGGGAGCACGAGGTTTTCATTGCTCAAACAGCACATTTCACTTTCTCCCGATCACTTCGAGTGGTCCCAAAGAAGCAGCATACCTACCAGATCTTACACCTCTAGGATGGCCAGAGGAAAGTTAGCCTAATGGTACGACTTTTTCCAGTCGCGTCCGGAGTTCCCTTTGGGTAGAGACCTTCCACGCTCTATAGAATGACCAGTAGAGGTGTGGTCTTCATCGCTCTCATCATCTTGTCTCACTTCCTCCCGATCACCTTCCACCTAGAGCCGTACAAAATGTTTACTACCACACTACAGCTGTGTCGCGCGGTACAGCACCTACCGATATTTTACTGTTTGGGACAGATCGAGTGAACCGGTTCCTACATTCATTTTCACGAGCAACAACCTCGTCACAAAAAAGGGGATTAGACTCTCCCAGGAAGACAGCAGGAACCATAAGACCGCCGGCCCTTACAAATTTATGCTCAATCACTCCAAATCCCTGCCATCGAGGTCCCCAATTCCCCCCTAATTTTTAGAACCTATAAAACATTGTTAGGTACTCACTTCGTTCGGCAGCCGTATGAAAATTGATTGTTGAACATTCTTACCGGTTTTTACGACCATTTTAAAAGCTGTGTTTTGAGGGGTTCCTCGCCCTATCCCGATGTATTTAATACCCTTTTTTTCTGTCCAGAGAAGAGAGAGGAGGAATAGATTTTTTCCCGACTCTCCTCCTTTGTCCTCGGTTTTTTTTGTGAGCTGCTGGGAGTCAAAACCTACCTCACCATCGTTTTTAAAATAGTTATTTCTTAGGCCCATAATTTGTTTCGTCTTTAGAGGCGCTGCGGACATAAAATACTCTTTGAGGTTTATGAGTGTTTTTGGAATCGCTCTCGTGAAGAACTTCCCGGACAAGAGAGATATATACTGAGGCACGGCGAACCCATATAAATATATTATGGCTCCACAACTTGTAACTGGAAACGCATGAATAGCTAGAGTTGCAACTCAGGTGTGGCGAACTGAGCCTACAATGTATGGCTTCGAATTTTTACCATTTCCTTGTGCCCACGATTCTCAGGCCAAGGAAAATGTGCCGATTATCCGAGGAGAAGAACAGAAAAAATGAAGAAAAAGATTATGAAACAAAAAACGCTGCAAATTATCACACAATGGTTTATTATTTTTCTATATAGATCACTCGTCTGCAAAGCCACCAACCATCCAACATGAAGAAAAATTTGAAGTTTTTTTTTTAGTTCGCATTTCGGTCAGCTAAAATTTGAAAGGAGATTAGGCCTCTTTTGCGATTCACACTCGTGTTGCTGATTTATCGTACGTCCAATCCTTAAATTCTCGTAGGGAGCGAAAGGTTCGTCCTACAGAGCTCCGCGTGGTTTCAAAAAATTCTAAAAATTCTATAGAATCTTAAATTGCAGGAAAAACAATGCCTTTATATCAAAATTTTTTGAGTTAGGGCGTTTTCAAAATTACAGAATTCATTTTTGAATCCTTAGAAGTGACCTTCATCAACCAACATCTTCGGGGCACAACTATAAAAACGTCTGCTAATAAACGTCTGCCAAGTGGGTGTGGCACCTCCTCGTATCCATAACCCGATTGTATAAATGGTCCGATGCATAGTAGTTAATCTCAAAACATCAAAACAGGTTAATCTGTAACATCCCTGAAAATTTCATTGAAATCAGATGGAAAATGTAGAACTTATGGCCGTTACAAGGAAATTCACTTTTGAACATGCGCAGTGGCTACTATCAGTCCGAAGGTAGTGATTTTCATAGGGGACCATCTAAATACTAATCTGTAACATCCCTGAAAATGTCATTGAAATCGGATGGAAAATGTCGAAGTTATCGCCATTACAAAGAATTCACGTTTGCGCAGGCGCAGTCTCTTCTATCAGTCCGGGGATGATGATTTTCATAGGGGACCGTCTACGCACGCACAATCCCTGAAAATTTCATAGAAATCGGACAATAACTTCGTATAGTTATGCGCGTTACAAGGATTTCATGACAGACACACAGACACGGAACCAAAATTGTCTGGAAGGTCTGAAACGTGAAACGCGAGTGGAAATTTTGATTTTGGAGAACTTTTTTTTCATCCTTGAAAAGTGAAAACAAAGCTTCCGCTGGTAGACTCGGAAGCAATACTAATTTTCAGAAGGTAATTTTCATCCAATTTTGGTTTATTATTTTCAATAATGGACCTTTGGAATCGCCCAAGAAAAAAAGTTTAACCCCCCCCCCCTCTCAAAATTATTTGGTCCACGTTTCAAGGTACGTGGAACCCCAAAATCTAATAAAAATTTGGCCTTCCGTTCGCCATACGCGGCACTTTTCTTAGTTACCATGAACCGATTTTGATTAAATTTGGTATATGGGCCCCATTTGGGGTCTAGTTGTGCCCCGAAGTTTTTGGTTGATGTCGGTCACTTCTAAGGGTTGAAAAATAAGGGTTGACATTTTGAATACGCCCTAGCACAAAAAATTACGATATAAAGGTATTGTTTTTCCATCAATTTAAGACAGTATTGAAATTTTAGAATTTTAGAGACCACGCGGAGCTCTGTGGACAAACCGTTCGCTCCCTACGAGAACTTAAAGGTTGGACTTACGATAAATCAGAAACACGAGTGCGAATCGCAAAAGAGGCCTAATCTCCGTTCACATTTTAGCTGACCAAAATGCGATCGCTGTCGGGTACGTGGTAGGTAGGTAGTGTCTATGGTTGGTGGGTGGTGACAATGGCAAAGCCGAGTTCTCTGCAGACGAGTGATATGTGGAGAAAAATAATGAACCTTAGTGTTTTAATTTGAACCGTTTTATTCTGGAGTTATACTCTCATCAGAAATTGTGCGCTGATACCAAATGTACCCCATGAGGTGATTAACACGATAATCCCCATAAAACGCTAAAAACTTTTTTGATCCTATATTTTAAACATTTTGACCTTGTGTTAATTTCAAGAATCGTTTTAGAACGTTCCAAAATGGATTTGATGAACAAAATCATGGGTAAGAAAAATTTAGAAGCAGCAGTAGCTTTTTGCAGTAGTACTTTTTTTGCAAAATTCGATAACACGAATTGCCATTGTGAATCAAGATTGTGCAGGACATTATTCTTCACCTTCTTGAAATGAAAACAATGCTTCGGCTTCTCAGGTCGCTCAGTAACAAATCCGAAGTACTACTTGGAATCCAGACAACAGTGAATGAAAAAATTCACGGTATACATTTTGTTGGTTGTTTTTTTTTTTTTTTTTTTTTTTTTTTTTAATTTGGCATCGTACATTAATACATGTTGCCATGCGAGGCACAATGGTAAATTTAAAGATAGTTAAAGAATGGATCTAACTATTCTATACATATAAAACTGTACTATTTGACAGGACTCAAAACAAAAAATTAAATATGAACCTTCAGGGTTTGAAAAAATTCGAAAATATGTTTGTATACATCTAAATTACATACTAAATCTAGGTAATTGAACGGATGTGCCAGGGAGGGAGAAATATTATTAAAAAGAACCATCCTCTCCTCGCTATATGCTGGGCAAATCATCACCATATGCTGGAGAGTTCCCTCTTCTTCCCCACACGCTTGACATATTGAAGTATCAGCAACACCAATCATATTTTTAAAAGATGAACAAACTCCATGATTTGAGCGAAGTCTATTTAATAAGACAATCATCCCTCGGCTCGTAAAATCCTTGAACCAACGTACTGAAGGGGGCATGGGGTGAATGTTTTTATAAAAGGATCCGTTTTCTGATGTCTTGTACGAATCCCTCCATTTGTTTCGGTAGTGCATATTGATGTGAGAAAACAAATCTTCCTTTGGTATTTTCAAATCAATACTGGTGCCGTTAATCCCCCCTTCTCTTGCAAATCTATCCACCCTCTCATTATACCCTATTCCACAATGACCCTTAATCCAGATAAAGTGGACTGATATACCGATTTCACTCAGTTCTAATAATTTTGTCAATAAATAGCCTATCAATGGATTGCGGGCTCTTCTTATCCCACCTTTTAACAGTCTGAGGGTACTAAGTGAATCGGAAAACAGCGCCACTTCCAACATTCCGTCATCTCTACGTTCGGAACAGATATACTCCAAAGCCAACAGGATAGCTATGACTTCGGCTGTGAAACTAGAGCACAGAGATGCTAATTTAAACATCCTGTGGTGTGAGTTCGTCACGTCCAAGAAGGCACAACCAACAGAATCTCTATCTTTAGATCCATCTGTAAAAACTATCAGATTCCCAATCCAACGATTATCCAAATATTCCAAAAACTCACTATTTACCATATTTGTCGATATACTCGTTGGTTTGGAATAACTCACCATATTCACCGGAAACATTACCGCATCGTAATCGTATTCAAACTGCGATGGACGAGGAGCTGCCCACATTGCACTCAGGTCGCAATAATCCTGAGTAAAGCTCTGTACAACAGGAGGGGTTACCTTACGTCTCCATTCCCACTTAGTCAATACATTTATACTCAAATCTGCGACGTCATTTAGAGCTGTTGACTCCTGAGCTTTTAATCGCAATATGTACCGATCCGAAAGCATCTGTCTCCGTAAGTCTAGAGGAAGTTCCCCAGCCTCGGCCAACAAAACATCAATAGGCGTTGTTTTCAGAAAACCCAAACAAATTCTCATGCATTTATACTGTAATCTTGAAACTTTAATGAGATTAGAATGACAGGCCTGACCATAAAAAACACAACCAAAATCAATTATTGCACGAATGGTGGCCCTATAAAACATCAATGCCGTAGTTGGATGTGCTCCCCACCTACTATGAACTACCATTCTCAATATGTTCAGGTACTTTTCACTCTTATTAACGACATGGTCTATATGATTTTTCCATGTGAGGGTTTTATTTAACCATAAACCTAGGAACTTCACCTCATTACGGACCGGAAATAGACAATTTGCCAAAACCACAGACTCCCTCAAGTCAAGTTTTCTTTTTCTTGTGAACGGGACCAAAACCGATTTTTCTATGGATAAAAATAGACCTTTCCTTAACGACCAAGTTTGGAGAGTCTCAACAAATTGACCCAGATGATTGAGACCATCTTGTAGATCATCACACTCGACATACACGCACACATCGTCTGCATATTGCAATATGTGGACGTCATCGGGCAAAATATTTTCCAAATCAGAAACGTATAAGGCGTACAATAATGGACTCAAAATGCCCCCCTGTGGGAGACCTTGGTAAACGGTTCTAGGCCCATAAATATTATCGTTTATTCTGAGAACTACTTCTCTTTTAGAAATCAAACCCAGTACATTGCGAACAAACACCTCAGGCAAGTTTGAGTTGAGCATACACTGGGAAAGAACATCAAAATGAACGCAGTCATAAGCACGGGAAAAATCTAGAAATAAACCCAGAGTTATGCGACGATTTGATAAAGAGTTATGTATACTACATACGAGTTTGGTCATACAATCATACACCGAACGGTTAGCTCGAAAACCGTATTGACTTTCAGGAAGAATATCCTTAGTCTCGACCCACCATTCCAAACGATTCTTCACCAAGCGTTCAAAAGTTTTAAGAGTGCAAGAAGACAATGAGATCAATCGGTAGGAAGTCCAGTCAGTCGCACTTTTACCGAGTTTCAACAATGGAATAAGTTCCACCTTTGACCACTCTGTAGGATAGATCCCTTCCGACCAAAAGCTATTGAAAAATGTTAACAATGAATTCTTGTATGCTGCAGGGAGTTGATTGAGAATTGGATAAGTTATTTTATCCAAGCCCGGTGAGGTATTGCTGCGGTGACTCATGGCAACTTGCAATTCTCGTTCAGTAAACGGTTTCGTGAGAAAATGTTGAGTAAACTCGATGTTATAGTCCACCAAAAAGTATGTGACATTTGGGACGGAGGGTGGAGCATAATTGTCTAACAGTTCAATTACCCATTCACCAGGCTTAAACGGCACTTTATTAGCAATTTTTCTATTCTTCAAAGACTTAAACTTTCTCCATATTTCTTTTATCGGTGTAGATTGATTGAAGGAATCACAATAGCCTCTCCATGAGTCACATTTGGCTTTTTGCACAACCCTACGGAAAGCTTGGTGTTTAAGATCATAATTTGCAAAATTTTCCCTATTAGGCAGATCCTTGTACTGAACTGCAGAGCGTTCACGCTCATCAAAGTACGTTTGACATTCACGTGTCCACCATAGAGCCCCAGTACAAGTTGAAGTATACGGTTTCAATTTTGGGATTGATCTTTCACAAGCATTATTGATACTCGTCATTAAACTAGGATAAGACAATGGGGGATCTTCATTATAGGTTTCTGTCAGATACTCACGAAATACCTCCCAATCAGCCTTCTCAGTTTTCCACCTTCTGGTAGGATAGCGAACATGAGCAGGAACATTCAATGATTCAGTTTCAAATATAATAGGATAATGATCCGAACCAAGGGGATCCGAAAGAACTTGCCAGTCAAAACCAACTGATATACCCGGAGAAGCCAAAGTTATGTCAACTGCCGAATGAAATGTAGAATTACATCTATTAACGAATGTGGGCGTTCCAGTATTTAGATAAACAAGATTGGAAGATGTGAGTGCATCAACAAAATTTCTACCCTTAGCCGATGAATAACTCGAACCAAAACAGACATGATGCAAATTAAAGTCGCCTCCTATTAATTTTGGTGTTGGAATCGAATCGAAAAAACGTTCCCATTCTTGCACAGTTCGGGTAGATCTTTCATGATTATAAAGGCTCACCACATGAATAATTTTATCGTTGTTAAGTGTTATCTTTGCTGCAACACATTCCATACCATCCAATCTATACAAATTTGGCGTTATGTCCTCATAATGTATATGATCTCTGACTAGAAGGGCAGCCCCTCCCCAGCCATCCGCTCTATCAAGTCTCAACATATTATATTGGTAAAAGTGCAGAGCAGTAGATGCATTTAACCAAGTTTCACTAATAAATGCTACCGTAATACGATTAGAATACAAAATTTGTTCTAACTCAACTTTTTTCGATATTAACGATCTAGAATTCCATTGAAAACATTTCAAAACTAATCTACATTGAGTCAGATCGTTCATACTTAATCCTGTTCTCGAAATGGCTGACCTATAGTTTGCCCGATTCCATTCTCTCGCGAACCAAATCTCTTATTCTTAAATCATTAAATTCACAATCTTTCGAATTTTTCAAAAACTTCACTACTGCTACAGTTATATCGCATATGTCATCGAATTTAAATTTACTCTGAGAAGTTGACGCGGTCGAAACTGCGGGTCGTCGAGAAACATCAGAGGTAGAACGGTGGGGATTTTCAGCAATTAAACCGCCTGTGCGGTTCTTTTCCGTCGTCGAAGAGAAAAAGAGTTGGTTGTTGAATCGACTCCTAGAAGGTGACCAAAAGTGTTATCAATGTGTGATTGAATTTGTTAAATATCATGGTTGCGATCAAACTCCAAATCAAATGGTTGATCAGACTCCATACAGATATTAGATTGCGTGGATATTTGAAAATTTCGTTAGGGTGAGAAAAGATTTAAATAGAAGACTGTTAGCCTCACTTTCTGTTCATGTCTCATCTGTTGATCGATCACCTGATTTTGTTGAATAAATAAGTACCTGCTTGGGTGTGAAGACAGTGGGTGGTTGGTGTATGGACGGCATTCTTTCCCTCTCTGGTACGTACTCCAAGTTAGAAGTCATCGGCGATAACCAATTTTGATGAAGAGACGCGGAGATGATCGAACAACTCACTTCAGTTTGATAGTTTTTTTTCTTTTCTCACAACTCATTCTTTTGATCCTTTACGAGTATAATTACATTTTTATAATCCAATAAACACCGGAAGACGGCAATGATGAATCAGTAGCTATGAGCTATAAGTCAGGCCGTAAAATCCGGCCGTTGATAACTGCCATTAAATGAAACGGAGAAAAAGGTAGTGTGATGATAAACATTGAGCAATAAAATGGTAATAAATCCGAACTGTTTGTGTCTTTACATTGTCTCACATTATTGGGTCTCGGGGAAATAACAGGATCGTAAGTAGCAGTTTCAGTTGTCAGATTTTTCTGTGTCAAAATGCAGGGACACTCGCGAACACCCATTCGAGTTGATCTTTGAACTTTTTCTTTTCTCATTCCCTCTAAGATGTGAAGAGAAGAACTAGAATCAGTAGAAATTCGATCTTTTCCAATCATTTCGTTGGAATGGGTCTGGTAGAGATCAAAACAGGGGAAAGTAATTTTGGTTTATTATTTTCAATAATAAACCTTTGGAATCGACCAAGAAAAACAATTTGTAACCCCCCCCCCCCCCACCACCACCCTCAAAATTTGTTGGTTTACGTTTCAAGGAACGTAGAATCCGAAAATCGAATAAAAATGTTGCGGCACTTTCCTTAAATTGATGGAAAAACAATAACTTTATATCGTAATTTTTTGAGCTAGGGCGTATCAGATAGTAATGAATTTTTAGAATTTTAGAGACCACGCGGAGCTTTGTAGAACAAACCATTCGCTCCCTACGAGAACTTAAGGGTCGGACTTACGATTAATCAGAAACACAAGGGTGAATCGCAAAAGAGCCCTAACCTCAGTTATCTCTCAGTAATTTTAACTGACAAAATACGACCTTTTGCTTCCGAGTCTACCAAGGTTGCGGAAGCTTTGTTTTCACTTTTCAAGGATGAAAAACAAAGTTCTCTAAAATCAAAATTTCTCACTCGCGTTTTGCGTTTTAGACCTTTCTGAAAAATTTTGGTTCCGTGTCTGTCTGTCTGTCTGTGTGTCTGTCATGAATTCCTTGTAACGCGCATAACTATACGAAGTTATTGTTCGATTTCGATGAAATCAGGGATTATGCGGGTTGGTGTGTAGACGGTCCCCTATAAAAATCATCATCCCCGAACTGATAGAAGTGACTGCGCATGCGCAAACGTGAATTCTTTGTAATGGCCATAACTTCGACATTTTCCATCCGATTTCAATGAAATTTTCAGGGACATAACAGATTAGTATTTAGATGGTCCCCTAAAAAAATCACTACCTTCGGACTGATAGTAGCCACTGCGCATGCGCAAACATGAATTTCCTTGTAACGGCCATAACTTCCACAATTTCTACCCGATTTTAATGAAATTTTCAGGGATTATGAGAATTAGGTTGTAGATAGTCCCCTATGAAAATCACCATCTTCGGACTGATAGTAGCCACTGCGCATGCGCAAACGTGAATTTTGGGTTGCTGGGGTAGGGTAATAGAGGGTGTTTTTATCTCCTTGGAGCCCTTCTTATCCCTACCCAAGTCAAGGTCATGCGTCCCCGTCGCGCAACCCGGGCCCCCTGGGATGGACTGAGGTGGTTCCATTAGGTTTCCCTGGTGAACCCCTCTTGAAATTCCAGGGGTGGCTGAATGACCCTCTGGCGAATAGGGAGGGAACCCCTGTCAACGGGTTCCCTGACCCTTCATTTTAAGCGCCCCCCCGTTATGGACCAAACTGACAACATGCCTCATAACCCCCGCCTGCCCATTGGCACGCGGGGTTCTAGGGGAGGCGCTCAGAGGCGCCCCAGGCAGGGGCGTCGGCCATCCTCTCCCTCCTCCTCTTCCTCATCATCCCAACCCTCTTCCTCATCCACTGCCTCTTTGAACCACCAGTGTGCCCATTGTGAGCGAGCTTTCACTACCAGGTCCGGCCTTGGTCTCCACGTCAGACGGAAGCATCCTGTTGCTGCTAATGCTGCTATTGATATTGAACGAGTACAGCACAGGTATGCTTCCGAGGAATTGCGCAGGATGGCGGCAGATGAGGTGGTGGCTGTGCGCGATGGGGTACGCAATATCAATGTCTATTTAAGTGAACGTTTTCCCATGCGCACAGTCATTGCCATCAAGAACATCCGCCTGAAGCCCCACTATAAGCAGCTTGTCCAGGAAGCGATCCTGGCAAATAGCAGTGGGGCTTCTCCCGCATCTCCTGTTGCTGACGTGGAGCAGCAGCCTGCCATTCAGTATCCCTCCCCTGGGACCTCCGGTCTTCTTGCCGATTTGAAGACCGAAGTTTTGAGGCTCGGGGGGCAGGTAGGTCGTATTGAAGGCTATGAAAGCACCTACCTGCAGGATCTGGCGAGGCGGGCTGCTGAAGGGCTGGATAACCTGGAAAATGAGGTGGCAGCCTATTTAGGGAGAATCTTCCCGCGGGTTGGGGACGCGACCGTGACGCAGCACCAGGGGGGACCTCCTCCTAGAGTGGTGTTGCGTGGAGGTCGCAGAGCAGCCAAACAAGCAAGACGGCGGGAGTACCACCGGGTTCAGAGTTTGTGGAGGAAGCATCCGGCGCGTGTGGCTGCGGAGGTACTGGAAGAGCCTGGGGAAAATCAAGTTCAACCCCCTCTCCAGGAGTTTGTGGATTTCTGGGAGCCACTTCTGAGTGCTCCCAGTCACGACCCTGGAGAGCGTGTGGTTCCCCCAGTCTCTACCAGGGATTCCTTGCGCAGCATTATGTGTTCGCCGGTGCTGTCTGACGAGGCACATAAGTGCCGTGTCAAGAACTCCACTTCCGCTGGACCTGATGGTATTTCCGCCCGTCGCTGGAATAAAGCACCTAAGACGATTAAGCTGCTCGTCCTCAACCTACTCCTCCTTGCGGGAAGACCCCCGAAAGCGTTAACCCGAGCCCGAACGGTGTTCATCCCAAAGAAAGGGGGAAGTGGGCCTGGAGGCTATCGACCGATCTCTGTGTCCTCGGTAGTCTTCCGCCACTTCCAGAAAGTACTGGCATCTCGCCTCCAGGTGGCTGGTATCATTGGTGACGTCCAGAGAGCGTTTCGGCCAGCAGATGGCACGGCGGAGAACCTTACAGTTCTCCAAACTGTCATCTCGCTGGCCCGTATGAAGCGCCGCCAACTCCATCTGGCTGCTCTGGACGTCGCTAAGGCCTTTGATACAGTCAGTCACCTTGCCCTGACCGATTGCCTTCGTGGTGTCGGGGCCCCATCTCGGTTAATCGAGTATGTGGCCTGTCTGTACCAGGAAGGCGTGACGGTCCTGGAGGCAGGAGGTGAGGTGTCAGGGGATGTACGGATCGGGCGTGGGGTACGCCAGGGGGATCCCCTATCACCACTCCTCTTCAACCTGGTCGTGGACGCGGCCTTGGGTAAGCTGCCCACAGAAGTAGGGTTTGATCTCGCCCCTGGGGTGCGAGTAGGAGCATTGGCTTTTGCCGATGATGTTATCCTACTCGCAGAAACCCGTGAGGGCTTGCAGATCGCCCTCAATGCATTTGCTAAGCAGCTAGCCAGGTGTGGACTTGTGGTTAACCCCGATAAGTGTGGGTCGGTCTCCTTGGTCCCGTCGGGTCGCCAACATAAGGTGAAAGTTGTGGATGGGGGTTTTGTGATAGGACAATCCCCCATCCCATCTCGATCCGTGTTGGAGGTTTGGCGGTACCTTGGAGTCGACTTCATGGGGGTGGCCACCATTAGTGCCAGCCGTGTGGACCTTGGTAGAGCGCTAGCTCGCGTTACCAAGGCTCCATTGAAGCCACAGCAGAAGCTGCGCCTCCTCCGCACGTACTTACTGCCAAAGCTGACCTATGGGTTAGTCTTTGGCAGGCTTACGGCGGGGAGGCTGCAAGAGTTAGATCGACAAGTTCGCTCTGCTGTGCGCTCTTGGCTGAGGTTCCCACCTGGTGTCCCAAGTGCCTATGTTCACGCACCGGTCAAATCCGGTGGGCTTGGTATTGTGTCTCTCTCGGCATGTATCCCTTCATTGCGCCGCCAGCGCCTGCTAGCCCTTCAAGGGTCGAGCTGGGAGGTCGCCCGTGCGGCTGCTGATCTTGATTTTGTCAGGCAGCAGTTAGCATGGTGCGACCGAGCAACACCATCTGCTCCAAAACCCAGTTCGTCTGCTGAGTTCGCTGCTGCGCTGCATGAGTCAGTAGATGGTAAAGAACTCCGGCAGTGCTCCGAAAGCCCTGTCTCTTCACAATGGATAGATTGGGCTTCGGAGGGCATTGGGGCCCGCGACTACCGACACTTCCACGCCGTCCGCATGGCAACTCTGCCAACTGCGGTACGGTGTTCGAGGGGTAGTCGTGGGACAACTCTACCCCTTTGCCGTGCCTGTCGGAGTGGAAATGAACATCTGTATCATGTAGTGCAGCAGTGTCCTCGGACTCATGGGGGCCGCATTTTACGTCATGATGCGGTCGCCAAGCAGATAGCAGGTGCTTTGTCATCTAGCGGCTGGGATGTTGAGAGAGAGAGATTGTATCACATGCCAAGTGACCAGGGTAAGAAGCCCGACATCGTTGCCGTCAAGCCCGACCAGTCTTGCATTATCCTGGATGTCCAAGTTGTCAATGGCAGCTTGGACATGGAGCAGACTTGGCGGGCTAAGATGAGAAAGTATGATAGAAATGATTTACGGCAAGCGGTGTCGGAGCTAAAAGGAGTGGCACCCAACAACATCAGGGTGATGGCTGCAACCTTATCATGGCGCGGGGTGTGGTGCGGGAAAAGTGCCACGGAGTTGCGTGAGTTGGGCATCTCAGTAGGCGTACTCCGTGGTATCACCACCCGTGTCCTGCTCGGCTCATATTTGAACTGGTGGTCGTTCTATAGAGGCACTTCCCTTCATCCCTCTCTCCCACCCCCACCTTCCTCATCTTCCCTCATCCCTAGGGCCGGCGTCGGGTGAGTCCTGGGCGTCCTCCCCATTATTTAATTATTTATTTATTTATTTTTATTTTATGGCGTGCCCCCTCCGTCAAAAAAGACATTTTGTCTTTGAGGGGAGTTAGAAAAAAAAAAAAAAAAAAAAAAAAAACGGCCATAATTTCTACATTTTCCATCCGAATTTGATGAAATTTTCTAGGATTGTCCAGATTAGCGTGTAGATGGTCCCCTATGAGGGTAGTGAGAGGTACTAAGAGATTGGTGATTTGAGATTAACTACTATGCATCGGATCATCTATATAATCGGGTTATGGATACGAGGAAGCTATGTGCCACACCCACTTGGCAGACGTTTTTTGTTTCTTCGAGTTAACTTCAGTTCTGCTTCCTTAGCAACCAGTATTCAAATTTCCACATGAAGGAACTCCCTACTTCTTCGAATTGAGTGTGAAGCGTTTATCTCTTCCAAATAAACTTCATTGTGAAGTCGGTATGTACGGAAACTTACTTATTTGATAAAATCGCCGTTCGGCCTGGTGGGGTTGTAGAAGGGGGGACAATAGCCCATTCGAAGGCGGAGCTCCTAAAGTTTTGTTACCTGTACGATTAGTTGCCACCATGCTTTGGACGAGAGAGCAGTGGGTGTTTGCCCTAGAAACCTTTTTTGGTTTATTATTTTCAATAATGAACCTTTGGAATCGATCAAGTAAACAATTTTTTAGCACCCCCTCAAAATTTGATGGTACGTAGAATCCAAGAATCGAATAAAAATTTGGCCGTCCGTCCGCCGTATGCCGTACGCGGCACATTTGCCACTTAGCATTGACCGATTTTGATGAAATTTGGTATGTATGCTCCATTTGGGGTCTAGTTATGCCCCGAAGATTTTGGTTGATATAGGTCACTTCTAAGGGTTCAAAAATTAATTTTGAAATTTTGAAAACGCCCTAACTCCAAAAATTTTGATATAAAGGTAGGTATTGTTTTTCCTTCAATTTAAGATTCTATAGAATTTTTTGAGACCTCGCGGAGCTCTGTAGGACAAACCGTTCGCTCCCTACGAGAATTTAAGTGTTTTACGTACGATAAATCAGAAACACGAGTGTGAATCGCAAAAGAGGCCTAATCCCCGTTCAAATTTTAGCTGACCGAAATGCGATCGATGTTTTTCTTCATGTTGGATGGTTTGTGGCTTTGCAGACGAGTGATCTATATAAAAATAATGAACCATTGTGTAATGATTTGCAGCGTTTTTCCAATGATCGGTCAGTTATTGCGATTCAACGAGCCTTCCGTGCGCGCTTCGAAATTCGTCCTTATGGAGCGGTTCCCGGTCGAAATTCGATTCTAACTTGGGCTACCACATTTCGGGAGACTGGAAGTGTTGCCAGAAACCGAACTGGACCTCAAGAACCCCAGAAAACGTTGAGAGAGTGAGGCTGCCGGTTTTGCGCTCCCCCCGTCGTTCGGCTCGCAAACAGGCATCTGCTCTGGAGATTCCAGGCACAAATGTTAGACGGATTCTCCACGATGATCTCCAATTTCATTCCTATAAATTGGCTGTAGTGCAGGAATTGAGAGAAAGGGATTTAATCGCCCGCCAAACTGCATGTTAAGCACTGCTACAAAACCTGCCCCATGAGGCGATCCTTTTCTTCAGCGATGAGGCCCATTTTCACATTTCTGGCATTTTTTTTTATGGGGCAACGTTTATAACGATCGTCCACGAACCATAGAACACCTAAAAAACAACATTCGCGCCGCCATTGCCGAAGTACCCGTCGATATGCTGATCAGAGTGGAGAGAAACTTTAAAAATCGTTTGAACCAATGTTTAAACAATTGGGGCCATCATTTGATGGATGTGATTTTTAAACCCATATGAAAGAAATTAAGAGTTGTCCTTTAAAATTTAAAAAAAAAAAAAATAACGATATCTGGATTATTATTTTTTTTAATGACCTTTGCAATTAGTAAGTTTCCGTGGCTCACCCTGTAGTAGGTTCTCTGCAGAAGAGTGATCTATAAAGAAATAAAAAAAACCTTTGCGTAATAATTTGCAGCGTTTTTCTCACGTATTCAAGCTTTTCTTCCTAATCGCAGTACGAATTTCAATGAAACAAATAGGAATTCAAACGGATACGAAAATCATCAATCAATACCTCTCACCTACACAGGGTGTCCCAGAAGTTATGGTCCACCCTCCGGCATTTCCGTATTTAATTACGTAAAAAAATGGGTCCAACGCCATTTTCATATTTTTTTTTATAAAAAATTCAGGAAAAATACTTTTGCGCGAAAAAATTGCGCGCTAGTGCGCGCAATTGACACTAACTTTGTTTTTTTCAAGTGGGAGCCCCAATTTTTTTTTGCAGATTCAGATTATACGTCAAATTTCATGAGAAATTCATACCCGAACCGACTTTTTTCATTGCGCGCAACTAGTTCTTTTCGCGTTCAAAGTGACCAGGGTGCGCAAAAGTGCATTTTTTTAAACCCCAAGTGTGGCACATGTTTTGTCATTATATTTTGACGCTGAATCACGTGGTGAGGTCCTTTCTTTGATTGCATCGTTATTTTTCCAAATTTAGAAGGAAAAATTATGTTTTTGGGCTTTATTTTCCCTCCCCCTTCCGCAACAGGGGCTGGGGACCGGCTATGGCGGGATTAAAAATAAATTCCTCACTTCTAAATTTTAAAAAAAATTTTGAAAAGTAGGAAAATATTGGAATGTTGGTTAAGTAGGTACTTACCTACTTTAATGTGAGAAAAATAAGAAAGCTTCTCATCTAAAAACTTCTAAAAAAAAAAAAAAGTGGGTGTGGCACATAGCTTCCTCGTATCCATAACTCGATTATATAGATGATCCGATGCATAGTAGTTAATCTGAAAACACCAATCTCTAAGTACCTTTCACTACCCTCATAGGGGACTAATCTACACGCTAATCTGGACAATCCTAGAAAATGTCATCAAATTCGGACGAAAAATGTAAGTGTGGTAGTGATTGGATCAAAAAACTTTAAGCTAGACTAGGATTCGAACCTGGGACTCCCAAATGGGAATCCAGAGCAATGCTGACTGACCTATCAAGGGGGTGGTTGAATGGGGTTTGAGATCCTCACCTCCCACGCCACTGTTACGGCTGTTACAAGGATTTTACGTTTGCGCATGCGCAGAGGCTACTGTAAATTTTAAGGCCTTGATTTTCATTGGGGACTATCTACAACCTAATCCGCGTAATCCCTGAAAATGTCATCGAAATTGGGTAGAAATCGTGGAAGTTATGTCTGTTACAAGCAATTCACGTTCGCGCATGCGCATCGGCTACTATCAATCCTGGGGTGATGATTTTCATAGGGGACCATCTAAACTCTAATTTGTAACATCCCTGAAAATTTCATTGAAATCGGATGAAAAATGTAGAAGTTATGGCCGCTACAAGGAATTCACGTTTGCGCATGCGCACTCGCTTCTATCAGTCCGAGGATAATGATTTTCATAGGGGACCGTCTACACACCAACCCGCACAATCCCTGAAAATTTTATCGAAATCGGACGGTAACTTCGTATAGTTATGCGCTTTACAAGGAATTCATGACAGACACACAGACACGGAACCAAAATTGTTCAGAAAGGTCTAAAACGCAAAACGCGAGTGAAAATTTTGATTTTGGAGAACTTTTTTTTTCGTCCTTGAAAAGTGAAAACAAAGCTTCCGCTACCTTGGTAGGCTCGGAAGCGAAAAAATTAAAAGTTACAAAAGCTCAAAAAAGTAATAATAAAAATGAATGTCTTATCATTCTTCACCTTGGGTTGGGGGTCGGCACCCGACTGGTCAAAGACCGTTAGAAGCTTTTGAAACGTTAGAGGAGCTTTTTTATCTTTTTCACATTAAAGTAGGTAAGTACCTACTTAACCATTTTCCTACTTTTCAAACATTTTTTTAAAATTTAGAAGTGAGGAATTTATTTTTAATCCCGCCATAGCCGGTCCCCAGCCCGTGTTGCGGAAGGGGGAGGAAAAATAAAGCCCAAAAACATAATTTTTCCTTCTAAATTTGGAAAAATAACGATGAAATTGAAGAAAGGACCTCACCACGTGATTCAGCGTCAAAAAATAATGACAAAACATGGGCCACACTTGGGGTTTAAAAAAAATGCACTTTTGCGCACCCTGGTCACTTTGAACGCGAAAAGAACCAGTTGCGCGCAATGAAAAAACGCTGCAAATTATTACACAATGGTTTATTATTTTCTATATAGATCACTCGTCTACAAAATCACCATCCATCCAATATTTAAAAAAAAATCAAAAAAAAAAAAAAAAAAAAAAATAGAAAACAAATATAAAAAAATCAAAAAAAAATCCAAATCATCAACCATCGATCGCATTTCGGTCAGCTCTAATTTGAACGGAGATTAGGCCTCTTTTGCGATTCACACTCGTGTTTTGATTTATATATTTTTATTTCAATTTAAACCCTTAAATTTTCGTAGGGAGCGTACGGTTTGTCCTACAGAGCTCCGCGTGGTCTCAAAAAATTCTAAAAATTCTATAGAATCCTAAATTGAAGGAAAAACAATACCTTTATATCAAAATTTTTTGAGTTAGGGCGTTTTCAAAATTTCAAAATTGATTTTGGAACCCTTAGAAGTGACCTACATCAACCAAAAGCTTCGGGGCACAACTAGACCCCAAATGGAGCCTACATACCAAATTTCATCAAGATCGGTCAATGCTAAGTGGCAAAAGTGTCGCGTACGGCGGACGGCGGACGGCGTACGGCGTACGGCGTACGGCGGACGGACGGCCAAATTTTTATTCGATTTTTGGATTCTACGTACCTTGAAACGTAAACCATCAAATTTTGAGGGGGTGTTAAAAATTTTTTTTTCTTGGTCGATTCCAAAGGTTCACTATTGAAAATAATAAACCAAAAGTCGGTTCGGGTATGAATTTCTCTTGAAATTTGACGTAGAATCTGAATCTGCAATAAAAAATGGGGGCTCCCCTTTGAAAAATCAAAGTTAGTGTCAATTGCGCGCACGAGCGCGCAATTTTTTTGCGCAAAAGTATTTTTCCTGAATTCTTTACAAAAAAAAATGAAAAATGGCGTTGGAACCATTTTTTACGTAATTAAATACGGAAATGCCGGAGGGCTATCTAGGATACTCTGTATAAGAGTATCCTAGAAGCCTTAGTTAGCGGTAAAACATCCGAAAATAGCAAATTTTGAGTGTATAGGAGTGAAAAGCGTGTATATAGCCATTACAGTTGGATCAAGCTCGAGCAAACCACCTGTGGAGATCTAAAAATCAGGTTTTGTTAAATAAAAGTTAACTTGAGAAAGTAAACACCCATCTCAGATTGAATTTTCGTCCGACTGCTACTCTTTGCGTCGCGGTACTCATCAGGTGTCTTCTAAAAGAGAAGATCGTAATTGGTTCTGATCATTTCGCTCGAGGCTTCTTATTCCGTGGCGATTCTGCCGTCTCGGTAATACCCAAGCCTTTAATCCGTCTCTACATCGGAGAATTAAGGAGTCCGAATCTCCGGGACCTATCCACACATATTGAGTGGTGCCATTCGCTTGACGTTTGAGGCTCCACCTGCGTTGACTTCTTTATCACTGCAGGAAGTCTATTACTCGCCGTCTTTGCTTCTTCTCTCACTGTATCGCCGTTTTATAAGCATTCTTTCTTTAGCCGTTGAGGTAGGTTGGTACGAGTAGGAAGCTTAGATCGCATGTCTAAAACGTCCATGTTTATAAACAAACTATCTACTCACTGCGTTTTCATTTCACTGCCTCAATAACTTTCTTCCTTTCTGCCACGCAGGCAGTGATCCTTTGAGTGACTTCTTTAGACTTTTGCACTTTAGCCGTAGGTTCCTACTAAGCCAGTTAGCGCACAACGTGCCGGCGCACTTCTAGTCCTATGAATATCTTTGTTACTTAAGTCTGCAACTTCTTAGAACAATGTACTGATTCTTGTACTTCTTTCCCAATAACATGAACTAACGTACATCGATATTGAAACAATTAGTTGACGCCTAGGGTGCCGCCCCATTTTGTTTCACGTTCCTTCTGAAGCATGCGTATAATCTTTGTCGTCACGTACAACTGTGCTGCTGATCGCATTCGTGAAATGTGGGCTTCTGATAAAGCCACAATGATCCTTGTAATTTCCTTCTCATTTCTCTCATCCTTCTGGTCACTCAGATACCTTCCCTCGTGTTATCGTTATCCTCTCTGCTCCTTCCCTAAGCGTCCCCGCTTCTCTAACATCTTTATGGTTCATTATTTTCAATAATGCACCTTTGTAATCTAGCAAGAACAAAAGATTTGAGCCCTCCCTCCAGAATATATGGTTTACGTTTCAAGGTACGTAAAATCCAAAAATCGAAATAAGGTATATTTTTCCTTCCGCCGTGAGCGCCCATTTCCCGGCTCCCATGGACCGATTTTGATGAAATTTGGTAAAGGGGTTCCATTTGGGGTCTTGTACCCCGAAGCTTCTGGTTACCGTCAGTCACGTCTAAGGGGTAATAAGTGGGTGAAACTATTTTCCAAACACCCTAGCTCGAAAACCTTCCATTTAGTGGTGTTGTTTTCATTAGTTTAAAAACGCTGCAAATTATTACAAAATGGTTTATTATTTTTTACTTTTCTATATAGATCACTCGTCTGCAAAGCCACCAACCATCCAACATGAAGAAAAACATCGATCGCATTTCGGTCAGCTTTAATTTGAACGGAGATTAGGCCTCTTTTGTGATTCACACTCGTGTTTCTGATTTATCGTACGTCCAAACTTCAAATTCTCGTAGTGAGCGAACGGTTTGTCCTACAGAGCTCCGGGTGGTCTCAAAAAATTCTAAAAATTATACAGAATCTTAAATTGAAGGAAAAACAATACCTTTATATCAACATTTTTTTAGTTAGGTCGATTTCAAAATTGATTTTGGAACCCTTAGAAGCGACCTACATCAACCAAAATCTTCGGGGCACAACTAGACCCCAAATGGAGCCTACATACCAAATTTCATCAAAATCGGTCAATGCTAAGTGGAGGAAAGTGCCGCGCACGGCGGACGGCGGACGGACGGCCAAATGTTTATTCGTTTTTTGGATTCTACGTACCTTGAAACGTAAACCAACAAATTTTGAAGGGGTGTCAAACACTTTTTTTCTTAGTCGATTCCAAAGGTTCATTATTGAAAATAATAAAAACCAAAATAATAAACCAAAATTACCGGAATTTCTAGTGATGAAAGAAACCACCCAGAGCAGGCCCGACCGTTTGCTAATGAGGATAATTGATTACCTACTTAGTTAACGAATGTTCCATGATTTTTGGTTTAATATTTTCAATAATGAAAAATGAACCTTAGGAATTGACCAAGAAAAACAATTTTTTAACCCTTCTCAAAATTTGTTGGTTTACGTTTCAAGGTACGTAAAATCCAAAAATCGAATGCGAATTTGGCCGATTGACCGATTGACTTAGCATTGACCGATTATGATGAAATTTTGTACACGGGCTCCATTTGGGGTCTAGTTGTGCCCCAAAGATTTTGGTTGATGTAGGTCACTTCTAAGGGTTGAAAAATTAATTTTGAAAACGCCCTAACTCAAAA
Source organism: Apolygus lucorum (assembly GCA_009739505.2). NCBI lineage: Eukaryota > Metazoa > Arthropoda > Insecta > Hemiptera > Miridae > Apolygus > Apolygus lucorum. The sequence goes on along the minus strand of CM019167.2, from coordinate 52,631,426 downwards.
AATTTTGATGTAAAGGTATTTATTTTCCATCAATTTAAAATAGTATTGAATTTTTAGAAACCACGCGGAGCCCTGTAGGACAAACCGTTCGCTCCCTACGAGAACTTCAGGGTTGGGCTTACGATAAATTAGAAACACGAGTGCGAATCGCAAAAGAGGCCTAATCTCCGATCAAATTTTAGCTGACGGAAATGCGATCGATATTTTTCTTTATGTTGGTAACAATGGCAAAGCCGTGTTCTTTGCAGACGAGTGATCAATATAGGAAAATAATTAACCTTTTGTAATAATTTGCAGCGTTTTTTCCATCAATTTAAGATAGTGTTCAATTTTTAGAAACTGATAAAACCACCATGTGATCATATCTTCAAATGAGCAATCATCGTGCAAGTTATCAAAATAATAACTGCATGGATCCTCCCTGTGGGCTAGCTCAAGAGGAAGACCCACACCCACTACACCCACCCCTAGTCCATAGAAGGCTCGGAAAAAGCGATGTTCTCACGGGTGACTAAGAAACCGTTGTGTAATAATTTTCAGCGTTTTAGATTGTCGAGGAAACACAATTGAGAGACTCAAAATTCTATTGGAAGAAAATGATCGCATTTCGGACCAGTTATAGGTATTATGGCGTGTCAAGGGGGGATAGGATGGTGGGGGGGGGGGGGATTTGACGTACCCTTGGGAACCTTGTAAGCAGTCATGTAATCCCAATTAATTTCAGTTTAATGATTTTCACAGTCAACTATCATACAACCATGGTCTCATTCGTTTTTAAAACTTCAACAATACCCTTAACTGATGAAACAACTCAGTAATGATTCATTCACTTATTAAATAATTAATCATCTTCTTGGATAGCGAACGGTTAGTCTCACAGAGCTCTGGGTGGTGTCTAATAAAATTTTAAATCCTTGACTATTTTGAAATAATGAAAAAACAATACCTATGTCTCAAACTTTTCTAGCTAGGCCGTTTTGAAAATGTTTTCCCCAATGTTTTACCCCTTGGACGTGACTTACAATAACCAAAACCTTCGGGATACAACTAGACCGCAAAAGAAGCCGATACAGCGAACTCCATCAAAATTGGTCTAGGAAATGGGCAAATTACCGCGTGGGGCGGGCAATTTTTATTTGATTTTTGGATTCTACATACCTTGAACGTACGTACCTAAACTATCAAATTTTTAGTGGGGATACCATTTTGCTTCCGCTTAGTTTTCACTTTTCAAGGATGAAAAACAAAGTTCTCCAAAATCAAAATTCTCACTCGCGTTTTGCTTTTTAGACCTTTCTGAACAATTTTGGTTCCGTGTGTCTGTCTGTCTGTCTGTCATGAATTCCTTGTAACGGGCATAACTATGCGAAGTCATTGTCCGATTTCTATGAAATTTTCAGGGATTGTGCGGGTTGGTGTGTAGACGGTTCCCTATGAAAATCACCACCTTCGGACTGATAGTAGCCACTGCGCATGCGCAAACGTGAATTTCCTAGTAACGGCCATAACTTCTACATTTTCCATCCTATTTCAATGAAATTTTCAGGGATGTTACAGAGTAGTGTTTAGATGGTCCCCTATGAAAAGCATAGAGAATTTTTTCACAGAGGGATTCATTCATAGAAGGATGGTCTCCTGTGAGAATCTCAAATCCTATCATGACAAGGCTTCAATAGCTGAGAGGATAGAGTCTGGATTTAGGTTCCCGGGTTCGAATCCCAGCCGAGGCTAAGAACTTTTTTGATCCAATCACATACATCTACTCACTTGATTTTTCATCCGAATTTGATGAAATTTTCTAGGATTGTCCAGATTAGCATGTAGATGGTTCCCTACGAGGGTATTGACAGGTACTTAGAGATTGGTGTTTTGAGATTAACTACTTACTATGCATCGGACCATCTATACAATCGGGTTATGGATACGAGGAAGCCACACCCACTTGGCAGACGTTTTTTTTCTTGCTCGATTCGGTCAGCTAACATTTGAACGGAGATTCGGTCACTTTTGCGATTCACACTCGTGTTTCTGATTTATTGTAAGTCCAACCCTTAAATTCTCGTAGGGAGCGAACGATTTGTCCTACAGGGCTCCGCGTGGTCTCAAAAAAATTCTATACTATCTTAGATTGATGGAAAAATAATACCTTTATATCAAAATTTTTTGAGTAAGGGCTTATTCAAATTTTAAAACCTTTTTTTTTTCAACCCTTAGAAGTGACCAACATCGACCAAAATCTTCGGGGCACAGCTCTACTCCAAATGGAGCCTCCATACCAAATTTCATCAAAATCGGTCAATGCTAAGTGGGGAAAGTGCCGCGTACGGCGTACGGCGGACGGAGGGCCAAATTTTTATTCTATTTTTGGATTCTACGTACCTTGAAACGTAAACCAACAAATTTTGAGGGGGTGTCAAAAACCTTTTTTTCTTGGTCGATTCCAAAGGTTCATTATTGAAAATAACAAACCATAATGCACGTTTTCTGGCGTTCAAACACGAATTTCTCCCCTAAATTTGGTTGTAAAATATTTTTTGATTATATCATTGGAAAGCTGACATTTTGGCGCACTTTTTAGGGAATTTTCACAATTCTGCGTCAACAATTGTTATGGCCACCAGGCGACTGAATAAACAAGCGATTTAAAGATTTTGACGAATTTTGCTTTTCATACGTCGTTTGCCCATCTCAACTCCACTTAAAAAAATGTTATTGGGCATTAAAAAATTGAAAATTTAACGCTGTTTCCAACGGCTTTTTTAGATTTGAGCTAACTCTTGAATTGTGGGAGTTATGGTAGATTTATCGAGCAAAGATCAAAATCACGAAAAAAATCATTAAAGTGAAAAGAAAGGCATTTTGAGTGGGGGATACAACAAAATGTCAAGAGGCACTTTTTGTCAGAAATTAGTTGTAGAACACTTGGGATAAAGATCTCCAACAACTCGTGTTGTCCCCTGTATAATAATAATAATATTAACAAGACATGATAATAAACGGGATGCTGTATGAAACCTGTTGAGGCTGAGTCACTTGTGCAGCTATTCTAGCTTAGAAATGTACCCGAACTCCGAGTCATGAAATGCACTTATCAGCTAACGACGTCGCAGATGAGGATAACGTTAACTTCAGTTGCTTGTGCACTTGTAACAACCTCCACGAATTCAATTAGACTTCAATCCTGGGTTTACGACTAATCTCTGGAAAGGGGACGAGAACATGACTCGATAAGTCTTTCTAGCGTCGAGTCAACTGAAACACCCATTGGAGAGGCTGGTACCGGTCGTATAGAGTAGTACTGCTAACAGCTCAACAACTATAAACCACCCTGTTCATTTCCTCCCTCCAAAAGAGAAGAGGTGAGGAGGGCAGTTATCTACGTTGGATTGCTGTGTTAGTGTTTACCTTCTACCATTTTCCCGTCAGCTCATTCAGTTTTTAAACCCAACCTGAAAAAAGAGGAAAATACTTTGTGCTCAAGAGAACATGAGCCGATAGGAACTGATTCGACGTGCGCTACCAAGCAGCAGAACGAGCGGACAACAAAAACCTTACAACTACCGAGACCGTTTTACGATCTTCCTTCCCTCCCTCAGTCACTGAAAGTACTAAAAATGGCAAAATGGAAGCAAATAGGATTTTATTTCATGCTCTCATAGTAAACAGTGTGGAAAAAGCATAAAACTCGGTGCATGAGGCCGTCAGACGAGGGTTGAAGATCGATCGCATGTCCGGCAGTTAAAATTGGACGTTTTCTTTTGGTTCTAATAACTCGACTGGGAGCGATAACGTCTTGTGAGAGAAAAAACCAAAGGTTCCTCCCGTCTTTTCAAGCTAAAGACGCATAAAAATATCCAGTTTTATGGGGCGGTAAATAAATACCGTGTTGACAAAACAGTGTTTGCCGATCGTATTTGGATGGACGAGGATCGTTGATAAGCGAACGACGGATCAATACTGGCACCCTTCTCTCTCTCTCCTGGTTGTTTATTTGAAGATCGTGGAACTAGGTTTGCCATCGTAAATGAAGACTACAATGAGGGTTGGCGATCTACACCTCTCTACTGCCGGATAAGGGACCATGCCAAGCCTAAGCACCTAATACCCGTTGATAGCAAAACAATGTGGCAGGAATTCTTTAAGTGTTGGTAGACGATTCGAACAATGACACCAGATAGACGGGTTTACCAGTAAACTATCAAGATAATCTGCTTTATTTAATTTCCTTGAAAATTCTGCAAAATTCAACATAGGTAGCGTAATAATGAACCATTACTTGAGAATATTGTTTTTCACTTTTCAAGGTTGAAAAAAATGTTCTCCAAAATCAAAATTTCCACTCGCGTTTTACGTTTCAGACCTCTCCGAACAATTTTGGTTCCGTGTTCGTCTGTATGTGTGTCTGTCATGAAATCCTTGCCACGACCATAACTTCTACATTTCTCATCCGATTTCGATGAAATTTTCGGGGATTGTGTGGGTAGGCGTGTAGATAGTCCCCTATGAAAATCATAGCCTCCGAACTGATAGAAGTCGCTGCGCATGCGCAAACGTGTTACAGCCGTAACTGATTTCCCATCTGATTTCGATGAAATTTTCAGGAACTATGCGAGATGGGGTGGAGATAGTCCCCAATTAAAATCATAGCCTCCGGACTGATATTTTTTGTTTGGTAGCTAGATTAGGTTTAAATTCTCTTTAATTCAAGTACGTATTCAAACAATAGACAAATTTCAAAAATAGATCTAGAAAACAATCTCGGGTAGTACCTTTTTTTGATTATTATTATTTTCCTGGTTAAATCGTTCCATAAAATATTGGTTGGAAAAATGAATTTAATCATCACTGGAACGGCTGAGCACCAGAACCAAATTTTATCAATTTTACATGGTTTTGATTGGATTTCCTTTGTTAAGAGTAGGTTTCATTCATGATCAGGCACCGCACGGGTTCAATTTGATTCTGGCGCCTTTAACCCAGGCAGTGGCAGTGGCCTACCCGTTTGAATGTTGCTCACGGTTTCGCACTGCCTACTGTTCCCATCCGGCGAGCGTAGGTACAGCAGTAACGGACCAAATTTGCTGAATATACGTTAAGCCATTGTCTATGAATTGTTCCGAATAGACAGAAAAACATCAAAGAGATTTCTATATCAGTTTACATCGATTGTGCCGTTTGGTAGTAATCGGTTCCAAACGAGAAATATACGAACAAAAACGTTGCCTGCAGCAGACGGGTAAGAAACAATTTCAACGTCGATCTCCCTCATCAAAGAGGGTAATGATCACGTTGCG